>LNGL01000002.1:531837-703370 GCA_001510565.1 Knoxdaviesia proteae | reverse complement strand
GAATCTAAACGATATATGGGAAAGATGATCTGGAGATTTGGAGTAGGATGGGCGTCTATGTACAAAAGAGAGAGAGACAGACACGTATCCATCAGTCATATGTGAGAGTATGTGATGAAAGTGACATGAGTGCATATAATCTGGTGATAGTTTCTGTGAAGCATGAGAAACCATTTAAAGTCGGGAATCATCACATGGCTTACTATTCACAGGTGGCAGGTGTCTCCAGTTAAAGATATAGCAACGGAGATCTATTTCGTAGAGACCCAGGTGTAATCAGAGACACCAACCAGTTCCATTCTCGGGGGTTCACTCCCAGAGTCAAATCACAGGAACTCATGAGTCAGAGAAGAGAGAAAGTGTAGAGAAAATATCCCACTGGTAAAATAGGATTATAATCATGACTATGTGAAGAAGAACCTCTTCAGAAATTAAAAGCTTAGACGGCAACATCATCCCCTTCCCCGTCTATCATTTGACCCCCTTGGGCAGCGCATCTGTGTATAAAACAAAAAAAGTATTTCATGAACATAACAAGAAGAGTAAAAACCATGAAAAATTCATCTAAAACCAAAGAAAAAAATCCAGAGCCTATCTGTAAGCCTGTGTCTCTCTTAACAGACAGTTGTATATCATGTCATCCCGAAAAGTTCATCACAACACAGTCTAGTTCGCGCGCTCATGATCCTTAAGCGCTGTGCTTCTGCTCCTTGTCGGGAAAGTGATTCTCCTCAGTATCGGTCATCTGGGGAGAAGGCGAAGCATAGATGACGCCGGATTCAGGCTTCTCGCCGTCGAAGAATCCGTCGCGGCCCTCGTGAGCCAGGTACTCAAAGGTCAACGGAGTGTCTTCATATCCGGTAGGAAAGACCGGGAACTTTATGAACTGAATAAGAACGGTGTAGATGATACCCGCAGTGAAGAAGGTAAGCACCCAACCCATCATGTACATGTACTTGGCAGCCTGGTTGACGGCGCTGGCCTGGTACTGGCCGACCAGACCCGGGATACCCAGGCTGGTGCCACCAACCCAAGCGAACACACCGACCCAGTTGACACCCGACCAGAACCAGTACAGGCTGCCCTTGGTTCCACGGAACATGGAGGGCACGTGGAGGTTGCCCTTACGGACAAAGAGGTAGTCGGCGATGATGACAGCGCACAGGGGAGCCATGAAGATGTTGTAGCTGCCCAGAAAGGACAGGAACTTCTGCGCGTTGGTCATCAGCTTCCACGGGACCACGGCAACACCCAGGATGGCGCAGAGAATCTGGCCACGGCGAATGGTCAGATACTTGGGGAACAGGCCGGTCATATCAGCACCGAACGGCACCGAGTTGGCACCGAAGTTGGCAACGGGGACACTGAAGAAGAAGGCGAGGGCCACAAAGAACACGCCGGCACGACTAGTGGGGTTCCAGTAATGGTCAAGGATGGCGTTGAGGAGATCCCAGATATTCCAGTAGGCCTTGCCCCATTTGGCCTGCATGGAGGTGGTCGAGGCAAGACCCAGGAAGAACACGACGACCTTGGAGAAGAAGGCAGCGAAACCCTGGATCATACCGGCATCGCTGGGCTTCTTGCAGTAACGGGCCAGATCGGGCTGGTTAACCAGCATAGGAGACAGAGATCCCATGATGACGTTGATACCGCTCATGACCGACCAGCCCAGAGGAATAGTGGCAGCAGCCTTAATACCAGCGGTGGAGGCGACATCAAGGTTGTTGATACCGGCACCGTGGGCCATGCACCAGCCGAAGAGACCGAAGGTGGCAAAGGGCATGATGATTCCCTTGACGGTGAAGATGTAGTGGATGCTGCGAGGGTGGACCCAGGTGAAGGGGAACTGGATCAACCACACAATGAAGAAAGCAAGAAGCTGCTTCGAGGTGATATCAGCGCTCGCCGGCAGGTGGTTGGGCCACGCGTTCCAGCTTTCGCCGAAGATGCAGCGCAGGCAGACTGAGAACAAGTTGGCGCCATAGAAAGTCTGGATGCCGTACCAGATAATGCAGACCACAGCACGAATGAACACAAAGAAGTAGGATCCGTACATGCCCATGACAGACCGGCAAATAACGGGGCTGGTTTGGTGAGGGTAATGTTAGCTTGACGGATCCCCATGTGATTCATATTTCGGTAACAGAACGGCACACTTCCAAGTTTGGAGGCGAGAGAGAAACTTACTATCCAAGGTGATAAGTGGCACCAGCACGAGCCATGCCAACAATGACACAAGCAGCGACGAACGAGCCCAGAGTGCAGGAAATGAAAGCCTGCTGCCAGGTCTATATAGTGGAGAGTAAAGAGCATTTTGTGTTAGTGAGATAGTCGATGGCAAGGAGATGCTTCGATTGGGGCCTCTTCCAGCGAAGGTCTTTAACTTACCAGACCAGTTGCAATCAGCGAGGAGGCAACGTTCCAGCCAGTGGTACCGAACACACTGGAGAACCAGAAGAGAGGCAAGTTATGCCAAGACCATGTGCGCTGCTCCGGAGGAGTGGGCTCCAGATCTTCGTTGGACCATCTGGCATCTCCGATGGAGGCGTGGCCAGAGGGAGAAGGCTTGACCTTCACAAACTCAACGAAGGCTTCCTTCGACTGGAAGGGAGCCTTGATCTCCGTGACAGTAGGAAAACGGCCCATTGTGACGATGGTGTCTGATGAGATGGGGGGTGGGTGGGATATGAAGAAGAAGAAGAGGAGGAATGTATGGTGGGATCACGAGGATTATATGCAAACGCACACAAGACTCACACACACACACACACACACACAAGCCTCTCTGGCCCAGGGTCAGTCAGTCTTGTCAAAGAAGGGAAAACCACTTCGTCCGCGTGAGATGAAGAACTAATTGCTAATGCAATTGAGTGGAGGGGGGATGAAGATGGGATCTGACGATGACGGCGACGGCAGGGTAGAGAGAAAAGAAAGCGGCCAGGAAAGAGATGTGGGTGAAGATAGTTGCCGTGTTTTAAATAGAAAAAAACTCGAAGAGCCTCAAGAAAAAAGACAACGTGAATGTCAAACGATATCAAGAGTGGATAACCTTTAATCGACCTGACATCGTTATCACGAATTCACAGCCCACCCTTGTCGGTGATATCTGGAGAGGCGGAACGATTAGATCAAATGCATGTAAGTTGATTTGATGTGGACTTGGGAAGGGGGAGGGGGGAGGGAAGAAACACCAGACGACTAAACCACACTTACAAGACACGGAAGGGAATTCACAGACAGCCATGGGGATGGTCGGCGTGTTTCCAACCGACGACGAGCCTGGGAAAAACTAGACCCAAAAGGATGGGAGGAAGAGAGCAGGGACGGTAGAAAAGGTGGCCAGGTTGTGTCCAGAGGGAAATGGTGACCTTACCATGTAACCTTCTGCACGTCAGTGCGAGTGAGTCAAGGAGGAAGAAAGAGAAAGATAGAGAGACAGAGAGACAGAGAGAGAGAGAAAGAACGAGACAAAGAACACAGCAGTTCCCTGCCAATTCATTCACAGGGGGGCAGAATCACCGAGCACTATCGCAGTGGTGGGGCTCGACCCTCGAAGAACAAGCTTGGATGGATACAAGCTAGGTGGGTGGGAAATAAAGTGCCTAAGGTGGTCGAGGTAGCGGGCGGCAGACTTGACGGCGTGGGCGGCTTTTGAGAAGCTTAATCCATGGTGATTTTAGCTTTTGCGTTGTTGAAGTATGGCTGTAGTCTCTTACATGAACCCGCGAGAGGTGGGGTATAGACTGACGCGCCCGTTCACGACCCGGCATTTCGAGGCCGGGAAGGCTTTCATGTCAGGGAAAATACAGTCCGGCATGCTTGAGTGCTTGTTCTGGACAGAGCAGTGAAGAAGCACAGCACCTCGCTTCTTGGTCACGATAGTCGTCTCATCTGCCAAAGTCCATTATCTTCCCAGAATGGAAGTGGGGGAGCGAACTCCCAAATCGGAACATTCGAGTCGAATCATGCAATGGTGCAGGATGGGCTGAACAGGTCCCAGCAAATCCCACAGATGTTCGGTTCATTTCTACCCATGAGGGGGGTTGATCCATTCCGACGCAGAGCTCTGAGTAGCTGCGTAGTGTGTAGCTCTAGGGAGAGATGTCTCGCCTTAGTCGATATCAGCTTCCAAGAGCACCGCAGGCCATGTCGTGTGTTCAAGGTGGGTGCGATCGGTGTGAGAGCAGCGATAAGAGATGGTGGTTCCCATTGGGCCTGGTGGATGGTCGAGATACTGGGTTGAATGGGATGAAGGGCGTGCGTGGTGGTGGCACCATGAAAAGAACCTAGGCGAAAATGGCCCGGTATAGCAGAGAGGAAACAGAGCTAGACCTGAAATCCTATATGGATATGAACATACCTCCTTGTAGAGTAGACAAACGGCCGCGGTTGTGATATCCATGCAGTGAACTAGCACGGACGATAGGCGACAACGGCAACCAGGACGCCGGATGATGCTGGGAAACGGTATCCGGACCAGTATACACGCCCTTAGTTAAACGCTACTCTCTCTACAGTACTTACATATACACGTAGTCCTCCCTTCATCGTCTGGGATCGGTGAGGCGAAAAATAAATAATTACAAAAATATATATATATCTATATATATATTCCTTCTGTGGATTTGTTCATGAGAAATAGTTGACCGAAACGGGCCGCCCAGTTTTCAGGGTTATGAGGCTTCTGGTGGTCAAACCCACACCGTGGTGGCGATAGTAGGATAAGAAGGGGAGTAAGAATTACACGTTATGGAATTGGCGATCGACGGACGCACAGGACAGGGCAAAAAAGCACCGGCCTGTAATTTACCTATATTTTGCGTGGCCAGGACATGGGTTACATGTTTTCTTTCGGTTAACTGCATCCGTCTCTCTCTCTCTCTCTAATGTGATGCTTCCTGGAAATATCCTTGCATCAGTCTGGATGGGTCTTTTATACCCGCAAAGATGGCTGGTGGTAGTTGGATGAGTAACAATGGGTTTATATCCAGGCAAAACAGGAACATGAGTGCTCGGATTTATGCAGGGTAGCATATGAGTACACCGTCGGCTGTGCATGAAGGGCTTATTTTGAGTTGCTGATATTTTTAATCTCATCCCTAATGGATCTGTGTTATCGCCGAGGTCGACGTTATTCATAAGGCTATACGAGGTACATGGTATATACGCCCAGAATCAGGCTTGGGACATGTCTTCGCAGAGCATCACCCAGCTAAACCTAAGACGGGTTGCAAGATATACATACCTACAGAGAGAGAGACTCTCATCTACATCAAGAGGTGGCGATAGATAGGTGCGCCATCACTATGGAAGGAAAGAAAACGTCTTGATCCGACTTGGACGAGACATGAGAGAGGCCAACGATGTGTCTCTGGAATGGAAAGTTTCGGTTAATGTGTGCTAATTGGAAGGACTGAGAAGTGATCAAGACGGCCAGGGATGTGGGGGGGGGGTTAGCCCGCATGATGAGGCGAAAAACAAAGCAGGTCTTCGCTTCCCACGAACTTTGAGTTGATTCGCATGTCCCCGGTCGAGATGAAGAAGCGGCATGCATCAAGCTACGGTCCACCACACACCACCAGGTTGGAAAGTACCGACATAGGTACTGGTACATGTTCCGGTCGGCCAGGTACAGATACGAAGGCCGGACGGTCCATAAGTTTTTCTCCTACACGGCCATGATTGGCGAAGCTCGCAATCATAGCGAACCAAGTACCAGGGACTCGTTAGTTCGGAGAATAGAGGCACAGGCGGTTGGACGCCGTCCAGAGGCCGTAGAGACGGCGGGGGCCAAAAGTTACAGTATATAGGGGTAGAGTCGATTAGGTGTTCGTCGATCCCGGGAGTCGGTAGAAAAGTAGGTGTGCATGCCGTGTGTGAGTCAATTTGAGCTCTCTGGCTGAGTGGAAGCTGTGAGGATTCCTGAAGTCCCACATCACCTCGGTGATGCATTTCGCTGTGCCAGTGCTGCAGACGGCATCCACCACGGCTCAATATCAGACTTCGGCATACCGTAGGCACAGGGTCCATTGGAAGTTCACCAACATGGGAGCTCCATTGCAAGGGTGGTGGGGCTGGTACTTGCAGCAGTGGGGATAGGATAGGTGTGTGTGGTGATGGCGGAGTATACTGCAAATGATTGGGGGGGAGGGGGGGTGTGCTATGTGCCTCTGTCTTACCTCTAAAAATACCACCCAAGTTTCTACGCATTATCGGAATCTAAACTCCCGATGCCTTGCAGGGGGTGCACGGATTCTCATTACTTTGTTTGGTAAATACGACGCTGGGGTATTGGAACGGGCAGCATCCGTTAGGGTTCACGTAGCTCAACTCTTGATGCCGGGGCTTTTTATGTCACCCGTCCACCCCCTCCCAAGTTCATTTATCTCGTGCCTCGCTGCCAGTGTCCATCACCAGCAAAGAGACGGTTTGTGCGGGCCAGATGTTGCCGGTTTGTTGCCGGTTTGTTGCAGGCGTGCAGCTCGTCCCCGTTGTCTGTTCTCAGGTGGTCGGCCGGTCTGTCTCCTCCTTGTCTGTCCTGAGTCTACTCCCGGCTTCTCCCACATGGTGAACGCTGAACGGGGCCGGGCCGATTCTTCTCTGATCAGGCCTTTCCTGGTGTGATTTCTGCATTTGGCGTCTCCCACCATGCAGGTCTAGAGTCCGACTTCGGCGCTAGTTTTGAGCATGGAGATGTGTGGATGTGGAATAATCCGGGCCAATATCGTTGAGTGGGTACCTCCATAGCTGTACCTACATATATTCAGTACCTCCATTGCATCCATGCCAGAAGCTCCCAACCTGCCTCTGCACTGTGCTTGGCCGAGAATATTATACCGAGCCCAGAGTAAAATTGGCTTCCCGGGCCCCCTTTGCACAGTATGTGCACTATACGGCCAATTTGATATGTGTGCATTACTTACTCATTCTCGTAGGCTGCTGTGATCTTGCCTTCTTCCTTCTTCCCTCTCCTCAATCTCCACTTCTCCCCTCTTCTTGTTTTGACCTCAAAAGTTCTCCTGCCTCTGCGTAAACCATTATCACCACTATCTTTGTATCGATTGTTGCTGTGCTTTCCCAATTGCCGGCACATGGTCTCTTTCTTGTTCACTTGCCTCGTCGGTCCTTCGCTTCACCCTGTGCCAATGCTGACCTCTCCCGTGCTCCACCTTTAACCACAAGCCATATTTCTTCCATAGCCAGGAAACATCATCGTCACTATCTGTTCCGACTGAGCTGGTTTCAAACCTGGCTTGCTCGTTATATGTCAGCCGTAAGCATATCTGCAGATTCCGGTCCCATGTTTCTGGATCAGCACCAGTCCAGCCTCTCCCACCGATCCATATTCTGTAGCTTACTACATACAGACCTCTTCCAGAACGCAAAACCTCTCTCAATCCCTCACAGTCGCCCATTCAACTTCCTCGAAAGGCCTGAGCTCACCGTCCGAGTATACCTGCTCCACTCCTGCTGACTTCTCAGTACCCAGTCAGCCCTAGTTCCGTTGCATTTGCATAGGTGCCAGGGTCGCTGAAGCACAGGGCACACCTTCTTCTGCCTCTTCGGGAGACTCACCACCACGTTTTGCTGGCCTCTCCTCTTCCCCCCCTCTCTCTCTATTTCCGGACCCCGGTTTGCGCGTCCCTTTGTTCTCTGTCCTCACGCGCTCACCTTCTTTGCGTGCGTGCCTCACTGTCACTCAAGAATCGTGCATACTCTCCTGATATTCTCACCAAGTCATACTTGTGGCTACTTCTACTGGAGCGAATACCAGAATACGGTATCTTTGAGGACTAAATCAACACCTCTAAGCTTAAGTGGAGACTGGGAGAGTGCATGGCAGTTCGGAGTTTTCCATCCTCTCACAAACCTCCCAGTCATGTTTGATGTTGCAACTTCTACCACCGGCTCGACCGCAAATACCTCGGCCGCCGGGGACCGCCCGTCTCCGTTATCCCGGCCTACCTCTCCGGACAGCTCCATCAGTCCTCACCATGTTGGAGACATCAGCATCAACGGGGAATCTGACCACGCTCCCCCTGCATCCACCGTGCCTGACCCAGCTCAACCCACTCGAAAGTCCCGTGTTGCCTTGGCCTGCAAGAGATGTAAACGGAGAAAGCAGCGTGTAAGTTCAACTTGACCTCTCTGGTTAAACCCGCCATGCGTTTTGCCTCTTCGGTTTGCGCCAGCTTCTGGAACCCTAAGTCACGTCACTTATCTCTCTTCCATCTACGCCACCACTGACGCCTCAATGCTCGTTGTATCATTCTCTAGTGCGACGGAACACATCCCGTCTGCAAATCCTGTCAAAAAGCCGGAGTTCAATGCATCTACGAACGAACCCTTCGGCCCCAGTATCCCGGTGGAAAGTCCTTGTACGTATACCCTCAAACCCGCCGAGCTTTTCAACATCCACTTGGCGCAAGCTATAGGCACGCGACCAATGGCTTGCTGTTGAGATGACCGAAATCTAACTCCGTCTTTCCCACCCTCTAGATATATCAATGCCTTGGAGGAGCGCATTGCCTTCTTAGAGGCAAGACTCCCGGAATATTCTCAAGATCACTATGCCACCGCCACTTCCACCGCCGTAGCCGCCACTACCTCATCCTCAACGCCGATCCCCATTCCGTTCAAACCCATCGGCCGGAGACCAAACCCCAATCCTCCTCCCCATCATTGCCCGGACACAGCCGATGTAGATGTCAAGACTGAGCATCCTCTGCCAACCTCATCTCTGCCACCCCGATGCGAATCACGAGACTCCTACTCCCCACCGCTCTCTGAAGAAGAAACTTCAACGTCTCTGGTTGATGGAGTCGCCTATCTCTCGCTATGCGCCTCGGGGACTACAACTGAGCAATCCCCGGAACCGTTCTATTTGGGATCCAGCTCCGGTGCTGCCATCGCCAGGATGATCCAGACCTCTATCTTCCACAACTCTCGTCAGGCTTTGGGACCTTCAGGTCGCCATGCCCGTCCTCCACCGTTGTCACCTACCACTCCTACTGGCCCCAGGCTTGTATCATCGGGATTTGAAGTGTCATCGTCTCGCCCTCTGCGTCCCGGAGCTCCCATCCATTCGTTTTCTTCTCCTGCCGTTGGTCCTGTACCTCCAGGTGCTAGAGCCTTTAGATCCGATCATTCTGAAGATGAGTCCATTGCCAGATTAATGCCTGGCATAGTCTCTTCCTCTGCAAATCCCGAGTTCCCCCCTCTGGAGCAAGCTAAGCTGCTCTTTGATGTATTCTTTGATCGCATGCATACTCGCTGGCCCATCTTGGATCGGACCTTATACACCCAGTTCTTCTCCCAGCAATACAGCCAGGGAGCTCTCCCTATCCAGCACCGCAGTATTATGCATCTCATATACGCCATCTCCGCTCGCTTCCTGCAACTTACCAAGAAGCCCTGTAATGTCGACCCAGAGGTGAGCTCATATCCTTCATATGCCTCCTATATATGTATGCCCCCCCTTAAGTTGGTATATACTAACAGTGCTTTTGCTTGTATCCATTGTAGCGTCATCTCGCTGCTGCAATCGAACCCATGGACTACATCCTTGAACAACACAACATAACCACTATCCAGTTCCTACTGTTGCTGGCAGTTCACGGACAGCGCTCCCCTTATGGCGCGGGAGCTTGGTCCCAAGTTCGATACGTTGTTACCATGTGCATCGAGCTTGGTCTTCATCGTCGCCGGACCAGTACAGCCGCGTCACCTCAGTCTGCACGCGATTTGGAAATTCGTCGCCGTGCGTTTTGGTCTTGCTACTGTCTAGATCGTCTTACCAGTGTTGTTCTTGGGCGAACTTTTGGTATTGCCGATAGGGATATCAATGTCGAGGTTAGTAGTCTATTTTGCCCGAAAAAGTATCGTCATACACGGCCAGTCCTCCTCAGTTTCTAACTGCCCCTTTCATATTTCCAAATCCTATAGGTGCCTAGTGATGATCCTCAATACTGGGATCTTGCAGCTGTTGGGGAGCCACCTCAAGGCTCGCAGCCCTATTGGAGCAACATCCAGCCATTTATTCACATTGTTAAGCTGCGCAAACTTCAGTCCAAAATCCATCGGAGAGTGTACCGTGTGGATCAGGATGTCTTCGGTGGATCTCCCGAGCACCGTGCCCGGTTGGATGCCAAAATGTCTGACATCCTGAAAGATCTCGATGAATGGGTGCAGCAGATTCCTCACCCCCCCAAGAATGCTAAAGTCGCAGCCACTTGGATGTATGAACCTGAGAGCACATACCATGACTCGCGGGACTTTTTCAGCTTGTAAGTGTCTTCTCCTACTAATCTCTAATCTTCGCGACGATCTGTCGATTGATTCTAACTTTCCTGTCCAGGCAATATCATAAATCTGTCCTCTCTCTATTCACGGTTTTACTCCCAATTCTCGAGCCATCCGACCCCCGTTTCGTCATTACTGCCCGATCAGCAGCTTCGGTGTGTATTGCATACAAGCGGCTAAACCAACAGAAGACTCTCAGCTACACAATGATAGCTCTACACTCATGTTTTGTTGCTGGACTTACCCTTGTGTACTGTTTGTGGCGCGACAAGACTCTATTCTCTTACGATGCCCTGGAAGCTACACGGGCATGCTCGCTGTCGCTCACCATCTTTGGTGAAAAGTGGCCAGGTGCCGTTAAGTACCGCGACATCTTCGATGCCCTCTCCGGTAGCCTGTTCAAGTTCATCGTCAACCCAGCATTGCAGCCTGCATCGCTTTCTCTTGGGCCACAACCCCTTCGGGTTGACCTGGATTCGGAATCACTCTCAGGTTCTGCTCCAGGAGGTCTAAATGGCCAAGGTTCTTCAACGGACTCATCGGATGGCAACCCCGGGGCTGGGGGCTCAGGTCCCGCACTTCCAGGACGCAACGTGCGGGCATCAGTAAGCCAGCTTGTGTCGGACGCGGTGCGGGAAAATTTCATGGAGGTGGATGAGGAAGTGCCTGGAGGCTGGCAAGGCTGGCGCATCTTCAATGAAATGGTTCAGCAGGACATTACTACGCCGTCAGGAATCCCGGTAAGAGAAGGAGTCGGCGCGGCCCACTCGCAGACGCAGCGGGGAGGGTTCCCAGGTGGAGAAGGAGTGAGGATGCAGTCCCACGGTCAGCCTCCGACCCAACAGCAACAACACCATATGGCGGCCATGGCGGGGTGGGACGGGTTTGATCCGGAAGATTACAATCATGGTGACGCTATGGAAGATGCAATTCCTGGGGCAAATATGACGATGATGATAGATTCGAATGCTTGGGATTTTGGCGGAGTTGAGTTCCGGTAGTGGGTTTTCTTTTTATATATGGGTGTAAATTCTTGGTTCGTTATATGGCTGGCTTGGTACTTCGAAGATGTTGGATGGTTTCTAAATCATGAGCACCTTGGAATTTTGGGCAATGCCCTTGCTAGGATAGTGGAAATGTATGCGTTGGTTTTTATATGCAATGTTTGTAAATTAAGTTAGGAGCAGACATGTGCACTGAACAGTTCATGATACGGTGGAACAGTTGGATATTCAAGAGATATATTAACAGTCTAGTACTCATAAAAATAACTGTGGACAAACAAACAAAAAGTACGCTATATTATATGGCCTCATTTCAACAAGTTTGTGTCATAAATTTATGCGAGGAATCCCTGGCGGTAAGGGTACTGGGCCTTGAAGGACTCGGCAATCTCGGTTCTGGTAGCAACCCACACGCCCTCCTTCTTGCTGATGTAGTCGACGAACTGCTTGAGAGCACCGCAGCGACCGGGGCGACCGACGATACGGCAGTGGAGACCGATGGTCATCATCTTGGGCATGCCCTTCTCACCCTCCTCATACAGCACGTCGAAGGCGTTCTTGAGGTGGACGAAGAAACCCTGGGGGTCACGGAAACCGGAGCCGAGCACGTGGAACTTGAAGTCGTTGCAGTCGTAGCTGTAGGGGACCATGAGCAAGCCTTTGGGGTCGGGCAGGCCGCGCTCCTGCGGGAGGTCCAGCCAGTAGGGGACATCGTCGGCGTAGGTGTCGGAGGCCCACACGAGCTCCTCGCCCATCTCCTTGTACACCTGCGGCACCAGCACGCGCGACTGGGGCGAGTTGCGGCCGTAGTACCAGCCGCGGGGAGCATAGCCGGTCAGCTTCTTCAGCGACTCAATACCCTTGCGAATATACTCCTTCTCCTTCTCGATCGAGAAGTCGTGGTAGTCGATCCAGCGGTAAGCGCTATAAGGTGGGAGGAGAAAGAAAAAAAGGTGTGAGTTATACAAGCAAGCCACGGCAGTCAGGAAGGAGAAGGACTTACTGCGAGGCAACATCGTGGCCCTCCTCGACGCAGCGCTTGGCCACCTCAGGCTGCTGCTCAACAGCCTGGGCAACTCCGTACAGGGTGAACTTCATCTTGTAGTCGTTGAAGAGACGGAACAGGCGCCAGAAACCAGCACGGCTGCCATACTCGTACTCCGACTCTGTGTTGTAGTTGCGCTCGTTGATACGGGCAGGGGTGCCCGGGTTCTCGCGGAGAGACATCTCGGACATGCCATCGCCGTTCAGGACGCTGCGCTCACCACCCTATAAGGAGGAAGAAACGGAGATTGCCAAGGTTAGCATGCATGGAGCATTATGGACACCAATTGACGAGAACAAGACAATAACAAGGGACTAACGAACCTCCTCATAGTTGATGACGAAAGACACGGCAATCTTGGCACCGTTGGGCCACTCAACCTTGAGTCCCTTCTCTCCGTAACCCTTGAAGTCACGCTCGAACGAGTAGTCGGGGTGGGCAGAGTAGATTTCCGGCATTTTAGCGGATGAAAGCAGGAAAGGGGGAGAATTGGTTGATGTTTGTAGATGCGGTGTCCGAAGATACGATGTGAATGAAGGTGAGAGAAGATGCGTATGGAGTTGAGAATAGAGAGTGAGATGATGATGATGGAGCTTAATCAAGGCAGAAAAAAAAAGAATCTAAAGCGGCGATGGCCACGATTATAAGTGTGGCCATGCCAGCCGTCGCGGACATCAAAGGCATACAACGAAGCACGCTAAAGAGACGAAGAGAGCTCCGGAAAACGGAGCGGACTCTGGTTATCTCCTGGGTGGTCCACACCTATCCGCGACACTTCGGTTGGCAAAGTGAAGCTGTCGGTGATCAAAGAGATATTGGGAGTATCCCCCCCCCCCCTTTCCCCCACCTTGTGGCTGGACGAAGGAGGGGCCAAACCTTCGTCATCGGAAACTGGTATCCCGGAATCAAGCCATTCTCCAGCAAACGATGGTGGGGGAGGGGGAAACCCAGTTTGATTGAAGGAGGAGAAACAAGAGGGTTCGTCGGGAGCTACCAGGGGGGCGTGAACAAGCTACTAGCTAGCTCTGCCACTCTCAAAGGACTCTCAGGGTGGTAGTCATGGCTTCATGGCTAGAATGCACGCATGTACAGTACTTACCTCCGTACACGGCGGGTATTTCATCCATCCGAATAAGTCCAGCCGATGGGCGTTTTAAGGTGGCACAAGTGGGATGGTTATCAGTGAGCTTTCAAGACGAGAGTATATAAAAGGTAAGACGATGATTGCTACTACTGGAGAACCCATGCATGGTGGGAGAGAGGGGGATAAGAAGTGAGTCCCGGATATAGCTGCACCTCACAATGTCCAGGAGTTAGTGATCTCTCTCTCTCTTTTCCTGCAGGTCCAGCGTAAAGCAACCGATTTTTGCAGGGCGTTGGGTTTAACTTGCAGTAACCGGCTCGCGGAGGAAAGGAGCACAGGCGGCAGTCTCAAGTTCCCTGGTAGAGTGGCCAGACACGAGAAAATGGGTTCCAGAAAAAAAAATAAGACCAGACCCATAAGGCCAGGGGCAACTGGAAAACCCCCTGCAAGAAAATATAGCTTCGAGGCCGGAATGATTTACCGTCAAGTGTGGAAAAGGGTGGAGTGGCCGATGAGTGGCGGCACTGTTGGACCCGGCCCGGACGATAAGAGACGGGCGCAGAAAAGGTGTCGTTTGGGGAAAGAAATGGAGGGGCGTGTACGGGCGATTATATAAGTTGGGCAAGTTAGAGTATCTACAGCATACAGGAGTTATAGGCAAGATTCGGGCGAATGCCGAGCCGAAAAAAGTGGGCACAGCCCTAGGAATTGTCATGTTAGGGTTTTAGGGGTACCATCGTAGGGACGACAGACAGCTTGGATGAAGATTTGGCAGGGAATCAACTTTCCGCGAACCAGCCCATCCACGGTCACTACGCCTCTTCAGAAATGTCCGTCTTTCTTCACGGCTCAAACTTCAATGCTCATTATGTTCATGTATCTACAGCGACAGGTCTGAGTTTCACCGGGCCGGCTGTCCTCCTCTCACGTCCAACTGACTGCATCACGAAAACGCAAAAGATCAATTCAGACCATTTCTATTGAATTCCCATGTTCCGCAGAATGCAAACGCCAGCCAAAATCCATTTCTATGCCAAAGATTCTCTCCCTTTAGATGCAATGCAAAATGACAAAAGCTTGAAACCCAGAAAAGTAAAAGCAATATGCAATGAGGAAAATGCCGACAATGATTGCGATATGAACAGATAGAAATGATGTTGTCCAGACAGGACCGAAACAAACCTGACACAACAGAAACACACATCTATATAGACAAAATGTATACGCCAGTATCTTTTTATGTGGCAGCTGCAGGCCGGGGCTTCTCCGATATGTGTGAAGGAGTCGTCACCGCAGAGGACACAGCCGGAGTCACCTGCACCGGCATAACGGCCTTTGACGCCATTTCCCGGTCCTCTTCTTCCTCTTCGCTTCCTTGTGGAGTTAGGCACTCCTCTTCTTGTTTCTCTTCCACCGCCGGCTCAGACGTCTTGGGCTTCTTCGACTTCAGGTCGGCATTGCCAACGCCAATAGTGGCAACAAGGCAGAGCGAAGCACACACGGTGAAGTAGATGAAAATATAGTGCAGGCCATCCATATACACAATGGTCACCAGATCCTTCTCCTCCTGGGTGAGGTCGAAATCATCAAGTCCGTAGGTTGACGACGTCAGAGAGGCGGCAAGCTCGTCAGTAAAGAAAGAGTGACTAGAGAGTTTGTTACTCAGTGTGTTGGACAGAATGGCTCCGGACACGACTAGACCAAACGCACCTCCGATAGTGCGGATGAAGTTGCGCAGGCCCGTCGTCACGGCTCGGTCTTCCGAGCGGGAGTTCGCGTACATGCCGACCAGCGTCGGCTGAAGAGTCAGTCCGATTCCAAGGCCCTCGATGATCAAAAAGACTATCAAGCGCCAGAGTGGCGTGTGCTTGCCAAACATGATAGTCAAGCCACTTCCTATCGACCAAAGAGTGAACCCGACCAAGATACACGGCATGTATCGGCCGACACGGGACATGAACTGACCCGAGGTAATCGACATGACCGACGACGAGATGATCACCGGCAGAATCAACGCACCCGACGCAAGGGCCTCGTACTTGAGAATCGACTGGAAGTAGATGGGAAGATAGAAGAAGTTTCCAAAGTATGCCATGCCCATAAGAAACGACTGCACATAGAGACAGCTGCAATGGACCGATTGGAATAGCCGCAAAGGCATGATGGGCAGCTTTGCAAGCTTCCATTCGAACAGTACGAACAGAACTGCCGCCACTGAGCCGACCGACAGCATGGAAATCAGAAACGCCGAGTTCCAGGCGTATGTGATTCCACCACCAGACAGTGGGATGAGAATAAGCAGAACGGCAATCATATTCAAAACGATGCCGCCATAGTCAATCTGCTTCACCTTCTGCATATAGTTGCCGGGTCGGTGCTTCAATGGCAGGAAGAAGAAGATCACGACGGCTGCCGGAATGGCCAACATTGGAACCATCCAGAACACCCATCGCCACGTTGCTTTCTCAACAACGGCACCGCCAATAAACGGACCAACTCCGTTGGCCAGGGCAAGAATGGCTCCAAGGATCCCTGAAAGGAAGAGACAAGAAGCGGTTAGTTGGTCGCACGTATCAAAAGCAGAAGAGAACAAGCCGGTGATTCTTGGGGAATATTGCCAACCTTGATATTTTCCCCGGTTCTCCAACGTCGTGATATCGCTCACGATGATCATGACAATACTGTTAATACCACCACCACCAATACCAGCGATTGATCGAAACACAAACAGCTGCTCCTTGGTCTTGGAGAATCCACACAGCAAATCACCAATTCCCATCAGACCGAGACATATTAGGAGAAGATTCTTGCGCCCAAATATATCAGACAACCGCCCGTTTATCAGCTGGAAGGCTGTTGACGCTATTAGGAAAGATGCACCAATCCATGAGGTGGCGGCACCGGTGTTGAGGTCGGCAGCAATGGCCGGGTTTGCCGTTGAGACACTGGTCTGGTCAATGAATGAGACAAATAAACAGACAGACAAAGCTGGAAAGGCTACCAAGAGCATTTTCTTGGGCATTTCGTTTCTCTGGCCTCCCACGCTGGCAGCATCGCTCTCGCTGGGTCGGCTGGCCGACGTGGCAATTGCCAGCTGTTCATTTTGTGGTCTGTCGGAATCAGGTTGTGGAGAGGCTGGTATGATCACCGGGGTTGATATGCCAGGTTCAAAGTCGCTGGAAGACGAATCTGATAGCACCGGGAAGTTGGTTTTGGTTTCTAACGGATCCGAGCTGCTAGCAACGACATTTGAAGGTCTCCGTGATCCCATCTCGATAACATGCCTTGTCTTCAGCTAAAGGGAATGAGTGAGGGCTAAGTTAAGAGATAGCAGGAAGGAAAGATGATAAGGCCCCCAGACCGGAGAGGTAGGGAGGGACGAGAGAGGGAGAGGGAGTGTGCGTTTGCGTGTGTATGCTTGAGAGTAATGCCACCACCGCCTTCAACAAAGAAGGCCTCAATCAGAAGAGAAGACTTGGAAAGCCAAAAGAGGAAAAACGCAGGAAACTAAAAAAAGTTGGAAAATTAAAAGTAGAAAAAAACAAGAGAGAAGGCCAATAGATATTTGGAAGAGCCTGGAGAAAAAGAAAACTCGAACAGAAGTGATAGCCAACTAGGATGGACAAGACATCGGCATGTCGATGATGCAAGGCAAGGAGTTGAGATTGAAAGAATAAAAAATAAAAAATAAAAAGAAGTGGCCCTAAGCAGACGGAAGCCGATGACAAGGAAGTTCCGATGGCCGGTAACAAAGTCCGGTGAGAACGAGGGATGGCGAAGGCCTTGCCAGCATTGCTATTACCGCATTAGAGCAAGATCAAGCTGCTGTCATGGGCCGCACCTCTGGGGGTGGTCTTAGTTGATTCCGAGATCCAGGAACAAGTACTGTACTCCCGGCTGCGGAAGTCAACCGACACAGTAGTAGTTTTGCGAGAAGCTATGCTAAGCCAGCTCACCGGCACAATGCAGGGCAAGAAAAGCGGGAAAGGGCTGGGAAGGGGAGTTAGGTTGAGGAGTGGTGTGAGAGAGCAAGTACTGGGAGATAGATGAGAGATCCCGATCAGAGAGGTACACGGAGACTGGAGAAGTTCACGGGAAGAAATGAAGAACAACAGAGGCTGATATGAAGAGCTTAGATGCATAGCCCAACAAAAGACCGAAGAAGGGACAAGTCATGGACGTGTGTGCACGGTAAATCGACGGCATCGGGAGTTTTGACCAGTGTCCCGTGTAAGTGGATCGCGGATTGGTGTTTTCTCTGGGGATAATCCATTATTGGCCAGCCTCTTCCTCTTCTTTTCGTGATCATAAAATCTCAGCTGGATGTATATTGTATACACGTGAGTTAAAAACAGCTCTCGAAGGTTTGCATAGAGTGCAAGTAAGTATGAGAGGCAGGAAGAAGAAGCACAAGACAGGCGCACCCTCATATCGGCTAGTTTTTGGCCGATAGCAGATGGAGCTTGGAAGGGGAGAAAGACAGGGGCGGGCCGTCATGAGCCTACAGCCATGAGTGGTTAAATTTCCCTTGATTGGATCTGAACAAGCTCTGACAAGGTCTAGGATGGAGGAAGATGATCTGCCAGATAGGCTATTATTGTGGCGTAGATGAACATACAGTAGAGTTGGACGAACGTTGTTCGCTGAAATAACTGCATACACTGGTGTTTGTTACACGTTCTAGCAGGTGGCTTGAGACGTTCCATTGATAGCATGTTCCTGTTCTTGGCTCTATCATCTCACTGACACGGCCATCTTCTAGTCTGGTTGAGAGTTGAGAGCCTGTATCGCGTATCCCAGCGACGCATGAGATAAATACATTCGTATGGAGGGAGATATCGGACCTCACCAGGGACCTCGAAAGTCAAGATACCCTGTACATACAGTATAGACAGAACATGTGCAGAAATCCAAGGCGACTTTTGTCCCGATGCTCTAGACAGCTGTCCCCCGTGGCGATAGCCAAGCGGCAGACTCTTTCCAGTCTCCGAATGTTTGCATCTTCAGGCATCCTTGGAAGCGCGCGTATGTACTGTAGACATTCTTTGTTGAAATAAAAATTAAATACAATAGAATAAAAAATAGAAAAAGAAAAAGAAAAAGATTAAATGTCGTTCGTAGCCTCCGGGATCCAAACTTCCTAGACTCTTGAGATCGCAAACCCTGGAAAAGCACTAGTCTCACGCCCGGGTGTCCGCCTAGAATAATCGGGACAATACTGTACAGTACTATCTACGCCAGGGGTTCCACATGGCTCTGGTTTTCGGCTTCTGGGAGCACGATAGGATGAAGAGCAACCGAGAACCAGCGCAGGTACAGGTACATGTGTCGGCCGGACGAGTACCTGTGCCTGTACTGGACATTCTCAACTAGGATCAGGCCTTTGGAATGTGGCCCTTGACCCTTCTCGAAGGCAAGTTCAGGTCGGTAGTGTTCCGTGGATTTGGCGGCGTCCATTCAGGTTTCCCGAAAACTTGTATTCTTGTATTATGCAAATCAGAACACATAAGATATAAGATGGGCGGGCGTAGGCATTCCACACATAGGCAGTAAGTTCCGTACAGGTACTACTACCGTATGGATCTCTTTCGCCGACCCTGCTCCAATCCTCTCAGAAAACCTGCACTCTTCGGGACAGCAGACGCCCAACCCCTCGAGTCTCTTTGGGTACGGCAAGGCATGCCCGAAAGTGAGATTGATTACCAAGTTCCAAGATCTCTTGGGGGTTTTTTGTTTCTTTCTTTGCCTCTCCCGAAACGGCATACCCACGACGACAGTGCCATATACCCGTTCTCGAGCTTAGAACATGTTGCCCACCTAAACTATTCCTAGTACTGTGGTTATATTGAATCCGACCTTTGTAAAAGCAAGTTGGAGCCAAACTCCTGCTGCCCCGGCTAGTCGTGCTCTCAACTGTATCCCAGTGCAGCTGTTACACACAAACTTTGTTCAGATCGCAGCATCCTCCGTGCTTCTCTAACCTCCCTCTAGAGCTTTGTTGGAAGTTTTTTTTTGGCAATTTTCGTCAACACGCGAAGCACACCACCAGAGACTCGCATTCACAATTTCCTTCTCTTCATCTATATCGTGCCACGATGTCAGCCCTATTCACCCCGATCAAAGTTGGTGCCGTCACATTGAATCATCGCCTGGCCATGGCACCGCTGACTCGGTTTCGCGCCGATGACAACTGGGTTCCCACGGAGTTGATGAAAGGTACGCCAGAAGGAAACTAGCTATCTGAACGCGTGGAGAGAGAGAGAGAGAGAGAGAGAGAGGCACGCCAGGCTAATACTGTTTCCCGCCCCCAGAATACTATGAGCAGCGTGCCTGTGTCCCTGGCACTCTTATCATTTCAGAGGCCACCATGATCTCCAAACGCAGTGTAGGGAGAAACAACGCACCAGGCATTTGGTCGGAGGATCAGATTGCGGAGTGGAAGAAAATCACGGATGCTCTCCATGCGAAAGGCTGCGTTATGTTCTGCCAACTCTGGCACCAAGGCCGTAGCGGAAATATTGAAATTCTCAGGTCGCATGGCAACAGATTGTTGTCCTCCAGCGCTGTCCCTGTGGATGCCTCGTCGCCGGTCCCCGAAGAAATGACCGAAGAGGATATCCAACAGGTCATCCGGGATTATGCCGAGGCGGCAAAGAACGCCATGAAGGCCGGCTTTGACGGTGTTGAGATCCACGGAGCCAACAGCTACCTCCCCGACCAGTTCCTGCAGGACACCTGCAATAAACGGACCGATGCCTGGGGAGGCACCATTAAGAAGCGCTGTCGCTTTTTCGTTGAGGTCACCAAGGCTATCATCGCAGCTGTCGGTGCCCAGCGCACGGGGGTTCGCATGAGCCCGTACTGCGACTTTGGCGGCATGCTCATGGCCGATCCCGAGCCCACGTTTGCCCACCTTCTGGAGGAGCTGAAGCCCCTCGGCCTTGCTTGGCTGCATTTAATCGAGGCCCGCATCCGGAGCAACGATGACAGCGACTGCGGAGGGGATCGAACTGTGAAATGGATGGTCGACCAGTGGGACAACGCTAGCCCGGTCATCGTTGCCGGAGGCTTCAATGCCGAAACGGCAAAGACTGCTGTGAATGTCACGTACAAGGACAAGGGCGTGATCATTGCTCTCGGTCGATATTTCATTGCAAACCCGGATGTTGTGTTCCGCATCAAGGAAAACGTGCCTCTGGTGAAGCACGACCGAACGTATTTCTATACCCCCAAGGTCCCAACAGGATACATCGACTATAAATACAGCGACGCCTTTCTGTTGAAGAGTGCTTCGAGCTGATCAAGATAGCGGCAAGGTTGGAAGGAAATTGGGAAATCTCTTGAGCTAAATGCTGGTGCATATTTGCAGGAAGCGAGTGAATTTTTTTATCTTCTTTTTCCTTCCCAGTCTTGATTCAAGTCATGTCAGTTTGAATCTATCCATTTCGGGTCTCATCTTTGAATAGTATATCAGTGAAAAGAAGGAGGAAGATAAGAATCCCTCGGGGACATCCCTCAAAGGCCCGCCATTCACAGTCCAGTCCATCTGGTGTTCAGCGCCTCCGCCACGCTTGTTTTCAAGCGTTAACTGCTCAAGAACGTTGCTGGGGATGGGGCATGAAGGCATCATTCATGTCTTAAAGGTCCGCATGTCTCACGATGTGTGTGGCCTACAAAATACAAACTGAGGCGCCACAACTGAGACCGTGCCTCAGCGGCAAGCAGTTGAATATCGGGTGAGACTGACCACCAGCTGCAGCTTGATATGCATCTTACAGCCTATCGCTTATGCGTATGCACTCCTTTCTCGGGTTAGACAAGAGCCTGCATCTGGGGGAGGAGAGAGAGATGTCGGAGCATAGCCTTGCATTGATTCAACCACTGCAGGTTTCTTCATTCGAGGGATCCGATATAATAGAAATGGCTATGAAAAAAACTAAGTCTCTGCCGCTGACATCTTATTTGCAACTCAATTCATCTCATTTCATTGCAGTTTAGAGTCAAGCAGTTACTCAACACCGTCGTCGTCACCGCCAAAGACTTGAAACACCCCAAATGGCTGTGGCGCACATAGTCCTCGTAACTTCCGCCCGTTCTCTCATGTCGTCGTCATTAGTGTCGCGTCTCGATGGTGATATCATCCAGGTCAGATTCGTTCTAGCGGTTTTCCATTCCACGTGGCAGTACTTGACAACTCTCCAGAACCACCAAGAATGAAGAATGCATGAAGTATCCAATCGTGGCTTCAAAGTATCTGGAGGAGGAGAGTGATACTCTGCTTGTGGTAGTCTACACTCAGAAATATTTCCTTTGCCGATTGCAAGGAGAATAGTGACCTGTGTTTTTTCTCCTTTTGCAATCAAGTCCCTTCACTGTGTCTCTCTTGGGACATATCAACTTCGAAGGTTGAAACACTCACTCCTTATTTAGCCGATGGGAAAGGCCAATATAAAGCTCCGAGTGTTAGGGTCTAGGGTTTGGCATTCCAAAGCGCTTCCAAATCGGCGGCCTAGAAAATTGCGGAATTACGCGTACGAAAGTGTTTCCTCCTCTAGACAGACTCTTTGCACTGGCTTCCAAGTTCCAAGCACTTCGATATTTTGGGCGACTACAGAAGGAAACTCATAATTTGCGGCCATCCCTGAATTCTTTCTCTGATTCTTACTCTCTTCTTTTTTCTCCATCTTAATACTTTGCTACCTTTCTCTTAATAATAATTCCTTTTAACTACTTTTCCTAAGCTTCTGATGCTGACGTTACTGAAGGACGTTCGATAACCTTGTATTTCGGTATCCATTCCTTGTCTGGTTTGATCAGGCACATCTCAGAAGCCACCCAAGCCAGCCACCTGTCACATCGAGGCATACCTTCGATAGCACCATAACGCATAACGGACCGTGGCTAACACCAGCGCATCCTTCTTCTGCATTGCAGACAATGCGCTCTTTCTCTCTACCCCTCTCTCCATGATCCGAGTAATGCCAATCATCCACAGCTTGCCTTCTTCGGTTCTTCTCCCTCCAATTCAAAATGGCTGCACGATGGGGTTCCCTGCTACAGCAAGCTGTAGCCGGAGTTGAAGCCCGTCTCGACAATATCTTGGCTGAAGGAGATGGTGCTCAAAATGCTGCTGCTCCTCCCACATCACCCTCAAAGCCGACCACAACCGTCTCTCCAGCCTCATCAGCGAGGTCTAGTACAGGTGCGCATACAGTCTTTTTTTTTCTCTGAACTCGCTTTGCCAGTGTGCTCCCATTGTAGCTTCAATCACGCCGCCATGCTAACGTGTCCGGTTCGATCTTCTAGCCATCTCAAGATCCTCTTCCACAAATCGCCCTTCAGATAAGTTGCAAGAACGTCTTGCGAAGGCTATGGCTGCGAAGTCGGCCCAGAGATCTCAAAACGCCTCCTCTCCGAACGACAACGCTTCAAACGCCAGCGGCTCCCGGTCAAATCGGAATTCCCTCGACATCAGCGCGAATGCCGTGCCGGATCTGAAAGACCGTCGTTCTTCAACCGATATCCCGACAAGCTCAAAGGAAAGCCGTGCTTCCACCCCAGTGCAGCCCTCGTCTCCCATACCGGTTCCGCCATCACCACCACCCGTCTCAGATCCCGCAAAGCCGAGCGATGAAACAATTGTACCTGTCGTCTCCTCCAACGATGAACCCCTTCAAAATGAAAACGCGGATATCCCAAATCCCGTCTCTGTTGTGGAATCGGCGGAGGATGCCGAGCCAGAAATTGATCTCAGCCAGGAATACTCGCAATCCGCCACTCCAATCCCCGTTCCTTTTCCAATCACAGCGGTAAAAGGTGCGAAAAAGTGCGATCATTGCGCCGAAAACGAAAAGCGAGCTCAAGATGTAAAGATTCAGAGCCAGGAAGAAATACACATCTATGTGGAGAGAATCGATGCTCTTGAGGCGAAGCTCCAGTTCCTATCCAAGGGCGTAGCAGAATCTGCGCGCAAAGCTGCGGCAGGTTTGCCTACAGCTTCTGTGGAGAAGAAACTGGCCGAGAAGGACGAAAAGATTGCTCTCCTCATGAGTGAGGGTCAAAACCTAGCCAGTTCTGAACACAAGCAACGCGCCTTGATTCGACGCCTCCGCGCCAAGATGTCAGAAGACGAAGACGCTCTAGTCAAGCTCAAGGCCGAACTCAGCCGAGTGCAAACAGATCTTGCCAGCACTCACAAGCTATCAGCTGGTGTAGATGATCTGGAGAGACGGTTAGAGGAATCGAAGAGTGCTTGCAGCGCTCTCACAGCCGAGTTGAATCGGTTAAAGTTCGAGTTGAGCCGGAAAGATGGCATCATCGAAAGTTTAAAGAGTGACCTGCAGCGCCATGTTGAAAATGCAGAATCGAGCACCAGCAGTACCCATACAGTCACTATTGAGGCGCAGAAAAAGAGAATCTCTGAGCTAGAAGAGGCCATCGAGTCGGTGCGTGTCGAGAAAAGCTTGCTTGGCGATCGTGCTCATGCTCACGCTGCTCAACTTCGCGACGAGGCGGCAAAGGCTGCCGAGAGAAGCCGACTGGTTGAGATGGAGCTCAAGTCCGAGCTCCAGAACATGGAGACGAAGCTAGAGGCTATGAGAGCATTAGCCGAGGAAGCCTGTTCAAACGCAGTCGGGGAGTCCAACTCGAAACTGCTCCGCCAGGTGGAAACTCTCCAGACCCAGCACGCCATTGCTAGCGAGAACTGGCGCGGAATCGAGTCGAGCTTGCTGTCTCGCATCACCCGCTTGGAGGAAGAGAGAGATGAGGCAACGCGGCGGGAATCTGAAATGCGCAAGAAGGCGCGCGAACTGGTTTGTGCCATTGCCACGTTCTTTAGTCGCTCTACGTATCGACCCGAAATACTAACAGTTTGACAATTTCTAGGCGACCCGAGTCAAGAAGCAAGAAGAAGAGTTGCAGGGCCTCAGCCAATCGCCCCGACTCGAAGACTATCAAAACACCATTGATAGTCTCCAAGCAAGCGTAGCCAAGCTTTCAAAGCGGGCAGAGACTGCGGAGGCCACCCTCTCGCAAACCAAGGAAGACTTCGAGAAACAGTTGCGTACCCTGTCAAGAAGCAGTCCATCCTTCGCCGAATCTGCCGACCGCGATCGATCCAGCCCGGCGGCCTGGCTGGAAGACAGTCGCCAGCAGCTTGCTTCCCCAACCCAGCTTGATTCGCCCATGATGTCAACTCATGGACGTCTTTTCGGCCACGAACTCCTCCCGTTCGAGCCCAGCTCCAAAGCACGCAAGATCTCACGTCCAAGCAGTACTGTAGATAGCGGCTCGGAGCGGCCGCTCTCGTCACGACTGCCTTCCGCCCAGCCTCTCAGTCGGGCGGTGATGTCTCCTACTGCGTCGGGATACTCCCATGTCGAAGTCACCCCCGGCGATGCTCCGGATGACATGGAAAGCCCGGCCTCGCCCCACATGACGCTTCAGGACATGGTGTCAGTGTCTACAGTGGCAGCCGGGCCGTCGATCCAGCTAGTGGAGCGGATGAGTGCCGCGGTGCGCCGGCTGGAGGCCGAGAAGGTCGCGGCTAAGGAGGACCTCGCGCGTATTTCCCGGCAACGTGATGATGCGCGTGGAGAAATTGTCACCCTGATGAAGGACATCGAGGAGCTGAAGCGAGAATCTGGCAGGGTGACTGAACTAGAGGCCGAGCTAGAAGAGGTTTCTTCCCGGTATCAAACCACGCTAGAGTTGCTTGGGGAGAAGAGCGAGATGGTTGAGGAGCTGCGAGCTGATGTCCAGGATGTCAAGGCAATGTATCGGGAGTTGGTTGAGAGGACTGTGAGGTGATTCTGTTGTCTCTTCTCCGCGGTTGTCTTCCCCTCTCCTGTCCTATCGTCCACCATTCTATTCCCATGCCTCCTGTAAGTCCTTCTCACTCTGGGCTATCGTGAAATGATCATTTACTGTAGCCGTTGAAGCCAGGCTTGACCATGAAATCGATGTACTATCATTCTTGTTTTGTTTTTTTTTTTCTTTGGGGGATTACATAGGGGTCCTGTAATTGGATAAGTGCAAGAGATTCAATATCTGCATTATGTCAACCCTCAGCCCTAGTTATCACTTGCCCCATGATATGAATATGGGTTACCCCATCCCCTCGAATTTAGGCCAAAGCTGTTGCTCCGGGACAATCAAGCTGGTTAGCATAAGAGCTGTGTGTGTCCATTGCCACAGACTATGTGCTCCAAATCCTTCTGTTCTTGTATAGCACTCTGTACGACCAACTATAGTGTTAGGCCTTCTCTCTCGGCAGTTCTCTCGATGAACTTCCGCACCTTCAGCATGGAAAATATGTGTCAGTTAGCTGTCCCAGGTTATCAGTCGGGGTCAGTCGGGTCACAAACCTCCTTGTCAGGTGCAAGATCGAGGGCCAGAAAGCCGTCATTATCCTTCTTAGTCGGATCGGCACCCGCTCGAAGTAGCACAACAGCAGTGTCTCCTGTTTTCCGGTGGTCAGTTGGTAGGCAAACACATGAGGCGGGTGGTTTTTTCGAGAGGTGATGGCTTTCTCTGCAGTCATGATTGCGATTTCGGGTTTACAACTTACCATGGCCCTCTGCTATCGCGTGATGCAGAGCCGTGTATCCCGAGCTGTCGGCTGCATCGATGGGGCTTTTGCTTTTCAGAAACAGGGCGACCATAGGAGAAGACCCCACGGCTGATGCTCTGTGGATTGGATATTGGCCTCGTTTGTCCTTGATTCTGACGGACGCCGGATATCTGAGGCCCAAGAACCGCCGAGCCAGGGTCAGGCTGTTCTTCGATGCGATGAAGTGCATTGAGGTCTAGAGGCGGGACCGTCAGTCGACACATTCGCTCATCTCCGGGTCACCACCGGGTGCATATAACAGCCAGGGTCACACTTACTTGTCCACCATTGCCTATAGATCAGGGAAAGTTAGCAAGATGTATGTTTACACTGACAAGTGCAAAGCACCTCGTGACTTACTTTGGAGGTTCACATCGGGATCTTTCCCTAGGAGCACCTCGACTACATCATCGGAATCTTTTACGTTCACTGCAATCATCAGCGGAGACCACCCGCTGGCATCCTAATGTGATGTCAGATGCCATTCGGTCAGATTACTGGGGAGTGGGCTTTTGGCGCACAAACCTGAACATCCGGGTCAAAGTCCTTCCGGTCGGCGAGAAGTTTAACGGCCTCAAGACAATTTGAAGAGGCGGCCCAGTGGATGGGGAGACGTCCATCCTCATCTTTCTGATTTGCCAGTTTGGGATTGGCCTTTTGACACCAGTATTAGGTGATTTGTCAGTCGGGGGCTTGTGTTGGCGATGGTTGCAAAGGGTGAAATTTATGTCGACACGTACATTGAGTAGCTGGTCCGCTCGGGCGACTGTGAGAACGGCGGTTTGTGCGGTACCACTGTGTCAGTCTATCACATTGTCGTTCGATGGAGTCACGGTGATAGCATAGGTGTTTGCAAAATTCCACCCTTACTTACCATTCTTCTCGCGAACAGCTCTGTGGAGCGGAAACTTCTCTTCTTCGCGGATGGGGTCCATAATGGATGGAGCACACAAACGAAATCCTTGGGTTGAACTGGAGATGTACAGTGAGCCGTTCAGGTCAATTCGAATTCTAGTGGTGGTTCCTAAGGTCAGAGCAGTATTCCCCGGTGTCTTTTTGGGTTGTTTCTGATCAAGTTTGATATTAGTAGGGTCGGGCATGCTTAGAACCAAGAGCGTGGGGTCATGTATGAGTGATGTGTCATTCGCATTATCTATACCAGATTGACCTGGCCGACTAGCAAACGCGTGGGCAAACAGAGAACATCGTGTAGTGGGTTGCCAGTTTGCCTCTCGTTATTTCAAGGCAATCACTTTACCTCCAGTAGTGTGATATGTGTGAAGTACACGTCAATGTTGGTCGTGAGGGGAGTAAAATATTGGTTAGGACTTCAGGAACTTCTTATCTAGATGCGAGAATTAGTAGTTGTAATAATAAAAGGACCAACTTAGCCCTTTCCATATATGATGCGCGGCTTATATGAGTAAAGTTGTTCGGTTGGAATGATGTAAATCTCATGATGTATTAGTTATTAGAGGGGAGTTTCGTACGCCTAACCCTTAAAATGCTTACTGGCATCAACGAGGCATAAAAATGCAGGCAGCCAAGTTACGCCATTAGCCAAAGAAAACCTCAGGCTTGGTACGGCAGCCATAGCGGGGCATAAGCCTCTCTGTACGGTGCCGACTATTACTTTGAATCCACCCCTTGCACATAGAACACAGTCACTTAGTTAATTGACAGCAAACATCCAGATATCAACCAAATTTCAAACAAGTCCAACCAAAATAGCAATCCAGTCTGGAAGATTTGGGACCTTTTGAGGCCTCTACTCCTCGAATCTCCTGTATTTGGCATTGCACCACATTTCGATACTCGCTACGGGCAGTGTCATACTCCCACATCCCCAGAATCACCGTTCCAATGGCGATACCAAACGCAGTGCTAGAAAAGGTATGGGAGTGATTTTGAAGCCCTGGCCCCCTATGCTTCCAACAGCCCACCATTCTCATGCCCTGGGAATGGGAAATTCCCAAGCTCGAACGAGCAGTCTCGTGCATGAGTCGTTGACATCTAAGTGCTAACTCGAAATCCTCACCTTGTCATTGGTATTGCCGCCCTAGCTTATTCGAGATATTGAGAGCCAGGCCATTGCGGCCGAACAGCAGATCAATGTTGTCAAGTCTCAGATCGCGGGAAAGCAGCGGGAAATCCGCCTGCTCCGCCTCACTGCAAACGAGGTGTCTGTAATGCCCTCAGAACAGACAGCGTACGAGGGATCTGGCAAGATGTAAGTTGAGATGGCCTCAGCTGGTGGCGCCGGGCTGGCTGGTGACCGGTCCCCTCGAAACGGCCATGGTGATTTCCGGACACTATCATACCGCGCGGGAACGTCTGTTTATCCGTGGGACATGACACTACCCCGCCCACTGCCATCTGCACTTCTTATATCTCGCTGGCTAACCAACATCTCACCCCCTGAAAAAGGTTCGTCGCGGTACCCGTGCCAAAACTCACCGAGAAAATCTCGTCACAGATCAAGGACATGCAGGACGATGTTGAGAAGCTCAACAAGCGGCTCGTGTACCTGGAAACCACCCACAAAAACAGCAGGGACCATATAGAGCAGATGTTGAGAAACGATCGGTCTTCTCACTAGAAACGCAATTAAATGACAATCAAAAAGTTTTGACATATACTACTTCATCTTGTTTGCTGTCTATGATGGTGAGATGTGTGTAGGGTTAGGGTTGAATGCGAGGTCGTCAAAAAGCTATGTAGGTAAGGGGCAAAGTCCACTAAGCATTCCCAACTAAACTCCGCCATGATTTTCCAGTTCAGGGGCACATCCCGAGAACCTCGGAACTGAATAAGAGGAAACACACCAGCCTTGTGATCCTTCCTTCCCCTGGCTCCGAAGTTAGCCTCCAACCGTTGTATTACGTTTCTTGAGACCGGAGTCTTTTTTTTTTTTTTTTCTATATGAATCTTTTCCCTTTCTGAAGGACTGGATCATCTTCGGTTGTGAATAAGCGCCGTGTTTTCCGGCCTCAGGATCTGGTCCCCCCAAATTCCACCTTTTGAGGCGTAATTTGGATGATCTCTTTCTTCTTCCCCTTCTTCCCTTCTGCGTGACTATATTTGACCAAGGCGATTACCTCACCAAATCAACTTCACCATGTCTGCCAGTAGGATAGCCTCTGCGGCGACCAAGGGCCGACCGGTTGCCATAGGCGCGTATCTGCCGCGGGCCGTTCCTGGGGCCCAGGGCTCGATAAGAAATGGTACGTTATTCCTACGAACTCATGAAGATTGACGGAGCTCCCCCATTTTTTCTTTTCCTCTACTCCTTTCTTCTCGACCATCGTTGTTTTGGATGTGTGGAGATAGATGGAAAGGTTGGAGACTTCCGATAATCATGGCCTGCTTATCGTTTGCTCAATCTTTCTTCATGATGAAACTTGATGATCCTTCGTACCGCAATCGCATATCTGGTCTCTAAACCTGGCCATCTTGTTCCAGGTGTGGCTGCGCCAAATATAGACGCGATTCTTGCGATGCTATATCGGAAACGTGGGCGATTGTAAAGCATGAACAAATTTTTTTTTCTATTTCCAGTCAACCGTTCTAACAGCTGAGCCACAGTCACATCCGGGGTGACTAGCCTACCTGCGGCCAGAAATGTAGGCCATTCAGCCAGGGGAATCAGGTTCTCTTCGACGGTAACGGCGGCTATGCAGACGCCTCGCCGACCATCGCGTCTTCGAGGCGCCATTGTCTGGGGTGTTTACGGAGCTGTGTTTGCCGCGATCGGCTTTGCTTCAGCGATATCCACCACGCTCCCTCTCAAGGTTCTGGGTCTCAAGTTCATCTCTGATGCAGACACGGTCAAAGGGTACAAACCCGACGACGAGGCGGCTGCTGTGATAGACGCGTATATTCAGAACCACCCACTGGCCCAATCTCTCCGGAACACGCCAGGGCTTATTGAGTCGCGGCCACACTTGCGCATGCCTCCGGCGATACGTAAGATGAGTCTCACAGGTAGTACGTTGATGGGACCCAAACTTGTCCCCGTACCCCCGATCAGCTGGCGGGATGCAGAGGGCACGTCGATGGTGTCTATCACGTACCTTGGCCCCGAGCTCTGTGGCCACCCTGGCGTGGTGCATGGAGGATTCCTGGCCACCATGTTGGATGAGGGAATGGGACTGTGTTGCTTTGCTGCGCTGCCCCACAAGATTGGCATGACTGCCAACTTGACGGTTGACTACCGCAAGCCAGCAGTGGCAGGCAAGTACTACGTGCTCCGGGCCAAAACCGTGAAGGTTGAGGGTCGGAAGGCCTGGGTGGAGGCCCAGATCGAGACGCTTCCCACCAAGGCTGGCGAGAAGCCAGTGATAGTGGCGGAGGGAAAGTCACTGTTTGTATCGCCCAAACAAGCAGCGGTAAGTGAAGCCAAACCCAGGCCGAGAGTTGGAGTGTTTTGTGTGCTAACATTTACCCACTCACTCTCTTTTTCTTTTCGCCTGGGAAATTTGGTGATAGCTCATGCCAAAATTGATCACTTGAAATGCAAGCGCCAGTTATTATTTTTCGTGGCCGGAGCCTTGACCGCAGGCCGCATATGTGGGTTGTTTCGGCTTGCCGTCGATTTGGCGAAACAATCATTGGGAGGGGTTAGAAGTCTGCAGGTCGTGTTATATCTTTATAGAGATAGTAAGAGAGAGAGAAAGATAGCATTCTCGAGGTGAAACAAAAAAAAGATGGACACCTGTCAGTGTCAGAATTATCTTCTTTGTGTGTCGCCAATGATGCTGTTTATGGGGCTTGGGATTCCCTCAACAGGCGAAGCTCGTCGGCGATTGGAGTTCTGTGTGTATTCCACTGGAACTGAAATCCGGCATTGCATTCATGGGCTGGCATACCGCCAGTGCCAAGCACGATGAAGCCCTTCAGTGATACCTGTGCAATTTAGAAATGTATCCCGCAATCAGCCCTCTATATATATGTATATATATCTATCTGTGTGTGTGTGTACATACTACCCAAAGCCGTGAACTCTTGCTGGAAGATGTCCAGTTCAAATTCCATTTTTTTTTCACGGCCCAATGCCCCCGATGAACCTAGGCGAGTAAGTTCTGTATGTACTGTATGTTCAGTACAGTGATTCTGTCTTTGTCGATCGTCGATCCATCCACACAGTGGGTTGATTTAGACGACGGGGGGGAGGGAGACATTAGTGTTCACATATCATGCTTTCTCATCTCACCTCACCTTCGGGTTGCTATTTATGCACGTATACTGCCGACCCCACTTCGCCTTGGCTGGGAGAAGTTCAGTACTGTACTGTGTTCTGAGAGAAAGTACAGTACACTAACAAGAAATACTTGTGTCTGACATGCATCGTCGGGATGAGTTGACTTCGCCACAGCCAATGGCAGCATCCAAACCGCACGGCACAGCCTGCCTTTATGCATATAATCCGTGGGGCTGATTCGCCAGTCCACAACGACACTCCACCATGAACGAGACATAATATCGCGTCTTGTCAATGAATGACGGAAGAGGAGGGAAGCGTAGGAGGGAATCGGGTTGGAGAGAGAGGGAGAGAGAGGGAGAGGGAGAGAGTGAGTGAGTGAGTTAGTGGGAGAGAGATAAGAGGAGAGAACTGGACCAGAAAAAAAAGGGAAAAAAAGAGAGAAGACACAGGCCCAGACATCTTTCGATTTCGGCGGTTTGGCGGTGTTTGCCCGGTTTTACCAGAGGCAGGCCTTGTTTGCACCATATGGTATAAAGACGTTGTACATGTTTTGTGGTCGTTGGCGAGGGTTCAGCCCTTTTGCGCTGAAGAAGCCGAAGGAAGACGAACAACCACGAGGGGGAGCGAGCGTCTGAGTCCAGAAGCTGACTGGGGAGGGGCTGGGGAGGGGCCCCGACCCCTCCTTCCAAAGTTCTCAGTTCTCATCCTCGTCCTTCCCTGGTCACTTTTCGCAACCCCTCCTCCCATGCACACGCCCTCCCTGGTCAGCTGCCCCTCCTTGGTTTGGGAAGGAAATACTGCCCCTTGGTGACCTCCTTCTCGCTGTCTCTGTGGTTTCCTCTCTTTGTGACAATCCAGCCTGCCCTGTACGATTCTGTCATATATATGGGGAGAGCGCGAGTACTTGAGGTGGCCATAGACATAGGCCGCATATCCATGTATCTTTCGTTATGTACGGAGTCATGTCCTTTCCGCGCTTGCCTATTTCGCCTATGTAACACTTTTGCGCCGCGTATCCGGTGTGTCTGGTTTCCTCCTTGAAGCCGTATAAATAAGTCCGCACCCTCCTCCCTCTTCTGTTAATGTCTGATCCCCCCCAGAAAAGGCTTAAATTCTTTTATGAGGTCGTTGCGGAAGGCCATCCATATAAAAAGCCCTTTACCAGATCGACTTCCTTCTGTTTCTTCCCCGCTCGTCACTGCTTGTCAAAAGCATCATTGCTTTCTCCCAAACTCTGCTTCGCAACGCCCACTATATCCACTTGCACCTTGGAGAAAACTCCGATATCTTTCTGTGGATTTCCTCCTTTTTTGTTCCGTCTTTTCGTATCCTCATTTGCTTATCTTGGTCCTTCCGTACAAGTTCTATTCTTCCGTCTTCTCTATTTTGTAACAGATTTATTTCCCTTGCCATTTACTTTCTTGCTTTCTTTTTTTTTTCTCGCCCTGGCTCTAGCCACCTCATCTTCAACATGAGCAGCAGCTACTACACCAGTGACGATGACGACTTTGACGTCCACATCAGTCACCGTCGCACATCGCCTCCTCGTAGATATGTCGAGACTGCCCGTCCACGGCCACAGTACAACTATCCTGGCCCGGGCTACCTCGTCCCGGAGCGTACTGTTGTCACTACCCACACCCGCTCACGTTCTCGCGAGCGTCGTTCCACGCCTCCTCAGCAGGCTCCGGCCGCTCCGGCGCCCCCCGTCATCATCAATACTCGGATCTACAACGACATCTCTGATGACGACGATCACCACCACCGCAAGGACCATCTCCAGATTGCCCGCCGCCGCCGTTCGCATTCTCGCTCCCGCTCGAACTCTACGTCCATGATGACTCGTGAGGACTTCGAACACGAGCGAATCCGAAAGGAGCTGGAGGAAATGCAAATTGCTCGCCGCCAGGAACGCGAGGAGAAGCGCACCGAGAAAGAGCTGCGCGAGGCTGCTGATCTGCGCCGCGCTAAAGAGGAGCTTGACAACATCAAGCGCCAGAGCGCCAAGGAGGAAGAGCAGCGCCGCATCAAGGAGGAGTTGGAGCTCAAGCGCCTCCAAGAGGAGGAGCGTGCCGATGCCGAAAAGAAACGTCGAGAGAGGGCTGCCCAAGCTGCCGTTGAGAAATATAAGATCGAAGAGAAGGAACGGCGCGAAAAGGAGGAGCGAGACAAGGAACTGGCTGACAAGGAGTACCGCCGCCGCCTCCAGGAGCAGCTGATCAACTCCGGCCTCGACGAGAAAGCTATTGCCGCCATTATCAATAATGAAAAGATTCCCGAGGAGAAAAAGGACGAGAAACCCAAGTTTCCCGACACTGCCTTGGTTATCGCCCCTGTGGTTCCCAACCCGACATATACTCGGATGGCCCGCCGGCATTTGTCCTTTGAAACATTGAGGACCTTCGAGATTGATTTTGACCTGGACGCTGTAAGTTCCCCTCCCCATGTGGAACAAGCCCAAGCCCCCCATCCCCCCAAACCCAAGTTCCCAACTAATCCACAACCCCACCCGATATACTGACACAATATATTACCTGCAGCAGGACCCCGACTATGTTATCATCAAGAGATGGGTTCCTGAATATGAGCAGCAGGCTTTGTGGAAGCACACCAAGTACATCCGTGACAGTCGCAAGGTGATCGTTGAGGTGGACAGCAAGCACCATCACCGTCACAAGAGCAGCGACCAATTTGAATGGATCCGTAAGAAGGAGAGAAGACGCAGCAAGTCCCCCTCGCTTCTTATGTATCTGGCTGGTGCCAAATAGACTGTGCTTTCACCAGTTTCTCAACCAATTATCTCCGAAGCCGCCACGGAAGGAAGTTCCTGGAACACCAAGACGTTTACCTTCTCTTCATCTTTCTTCATTTTCATTTTTATTTTCCTCTCGTTCCCTGTTTTTTTCTTTCTCCTTTTTCTCCTCTTTCTCTTCCAATTTCGTTTTGTTCTTAGAACTTGAAGCAGAGGAAGCATACGGGAGTTCACCAACAAATTGACACTGGATATGATTGCTTATTTTGCTCTTCCGAGTTGTGGGGTGTTCCATGATATACCTGTTTTTTTTTCTTCATCTTTTAGTTTTTGATTAATGATATCACGATTGCTAAAACACGTCCTTTCCCCTTCCTTCTCCTTGCCACTTGTAGTAGAGCCATGTAGTGTGTGGGCGTATACTGTTATGGATGGGAGAAGGCATATTGTTAACTGTGAAAAGAAATGCCGACACAGCAGGAACATCTTGAAACTTACACATTAAATTGTAGACTCTGGTAAAATATAAGCCTTCTAGGAAATTCCGGTGTGAAGCGAAGCCGAGAGATAATGATACATGATTATACAAACAAAAATACAGCTGCCGAATCCGGGCCTGTCATGGCTGAGATAAGAATGAACATGTGAGACTCTTCAAAGTTCGATCTATCGATCCGTCGTTGCGGGCGTGCTCTCATTTCGCTTGATGAGCGACTCATACATGGTCCAGGCTAAGGCAGAGCTCAGAGACTTTCTTGCTAGTCGCAGCGTGAGACCGTGGAACAGTGATCGGAATCCGTCTTCTACCACAACTTTGCGGGCGGACTGCACCATGCTTTTGTAGGCATCCGGTTGAAGCTGCATTCTCGTCTTCAGGACATCAAACGGATTAGACAAGACCGAGCACGTAGCCGCCGCCACAATTGCAGACGTGAAGTTGACGCCGGAGGGGGACAAGAGTGGTGAACGCGCTGGTGATCCCGCGGCTTCCGGGTGTGCGCCAAGAGCTCCTAGGCGCTTCTTTAGAAGCTCATACAAAAGAACGTATGTCCCGGCGTAGGGCGCATCTCTGAGTGCTGTGGCACCGAACCCACGGAAAAAGCCCTTCAACCCTTCTGTCCGAAATATGTCCCTTGAAGCCCCTAGTATCGAAGTGTAGGACGAATACATGCTCGACTCGTATCGGACCTTGATGACTGTTAATGGCATCAACACGAACCCGGCTGCCATACGCGCAGTTGCGCCTGCAGCCATGTTGGCCGAATTTGATATCACAGGGAGAGACGAAGAGTATGACGTCGTCTCGTGCGCTTTTGATTTCGCTTGTAATCTTGAAGCTTGCGTGCGGATTGTGTTGAGGAGCGTAAAGTACAGGGCGGAGCCGAAGCCAGTTCGTAGGGCTGATGGAACCGTTCCGCGCCAGAGGGAGGTGATACTCGGCTGTGAGGTAATGGTGGACTTGAGATTTGCCAAAGAGGAGAGTCTGCTGGGTTGCTGAAGCCTAGTTTTGAGAAGGTCCAGTGGCTGGAGGAGGATGGCGGATGATACTCCAGATGCCAGGCCAGCAGAGAAATGTTTAACTGCACGTTACGGTATTAGTTGACAGAGACGCCCGACTTAACAACGTCATGCCCGAGTAACCTGTCCTATGGAGAAGAGGAAGAGTTCCAGCCATGCCATCGACACATACCTGATTTGGGCTGCTTTTGTGGCAGCAACGGCCGTGATTCCAAGCTAGCATCTCTGCTACTGGACGGGGCCCTTGAGGCCACACTTGATTCTGCCATTGATGCAAGGTGGTTTAGCTATTATAGTCCAAAGAGAGTTTTCTTTATAAAAAAATATGGAAATATATATACTAGAGTATACATTTCTCGTGATTTAATTAATATATTTCTATCTAAAATTTTCTTATGTAATATTATAGCATAAATATATTATATAGATTATATACTAAACTAATGGTAATAGGCCTCTATACTATTATATTCGTTACTAAGCTAATAAAATAGAATTTTATAACTTATTATTATATATTAATATATTCTTAATTGTTCGAGCTTTAGCTACTAACTGAAAATTTGATAATAACATATAGTTTATAGGAAATAGTAATATTAGATATATAATATTACTTCCCTATGCTCTAACTATATAGATTTAGGTCTGGGTATATTATTTATTATCTATATATCTATATATCTATTTACTGTGTACTATATGGTAATTTACTATGTTCCAAACAGGACTTTCCCCCCTTCTTAATTAACATCTCCTTATGGCCATGGAGTCTTCTCAGCTATCAGCTCTGAATGGCATGTCCTCAACATACCTCCGCCAACTCACCTCCCTGAATTTGAGCTCTCTTACAAGTGACGAGCCAGAAAGACTCTCCTACGCGGCGCATTCAACCCTTCTGGCATGTCAGAGCCTCTCCAAACGATCCCACCCCGCCATCATCGATTCCGCCAAACATCATGCGTCTCTTCAGGAATCACTACCTGCCCTTGTGCAACTGAACAATTTTTTGACCGCAGCGATACCACAGCTGGATTCTGAAGTTCTACGGTTCTCGAAATCATATAGCAAAGCTGGAGGGAGTGAAGTTCAAGCAAAGCGCCGCAAGGCACTTCTTTTACTTCGGAATGTCGACCGCCTTGGTGATGTGATGGAGCTGCCCTCACTTCTTTCGTCGGCCGTGTCTGGCAATGCCCCAGCGTACGGAATTGCACTTGACCTTAACGCCCATGTCAAAAGACTTCACGGTTCCCATGCGCAATCTCGTCTTATAGCAACAGTAGCAACACAGGCAAACGAAACGACCCATGGCATGGCAAAAGACATGGTCTTGCTACTCAGTTCCCCAAACCTGAAGCTTGCCACAGCTCTCCGCACGTCGAACTGGCTCCGGCGGGTGGTTCCGGAGCTCTCGGAGGTGCTGCAGTCGGGCACATCGAAGCAGCAAAATGAGTCGCGCGAACACGTTCTAGCGAGCCTTTTCTTGTGTTGCCGCCTCGATATGTTTGCACGAACGTTGTCCGCTCTAGAACCACTGCGACGGTTGGCAGATGAAGAATCCCGGGCTCGGCGCCTTCGGGAATCTGGCAGCGGCGGGCAACAGACTGAACGATTTCTGAAGCGCTACATCGAAGTTTATCGAGAGCAGAGTTTTGGAATCATATCCATGTTTCGGAGCATGTTTCCGACAATGACCTCTAGTCAGAGCGGCCACGAGTTTGCTACTGATCATGAGCAACCTAACGGTGATTTCGACGAGGAGGACACGAGTGAAGACACTGGTCACGAGTACTGGATGTCTCAACTCCAGCAGGCTGTGCTTGCCAGCTTCACCAAGTTCATGATTGAGACTCTCGGGGATACTCTGGATGAGTATCTTCCAAATGTCAAAGATAAAACTGCACATGACAGCATCCTTACCCAGGTAATGTATTGTGCCAGTAGTCTTGGCCGGCTAGGCGGAGATTTTATATCATTCTTACTGGCCAAGAATGAAGATGAATGGATAGCGGTTCTTTCCCGCCATCGAGCTCTGTCCAAACGTTTGGAGGTGGTTCTGGAGGACTTTAATCCGGCTTCAAATGTGGCCGGAACGGCATAGGAAATAGGCATTCTAGATAGCAATTCTTGTGGATAACATCTGATTAAGGCCACGTCCACATCCCAAGTTGTGGCAGTGACTTCGCCCAACAATTTCTGCGCACGTGCTTATGGGTGGTACAAAAATGTTGGTCTTGTGAGCTGAGCGGCTAGGTTGGCTAGGTAGACACGCATATTAAGGTGGGAAAACCAGATAAGATTGTCTCCTAAGTTTTTAGGCCAATTAAATAGACGCTTCCACTCTAACGTATATATTTCCGTCCTCCTCCCCCAGACCTGTCCTCTTCCCTCGCCTTTTGCTGTTCAAATCTTATCACCACACTCTTTTATTTCGTTCAGTATTGTTATTCCGTGGCTCTCATGAAAGACCCTTTCATCATACCGCCAGTTCCCTGGCTAGCTGATGCTGTTACACCATTTGCAGAGTACTTTCACTTGGATACTCTACCCCTCCACATCCATGAGGTGGTCGCTGGCGGCCTTCTGTACACTGTCATTTACTACCCCATATCGCCCTTACTGTCGAGACTGATCGTCCCTCGCCAGTATGACGCGCTCTCACGCTCCAGGCAGCTGAACTGGGACGCCCATGTCGTGTCCTTTATCCAGAGCTCTCTGATCAACGCCCTGGCTATTTGGGTGATGTTTGTGGATGAGGAGCGTTGGGCGATGAACAGTGAGGAACGCATTTTTGGATACACTGGTGCCAGCGGTATGATCCAGGGCCTCGCTACTGGATACTTCATCTGGGATCTGATTATTTCAATTCTGCATTTCGATATCTTTGGTCCAGGCGCCCTTGCCCATGCGATCAGCGCTCTGCTTGTATACTCTCTTGCTTTCGTATGTGACAGCGGTTTAGTTCCCTTATCCCCCTGCTTTTTTTTTCTTGCGGCAAGTGAATGGATGAACTTGGCACTGACTCCTCATAATATGTTCACTCTAGCGGCCATTTGTCAACTACTACGGTTGCGTTTTTATTCTGTGGGAACTCTCGACCCCATTCCTCAACATCCACTGGTTTCTTGACAAACTGAACATGACCGGTTCGAACCTGCAGCTTTACAACGGCATTCTTCTTCTTTTCACGTTCTTCAGCTGTCGGTTGGTGTATGGCCTGTATCAGTCTGTCCTGGTGTTTTCTGATGTCTGGGCGATTGCAGGGTCAAGTCCGTCTGCTTCCAGCCTGGCCAAGGAAACCATGAACTTCGCAACTGTGGAAAGCACCTTTCCCCAGTGGCTTGCCATGTCATACCTTCTCAGCAACCTGGTGCTAAATGGCTTAAATGCGTATTGGTTTTACAAGATGATATCTGCTGTAACCAAGCGATTCACGGCCCCCTCACCCAAACAGCACAAGGAGTAACCAACCCTTTTCTTCCATGTTTTTATCTATAGAGAAAGAAGCAAGCATTTGAAATCACAAGTCAACTTTAAATCAAATATTTCCTAAAGTCAATACATTCGTGTAACCTACTGAATCCTCTGCTGTCAGCTATAAACCTATGGCGATTTCATCACTATTACACTTAGTAGACCGACATATACCACCATGTATAGCCTTCAATTAATAAATGTATTAACAAAGAATGACACAGACTTGGAAATAGCTACGCTTGCATAAATACAGGAGGGGCATTATGTGACTTTCTAATATTAGAGTATGGTTCAACTGGGGCACAAGCTCGATACTCTAAAACCCAAATGGATTTGCAGGGGCTAAAATAGAAGACAAGATGAAAAAGTTTGTTTAGTGAAAATCAGGTACGATTGTATATGAATAAATTGCTTTCAATCATGAACTTACTGGCTTGAGATAGGTTTGCCCGTCTCCCAGTGGCTTGAGGGAGAAGCTTTGGGGCTTCTGGCTTGACACCAAATCGGATAGGGGGGGCAGGACCGGTCTGTTGCGGAACTAGAGAAGCTGGTGGCGCGATTTGAGGTCCCAATGAATTCACCATTTCGGGCTGATGGGTCGATCCCATGTTCGAGGAGGGTAGTCCTTGGAAAGATAGCATACCAGTGCGTTGCGGTTCCAGGGCCGGAGGTAAGAATGAGTTGATACCAGTATGTTGCGGCTGTTGAGGAAAGCCGGGATGGGGGGGGTACACAGGCCGGAATCCTGTAGGCTGAGGCATGACACCCATGAAAGAAGGCTGGGCTTGAGGAATGCCGGTCATAGCTGGAGAGATGAACGGCCCTGGCCCAGATTGAGGTACTCCAGGATTAGCTATTGGAATTCCTGTCGGATATTGAGACATGCCAGGATTTTGATAGTAAGCAGCAACCTGCTCCTGACCTTGGATTGCATATGGCTGTTGAAATCGGGCATGGCTCAGATCGTTGAGGCTTTGCCCCATTGGTGCAACCTGCCCCTGAACTCCAGTCATGTGGGGGACAAGCGGAGGCGGCGCGAAGCCTGAAGGTTGTGCAGCCTGAGGAGCGGAAAGTGGACGGACTGGGGGAGGAGGAGGCATCAAGTTAGACTGCGAAGAGAGTCCGTTAGGCGGGGCAGGCCGTAGGCGTGATGGAATTGTGGCCGTAGGCTGAGGCTGTATTCCCGCAAAGAATCCAGGAGATGCACCAGGTTGCTGCACCTGAGAAACTGGAGGGGCTGGGGCAGGAGACTGGTCCACGGGTGAAAATGTCGCTTGGGCCTTCGTAGGCTGTAAAGGTGCCGTGAGGAGAGATAGCTCTTGCATCGATCCACTGGATATGTTGGCTGTCTGGGCCACAGGCAAAGATTCTGCCGGCTTATCGGGAACGGACGCTCGTTGTTCTGTGGGCGCTGAAGTATCCCTTGGGGCAGGCGATTGCTGCTTCGACGGCTTGACATTCCATGCATCATCCTCAAATCCAGATACAGGAGCATTCTTGGGGGCGCTGTCGGCTCTGGGGCGCGTGACTGCAGGGGAAGGGGTGGCAGCGTCTTTGGAGGCAGCTTCTGGGGACGACGGAGATGCGGTTGCGTTCTCGGAAGATCCATCCTTGAAAAGTGCCTTGGCGTCAACAACATCACTGGCTTGCGTAGAGGGGGTTGGGCGGCTTCTTGTGCGCGTGTTGTTGCGCAGGGCTCCGCCGGGTTTGGTGAATAGACCACCTTGATCATTGACATCGCCTTCGACAGTATTCATCCGGCCAAACTTAGCATCTAAGACACGCATGACTTTGATGATATCGCCTTCGCGAAGGCCGAGATTCCGCAAGATAGTGGCATCAACATCTGGCAGCACACTCTCATCCATGGAATCTTTAACGAACGATTGAGAGTAGCGCTCGCAAAGGCCGACGTTGACCTGGCAATCTAGGAAGAATTGAAACCAATCGTATTCAGGCTTTGCTGATCGTTCGACAGTAACTCCCGACTTGGGGTTATCGGATGACTGGAGTTTCGGCTTCTTTCCCTCATCAGCACGTCTGGATAGACCGCCCGTTACCCCAGATGTTATTTTCTTGACAAAGTCGAGATCATCCTGGGACATCTTTTCAAGGGGGACAGCAATCTTGACCCCGTTCAACTTGTGTAGGTGGAGCTTGCCGTCTTTCAGATCCAGAAACTGAGCATCAACGGTGAAAGACTTGGATCGGTCGGTCCAGGTCCGGACTTTTGATGGGTCGGGTTCTAATGGAAAACAAGAACGTTAAAAGCGGTCACATGCCAAGTGTGGAAGGGGATTCGATACTTACTTGATCTAGACTTTGACTGCCCATTTGTATCCGGTTTGCGCTGCAAATTTGCAATTGTATTAGACATGAATAATTGTCGCGTTATCAAGAGGGGGGTGAATATCCGATCACTTACCTGACTTTCCGTCGCCTGTTGGGAGATTTTCAGGGCTTCCTTCGTAAGACGAACTTCATCAAGTCGATTCTGTGAAACTGTAGACTTCGAGGCACCCACACCAGGCGAGAGTGGCGATGGAGATGCGACCCCGGTCACCTTCACATAGCTGCTGGGAACAACACCTATATTTCCATTCTTCAACCGCTTGACTTGCCACCAATCTTCGCTCTTTGCATCATCAATAACAAGAACTTCGTCACCCTCAGCAACGCTGACTTCATCTTCACCCTGGGCAGTGAAGTCATAAAGCACAAAGCCTTTCGTTTGGCTTTGGGTCGAAGCGGCTGCGATGACCTCCTTCAGGCCTTCAGCCTTCACGGCACCTGCAAGTTCACCAAGCATGCTGACAATCTCCTCGGCAGTATCCTTGGCGCCAGCATGGAAGTCCACACTCTTGCTGGGCCGAACAAACTCGAGAAAAATGTGTTTTCCTTCCCTCGAGTAATGCGTCATGTTATCTGCCGTCCACTCCTGCGATGGACCATCTTGGGCGCGTTCAGGAGCGATGAGGATTGTTGCTGTAATCAGGTTGATTCCCAGTGTGGTTGGCATCTTCTTCTTCTTTCCCATAACCGAGACCATTTCGTTGATATTGTACAGACGAAAACCACTGGGGTTTCTGTTGGAATGATGGGGGGGTCCATCATCGAAGGTCTGGCTACGCTCGGGAAAAAAGTGGCCATTCTCGGTATCAGACCTGGGCGAAAGAGATTCAACGATGTTTCTTGGGCGAGTTGGCAGGGGCGGGCTCGATGGATCCTCATCACTTGTTTCGTTCATGGGTCGGCGCGGGAGTGATGGCGGTGATGAAGTGGAATCCTCCTCATACTGTTGGTTATGAAGCCGGAGAGCTGCCGGAATAGGGGCACCCAAACCGGCCAATGGTGTTGCCATGGCGTTCGAAATATTTGTAGAATTTGGGCCGAGCTCTGTGTTCTGAGTCCGTGCTCTCTCGGGAAGCTTCGGGGCCTGGATAGGGGCGGCTGGTGGTGTTACCTGTTCGATGGAATCAATCTCGATGTAATTGGACGGGGCGAATCCGTATTCTCCGTCCAAGCCAACAAGAATCCAATCGGGATCCGATGAGTCGAATACTTCCAAAAAAGAATCCTCCCCAAAAGATAGTTCCTCGTCCGTTTGCCGCGTGTACTCGTACAGAGCATGGGCCTTGGCAATCGGATGCATCTGTGAACGGGGTGAAGAATATCGTGGAGTTAGCTTGTAGCTCTATTCAGAGGCACACGGATGAGGAGGAAAAGGGGAGAGCTTGGTTTTTCACACGCACAGGCTCTATATAGTTCGTTGGAACAAGGCCAATGGGTTCTTCATCTTCATCACCGCCAGCTCTCTTCTTCGCTTTCCACCAGCCATCTTCGCCAGACTTATCGAGGATGTAGAGGGTATCGCCTTCATTTATGGAAAGCTCAGACTCGGCCTGTGGCTTGTAGGCATAAATGGCACGGTAGACTGCGTAGAAGCCCATTTCGGAGGCTATGGGATGAAATACTTCGTGATTCAAATCTCGTAGTATTTACGGGAAGAATGTATAAGAGTGAGGTGATAGGGAGAGAACGTAAGGAGGAACGTAATTAAGGGGGGGTGAGAATAGATGTAATTGGTTTTAGTGGACGTTAAATAAAAAGAGGTCTAGTTTTATGGTCTACTCTTGAATAAGAGAATATAAATCTTAGTGGTGTATTTGTTTAGGTGACGTAGGTATATATAAAGAGGATATGAAACCACCTGCTAGAGTCACCTAATTATTGCCTAAAGAAGAAGAGGTATATGGTATAGTATATGCTTAGTATAGGTCTTTTTAGGGACTCTCTACCGTGACTTATGCTTTTACTAGAATAACTTTTTATAGATTACTTTTCTCTAAGGCATATCTCTTAAGGCTTTTCTTATGTACCTTTTATTTCCCCTAATTTAACTTATAGTATATTGAATATAATAGCTACCAGCTGGCATGTTAGCTGGCAGAAAAGAAAAAGAGACTAAGTACTAAGTTATAGCTAAAAATCTAAGAATTCTAAAGTTAAAAGCCTAGCTAAAATCTATGAAATTCTAAAGTAAAAACTTTATTAGGGTTAGGGCTTTCTTCTTAATAATTTTATTACCCTTAACTTCTAGCTTCTAGGCTTTTAGGTCTTTGCTTCTAATACTAGTACGGGTAGGCTTTTAGCTTTAGAATTCTAAGATTTTTAGCTTTAACTTAGTACTTAGTCTCTTCTTTTTTTCTACTAGCTAATATACTAGCTAATAGCTACTGTATTATATTCTAAATACTATAAATAAGATAATAAAAATAAAAGATACTTTAGAAAAACACTTATAGAGATTTACTTTATATAGAATAGTTACTTAAAATAATACTTATTTAATAAAATAAAAGTCGATTAATATAGAAAACCCTTAGTTTAATAAGTATATAATATAGTATATATAATATATATAGTATATAATAGTTTTAAAAGATATATATTAAATAAATAAATAATTATATTTATATAAAAGTATTTTCTTAAATAAACTATAATAGTATATAATAAAAAAAATAAAAAATAAAGGTTTAATTAATATAATTATTAAAACTATTTTATATAATGCCCTAACCCTGAATTAAATATTAAATTAGAACTAACCCTAAGTTAACTCTTAAGTAAATAATAATATCGGCTCTCCTTACGGAATATAGTATTTATTTTTTCTACCTACCTACATAATAGGAAGTTAACAGGCTCCATACGAGTCTATAACCAGATAAGTTTCTATCTTATTTCAATCTATATTTAACCTAGTAATTAGTTACTCCCTACTCCCTATCTTTCTCTGTTATTTTGTTTTTCTATTAAAGACCTTTATGAACCAGGTGTTATTACCTTTTTCCTTCCTATATGTCCGGACCTCCACATTCTGGCGTTGATTCTGATGCAGAAGAGTCGTTACACACTATGTTTCATGACAGTTCAACAGCTGTGGTAGAATCCGATGAAGAGCTAGAGGTCAATTCCTCTAGCCCCCGAGCTGACCAAGAAATTCTTCAAGAAGGAATGCTTCCTCGAGATCTTCAAAAACGGACGACCTTCTATGATGAGGTTGCTGAACGTCAAATGAGCCAGACCGATTCCAAACTGATCTTTCAAACGCACCTCTCACTGCAGCAACAATCTCCTCTCCAAACTGGAGATGTGTTACAATCAGATTCAAACATCCCGGGAGGGCTGGAACTCCCCTTCCCAGCACTGGATACAGAGAGCATTGCCTCTTCCAGACCAATTGGCCCCTCGCCTGTGAGACCCGTGTCAAGTGTCGAGGCTGACCCGGAAGAGAGCGATCCTTTCGCCACACCCCACTCTCCTTCGACGACGTATCTGTCCATGCCGGCATTCCCGCCGCAATTTTCTCAAGGATTCAACAACTCTCCAGGTGTAGATGCGTCCGGATCAATTGAGCATGATCCTCATGTGATGCAGGAGCTTGGAGGCATTGCTCTAAGCATCAAGAAGGTTTTGCAAATGAGACAAAAGTACATGGCACTTTCATTGCAGGGACCAAAGGATAACCCCAAGGACGCTGCGGACTGGAAAATATATCCCCCTCCTCCCGAACCGTCATGGCCTAGTGAAGGGTCATACCTCCCGGGCAGCATTCCAAACAGCCTAAGCAACAGCTTGCTGTTGACAACCGGGGCTGATCAGGGAAAGCCACTGGTTCCGGAGAACGTTGACGACACTCACAAGCACAAGTCGAGAAAGAGGAGGCCAGGAACCGACGTTGGTGAGGATTTCGTTCTCAATGACTTGCTACCGCTCCCTGATCCTAGTGATCTCAAGTTTACACTTGGTTCTAGCGGCGTTTATGAAGTCTCTTCGGTGTCTGGATCTAACATCTCTCAGGTGCTAACTCTCCGAGAGTTCTATATGGACCTTGACCAGCTGCTGAGCATATCTTCCGATGGCCCAAACAAAAGCTTTGCATTCCGGCGGCTTCAGTACCTCGAGAGCAGATTCAACATGTACGCGCTCATGAACGAATATCAAGAAGTTGCTGATAGCAAAAAGGTTCCCCATCGCGATTTTTACAATGTTCGGAAGGTTGATACCCACGTTCATCATTCTGCCTGCATGAATCAGAAGCACCTCTTGAGATTCATCAAAAGCAAAATGAAGAAGAGTCCTGATGAGAAGGTTCTCTACCGAGACGACCAAGAATTGACTCTGTCGCAAGTTTTTCAGAGCATTCATCTAACTGCGTATGATTTGAGCATTGATACCCTCGACATGCATGTAAGTTCGCTACTTTTCTTTCTCACCAGTTGACTAGACTATCATGGCACTAACAAGATCCTGTGGCTGTGTCCAGGCTCATACGGATTCATTTCACCGGTTCGATAAGTTCAATCTGAAGTACAACCCAATCGGCGAATCCCGCCTTCGTACGATATTCCTAAAAACCGATAATCACATCGAAGGCCGATATCTTGCCGAGATAACAAAGGAGGTAATTGCTGATTTGGAATCCAGCAAATATCAAATGGTTGAATGGCGGATATCCATATACGGCAAGTCAATGGACGAATGGGACAAACTCGCAGCGTGGGTTGTCGACAACAAACTTTTTTCACATAATGTTCGCTGGCTCATCCAAATCCCTCGGCTTTACGATGTCTACAAGGCCAGTGGATTATTGGACAATTTCGAATGCATCATTCGACATGTTTTTGAGCCCCTCTTTGAGGTTACCAAAGACCCTTCCAGTCACCCCAAGCTTCACATCTTTCTTCAGAGGGTGATTGGCTTTGATTCGGTGGATGACGAGAGCAAAGTCGAGCGGCGTCTTTTCAAGAAATTTCCAGTTCCACGAGAATGGGACGCAAAACAGAACCCTCCCTATAGCTACTGGTTGTACCACCTGTTCGCCAATATGACATCTCTGAATCACTGGCGGAAGCAACGAGGGTTCAATACATTCGTCTTGAGGCCGCATTGTGGAGAAGCCGGTGACAGCGAGCATCTTGCCGTTGCAGTACTCTGCAGCCACAGCATCAGCCATGGCCTTTTGCTCCGGAAGGTTCCGCTCCTTCAGTACATATTCTATCTTGAACAGATAGGCATTGCGATGTCTCCATTGAGCAATAATGCCCTGTTCCTTGCCTACGAGCGAAATCCATTCTATCAGTACTTTCGGCGCGGCTTAAACGTTTCTCTTTCCACTGATGACCCGCTTCAGTTTGCCTTCACCAAAGAGCCATTGATTGAGGAGTACGCTGTCGCTGCTCAAATATATAAACTCACCCCGGTGGACATGTGTGAGTTGGCGAAGAATTCCGTCCGCCAAAGTGGCTACGAAATGCAAGTCAAGACACATTGGCTTGGTGCTGATTTCCATAACCCTGGACGCGCGGGGAACAATATGTCAAAAACCAATGTTCCGGACAGAAGAGAAGACTTCAGATATCAGACCTTGGTTGAAGAAAAAGAACTGTAAGTTTTTTCAGTGTGTTTTTCAGGCCCCTTTTTCCGCCTTCATCCCCCAATATTGCCGTGAGACAATCCAAATGTCAACCTCCTCCCCTGTTATTTTGAACTCCATCAAGTACTAATGACTGACGTTCTTGTTTCAGTCTGCGGAGATATCTTTCATTCACTAAGGAGCCATTTGGCCAGGGAAATGTTACTACCCCCCTGATTGATTCTAAGCCTCTGTTTCCAAATTCAGATCGACCTGATACAGCTACTCGATCCGGATCTGGTACCTTTCCAACAGCCTCTATCAATTCATCGGTAATATCAGGTACTGAACCAATAATTATTCCAGGATTAATCACTCGGGCAAAGAGAAAGGATAGTACGATTAAGCTTTAATATAAAGAAGATAATTTTTCGTATATTAATATAGATTATTTTTTAAACTTAAATAATATATCCCTATAATATATATACGAGCTTATTAATATATGCCTTATAGGAGCGGCTAAGGAGCCTAAGGAACTTATAAGTTAATTAAATACTATTATTAAGTATTATAGTAAATACTAATAAGTTAAGTTATATAGGTATTATAAAGGTTAGAATAAATAGAAGAAAAGTACTAAGTTATTAATAATAATATTATTATTATCAATAGTTAATAATAAGGGAAATTAATAGATATTAAAGAGAAGAATTTTCTTTATCTTACCTAGGTATTATAATACGTATTTTATAGATTCTTAATAGGTGTAAAGGTATTTAAGTATATAATAATTATATATATATATATAGGAATACCAGTAAGTAACAGATATTTAGGTACGTATTTAATAAATATAAATACCTTAGGAAAGCTAGTAAAAGACTTATAAAAGGTAGATATCTATTTTACTTTCTTCTAGAATTATTTTAAATTAAAAAGAATTTAGTTTCTCCTTATATATATTTCTCTATACGCACCTTATAATTATAACTTATTTATAACTCCTTTAAAATATATACCGAGAAGAAAAATGAATCTTTATAAACGGAATACTTAATTATTAATCTCTTAATAATTCGACTTTAGAACCTAACGCTATACTTAACTACTTTTCTTCTAGGTTTAAGTCTCAATCGATAAATATTTATTTAATATTTTAATTACTATTCTCTTTTAATTTCCTTTAATTTTAGCTTTATAAAGGTTATAAGGAGTAATAATAAATAAATAGTAGTAATAACTATAATTATTATTTAGTAAGACGTTACTAAATATATATATAATAATATAATATATATAAATATAAATTCCTATACTAATTACTACTTACTAGGAACCCCGTTATATATAATATAGATACTTTATTAATAATAGAAGTAAAAAACGTTATCGTATAACTACGATATTATAGAAAATCTTCCCTCTTATATCTAATAATATATATATATTATTATAACTATTAATAACTTAATACTTCTCTATTAGTCCTATTATTATTTAATACTTATTTGCTAATCTAATTATTAGATAACTATTACTTTATATACCGAATACTATTATACTAGAATATTCTATAACCCCTCCTATTATTATATCTATTCTAACTTCCCTACAAATACTACTTTACCCTTTATTATATTAAGAGGTTATAAGCCCGGAAGAGTAAATACTAAAATAAGATTAGAATAATAATAATAATAATAATAAAGATCTATTAAGATATCTACTTCTTTTATTAAATACTTTCTTATTCTATTAATCTCTATTAAAGAATTTAAGTTTATTTATTTTATTAAATTCTATTAATATTTTATAGAATCGAATATTATATTATATATACTAGTAATATTCTAAATTAATATAAATTATAAGAAATATTGATTTTAAAAGCTTAAAGGCTTAAGTAATTATAAGCTTTAAGCTATAAGAGTAAAAGCCGTTCTTATAAAGGAAAGCGTTATTAATACTATACTATCTAATATAGAATTAGACATTAATTAGACTATTAACTAGAAAGAAGATAATACTATAAAAGCCTTTTACTTATTTTACTAATTATTAAAGATAGACCCCTTATTTAACTTTCTAATATTACTAGTACCTTTAAAGGTTAGAAGACCCTAGAATCTATATATAACCTTACGGGTTTTACTATAGATATTAATAATATTATTATATTTTTAAATACTAATCTAGGAAGCTATAATAATAATATAGAAACCTTTATCTTAAAGATAAAAGGAATTTAATATTATAATAGATACTAGGTATCTAAGACTTCCCTATAAGTTTATTATAACCTACGTATATAATAAACTAAATTAAAGCTTTAAAAGCTATCATTCTAATACTATCTATATGGATATATAGGAATAATAATACCTTTAATAAAAGCATGCTCGAAAATATTAATATAATATAGGTTACGGTAGCATTTATAGGGAAGTTAGAATAGATAGAATAATAGGAGGGGTTATAGAATATATTAGTATAATAGTATTCGGTATATAAAGTAATAATTATCTAGTAATTAGATTAGTAAATAAGTATTAAATAATAATAGGACTAATAGAGAAGTATTAAGTTATTAATAGTTATAATAATATATATATATTATTAGATATAAGAGGGAAGATTTTCTATAATATCGTAGTTATATAATAACGTTTTTTACTTCTACTATTAATAAAGTATCTATACTATATATAACGGGGTTCCTAATATATTAGTTACTAGTATAGGACTTCATATTTATTATTATATTATATTTCTTTAGTAACGTCTTACTAAATATTAATTATAGTTATTAGTTATAGTTATTTATTATTATTTATTTTATTCTTCCTTATAACCTCTATACTAATATATTATACTATAACTAGTATTATAAGTAAAGAGTATAGAGTAAGGGTAGAGACCCTAAGTAGTATAAAGAATAAACTAGAGCTTAAGATACCTAGGAAGTTGGTTAAACCCTAAAGCTCTATAAAGGGATTATTATAATAACTAAAGAGTATCTTAGATCTTAGTTAACTATACCTACCTATAAGAAAACTCTATAAGAATAGTGTTAGCCTTAAGAACTAACTCCGATATAAGGAGGAGATAAAAGAAAGGGGTTAGGAAAATAGAAATTTTTTTAAAAAAAAACTTCTATAAGTTAAAGTTATTAAAACTTAAAATAGACTAAGGACGATCTCTAACTTTATAATATACCTACCTTCCTTTATAGTTTATATTTTTAATTTAAATCGTTTATCTCTTATAAAAGACTTCTTTAGAAACTATAATATAGGATTTAAAATTATTTTCCTTTTTTCCTAAGATAGATTAAATTTAACTAAAAATATTTAAATTTAATCCCTTACTTTAATCATAGCCTTTAAAACTTAATAAATTCCTCCTTATATTAGCTTAAGTTCTCTTAATATTTAACTTCTTATAAACGAGATATCCCTAATAGATATTATTAATATTAAAGTTACTTAGAATATAATTAAAATAAAGAAAGTTAAAAAGGTTTATTAAAATTAAAGAAGTTAATATTAAAGTTATAAAGTATTTTAATAATATCTAATAAGAAAATACTATTTAAGCCCTTATAATAGTTTAGAAAAAATATAGAAACTAGATTTAGGATATTAGTTAAGGTAATCTATAAGAGATTATAAAAACCCTTTAAATAAAGTTAAGAAAATTAAAGCGAAATTATAAACTTAATATATTATTTAATAGAAAGAAACTATTTAACGTAAACTTAAGGATTACTTAAGATTCTTAAAAGAAAAACGCTTAAATTAAGTCTTCTTAATTATAAAGATTAATATAGTTATTTAGTAAAATAAATATTTTAAATTTAACTTTCTAAATAAAGAAATTAATATAGAGGTATTAATAGGTATATATTACAAAAATATACTTATTATCTAAGAATAAATTTAGAAAATATAGACTTAAGTTACTTAAACTTAAGTACGTAGAAAATAAGAGATTAATAGACTCTATAATAGAATACTCTAATATTATTTCTAATATAGATCTAATAAAGTTTAATAACTACTTAGAGATATTATAGAAATTATTTAGCTTTTTATTAAACTAGCTAATAAGATATTAAATTATAAAAGAATATTTCTTAAAAAATCTAGATTTTCTTATAGAAATTACTAATAAAATAGAAAATCGCTAGCTTAATAAATAGAATACGTGGAGGACTATAATTACTAATAGAATTAAAGATATACTATAATTATTACTTAAAAAAACTAAGCCTAGCTACCTATTTATTATATAAGATCTATAAGAAAACTAACTACCCGCGCCACGCACCCACTAAAGTGGGTGCTCTACACCAAGATGAACCAATCACCAAAATGAACCACTCTCCTTATTTTTAACTATAGAACTTCTTCCTCTTCCTACCTCTCTATTCTATACTTTATTTTCTTACTTTTTATATTATTTAATACCTTATTTAAATAGCTACCTAACGAACTATTATATAAGAGGCTATCTAGTTTAAGCTAGATAATTTCGATAACTTTCTTCGTTCCGTTATAAAGCGCTTCGATATCCTATACCTTACTTTCGTACGCTATTATAATAAGTATATTAATAATAAACTAGAGTAGAAGCGAGTAGCTTTAAATATAAAGCTTACTATTATTAAAGAAGCTACTATTTATAGATATATTAACTAGCTAGAGTAAGTTAATCTAGTTATCTATTAAAGCTTATACTTACTACTCGCTTCTATCTATATAAGGTTTAACTTATTAAAGAGAACTAAATAGCTTACTTTATTAAGAGATATAGATATATAGTTATATAATAAGCTCTCTTAGATACTAATTAGTAAGTTAGTAAAGAAAGACCTTCCTTACGTTAAAAAGTACTTCTATTACTTATAAGATACTATTTAGATTTATAGAATTACGTTATTAGATATAGAATATAAATAAGATTAGTTTTTAGATTAGAGTTAGTAAATCTAGCTTATTTCTTACTAAAAGAAAGCGAGCTTAATATCTAGCTATACTAGCTAATAGAGAGTTAACTATTCTTATTAAAATAATATCTTAATAAAACGAGGCGTTCCGAATAAATACGTCGCTTAGCTCGTTCTAAAGCTAATACTTAGCTATAGTTAGGTAGTACGCTTACTATCGAAGACGTATAAGAGCTTATTATATATCGGAAAGAGGATAAGGAGGTATAAGTAATATAAGTAGTTAAGGTAATAGAAAAACGGCTATATAGACGTTTTAAGCGTATTATTACCGAAACGGTACTTATAGCGTAGAAATAATATACTATAAGTAAACTCGATCTACTACTTATCTATAAGATAGGAAAGAAACTAAAATAGTTAAAGAGATAGGTAGTTATAGTTAAAATAAAGTCTATAGTTAAAAATAAGGAGAGTGGTTCATTTTAGTGATTGGTTCATCTTGGTATAGAGCACCCACTTTAGTGGGTGCGTGGCGCGGGTATAAATAAGAAGATTACTATTTCGTAATCTTAAATAGTAACTTTATTCTTTTTAGAGGCCTTATAGTTATTATAAAAAAGCTAATTACTAAGAAAATACGTATTAAACTAAAAACCTAAATCTAAAGCCCGTTTAAAAATTACTTATATCTAAAATATTACTATAACTAAGGAAGCTAGGGAAAAAAAAGGGTTTCTTTACTATTAGTTAGAAAATAATATGGCGTCTTAATAAGCTTGAGGCCTAAAACGCTAATAACTATATAGCTATATAATATATTAATAAAGAAATATAAAGAAATATAAAGAAATATAAAATGAAGATATAATAAAACTAATAAGAGATAGAAATAGATTTAGATATAAGAGCTAACTTATATTTAATTAAAAAAGACTTAGAAATAAAATTATAATTTACTTATAGTAGAGAGAATAATTAGTTAGGAACTTTTAATTAAGAAAACCTTAAAATAGCTTATATATATCATATAGATATTAAAATAAAATGTATTATTAGTATAAAAAGAAATTCTTTAATTAGATATATTATAATTAAAAAACCCTATAAGAAAAACTAAGATTTTTATTTTAAAAAATATAGTATTATAAGTTTAAGTTATTATAAACTTAAAAGAAAATAAGTAATAGTTTTAGTTTAGTAATAAAAGCTAAAAGCTAGATATAAAAGAACTAAGTAATAAGGAAATAAGTAAGGGACTTTTGAATAATACCTATTATATAGGATTTATTTAAGTAGATAGAATTAAGGAAGAGGAAGAAGACTTGAAATTAATAGTTATAATTCTTAAAATATCTATAAGATTTCTATAATATCTTTAGCCCTAATAAAAAAAAAGTATATCTTTTACTTAAAGACACTATATATATTATTAATCTTATAAAAAGAAAATAACTTCTAAATAGTAAAATATATATAATTAATATAAAATAAGTATTTATATTTAAAGAGTATTTAAATAAAAACCTTTAAGATAATAAGATAAGATTATTAAAAAGGCTTACTAACGCGCCTATAATATTTATTCTAAAGAAAGATAAGTCTATCTATATTTATATTAACTATAAAAGGTTAAATAATATAATTATTAAAATAATATTATATTCTTACTAATTAAAGAAAATAATAAATAACTTAGTAGTTATAAAGTATTCTTTAAGTTAGATTTAAGAAAAGTATATCATTTAATTAAATTTAAAGTAAAAGATAAATAGAAGGGAAGATAGCGTTTAGTATATAATATAGATATTTCGAATACTGAGTTATACCTTTTAAACTTATTAAAGTTCCTAATACCTTTTAGAATTATATAAATTAAGTTCTAGCTATAGAATAATTTCTTTATACTATATATTTATATAATATCTTAATTTTCTTAAAAAAATAAAAAAGATTATAGGAAGTATCTAAAACTACTTAAAAAAAGCTATAAGCTTCTAAATTATATATAAAAGTATTGAAATATATATAAAGAAGTAAAATATCTAAGACTAGTAATTAAAATATATAGAATAAAAGTAATTCTAAATAAACTTGAAACTATTATAGACTAGATAATATTAAAAATAGTAAATAAGGTATAATAGATAATAGGATAAGTAAACTATTACTAAAAGTTTATATTAAAATATTTATATATAGTAGTATCGATAATAAGCTTCTTAAACAAGAAGGATAAAAAGAATAAAAGAGCCTTAGAAGAATAAGGAAAAAAATGGAAATAATATTAAAAATATTAAAAGAGGTATTCATTTCCATTCCGGTTCAATAAAGTTAAGATATAAAAGTACCTACGAAGTTAGAAATAGACGCCTTGTAAAAAAAGTAATATTAGATATATTATTATAGAAATAAAAGAGGAAATAATATTTAGTTAGATACTTCTTATAAAAGCTCTTAGAGACCTTTATAAATTAAGTTACTAGATAATAAAATATTTAAGTAGTTATATCTAATATAAAATATTAAGTACACTTATATAGCTTATTAAGATTATTTAAAATATTAACTAATTTTATAGTATAAAAAATATTAAATTTTTACTTATAAAAGATCTTAGAAGTTACTTAACTAAATTATTAAGAGATCTTTAAGAATTTTATTTTATTATAAAGTATTAACTAAGCTTATAAAGCCTAGTAAACGCTTTTTTAAGAAATTAAGTTATATGAAATAAGAAATCCCTATATTAGATATATTAGATCTTAAAAGAAATACTTTAACTAGGTTAGTCTAGTATCGTATTTAAAAAAGAAAGGGGGGAGTAAAACGTAAAAAATAAAAGAATATAAAATATAAAAGAAAACTTAAAAAAACCATTATTATAAAGATAGTTATTATATAAGCTATAACTTAATAGAGTTCTAACGCTAATATTTTAGAGAAGACCTTTAAAGTATAGCCTCTTAAATAGAAAATAACTAAGTAATAGAATTATAATTTAAATAACTTATATTTAAGAAAACTATTAAGTAAATTAAAAAATAATTATTTAACTAACTAAGAAGTTCCGTAAGAAATTTAAAAACTATAGATATTAGATTTAGAATATTAAATTATAAAGTAAAACAATAAGTATTATAAAGGAAAAATACTTAGAAGATATAGAAAATATACTTTAATATCAAATAAGACTATATATCTTAGATATATTACTTTTAAAAATAGAAATTATAAAAAAATACTATAATAACTTATATACTAGGGATATTAGAGAAAAGAGATTATTAAATTAGTAATAAGAAAATTCTATTAGAAAGGTATTTTAGAAGATATAACTACGTATATATAGAGTTATATAAAATATTAAAATATAAGAAACCTAGATATGAACTATATAATTATATAGTATTAGTTCTTTTACTAGATATCCTTTAAAAGGAAATCTTAATTAACTTTATTATAAGATTACTAGATATAATTAATACTTTAATATAATAGATATATAATATAACCATAGTTATAGTAGATTATATATTAAAAAGGTATATTTTATAGTAACTATAAAGATATTTATTATAATAAAATACGTAGAAATTCTATATAAGGAAATGGAAGTAAAATATAATATATTAGAAAGTATTATTATATCTAATTAAGATAAGCTTTTAACTTTAAAATTTTAAAAGAATTTTATAAAGGAAAGTTTATAAAATAGAGACAATCTACTATATACTACCTATAGATAGATAGCCTTATAGAAAAAACTAATTAAGAATTAGAAACTTATTTAAGAGCTTATTATAAATAAGATTTATACTCTTAACTAAGATTTATTAGAAATATAGAGTTTACGAGGAATTACGATATAAATTAAACTTTAAGAGTTTTACTATTTGAAACCTTATATAGATATTATCCTAAGCTTATAGAATACATAAAGTTCTTATGAATAATTATAAGAATAAAAGAAAAAATTAAGATATTTATAGATATCTAATAAAGAATATAGAGTTTATAAAAAAATATATTATAAAACTAGAAAAGACGATATAATAAAAGGTATATACTAAAAACCTATTAGTTAATAGATATAATAAAGCTAGATATAAAACTTTTCTAATTTAAAAAGAGTAAAAGAAAACTAGCTTTAATTAATATAAATTATATAAAATATAAGTAGGCTTATATATAAAGAATAACTATAAGAGAAATATATATAAATATATAATATTTTTTAATTACGTTATTAAAGCCTTAATATAGAGAAGTCTTATAGATAACTTCTTTAAAACTGAAAGAGTTTAAAGAAAATAGGAAGTAAAATAAATTATTAATATAAAAGAAGAAAGTAATAACCTTTTTTACTTAATTAACTCAAAAGAAATAGCTTATTAAATATAAGATATAAGAACTAAAAGAAACTCTAAAGAATGTTTAGTAGAAACTAAAGTAATATAGAGAAACTACTTAATATAAATATAAGAAATAAGATAAATAGAAAAAAAAACCTTATATATATACTTAGATAGATAAGTATATATATTAGCTAAAAGAACCCTTAATATATATAAAGATTACTAAAGGCCTATAGTGAAATTATAAAAGGAACTAAGTTAACTTATTAATTAGTTAACTTAATATAAGCTAAGAAAAGAATTAGAAATACGTAAGTCCTTACGTTAAGAAAGAATTTAACGTTAATAATAAATCTTTAAATGAAAGGTATATTTTAAATAAGTATTTATTAAAGAAGAAAAGAGCTCTTATTTAGTTATAATATATATAATATAGCTAGTAATATTACTAATTTAGTAGCCTATAATAAAATATATAAAGGGATAGTTATAAAAGTTTAAATTAAAATTAAAATAATACTTCAATACCCTTTTAAAAATAAGCTAATATTATAGATCTGAAGGATAATCATATAGAGGGAGAATAAAATAATTAAGAACTAAAAGGTCTTGAAAGGTAAATAAAGATTCTATAACGTTATTTAGCTTATTAAAGAAAATACGTTATTTAAATATAGAAAATAAAAGAAATAAAATTTAGAACTCTTAACGAAGACTTAATATAGCTAATATAATAGAAATAAGGTTTTAATACTAATAAATAAACTAATAAGTACGTTTTTACTACTAAAAACGACCTTTAGAAAGAGCTATAACTTAAAACTCAAGAAGAGAACTTAAACTATCTATAAAGTAAAGGGTTAACTCGCTAGTAAGCTATTTTAAAAAGATAAGTTAAATAAAAAAGAGCTTAAGGAGCGCCCCTATTATTGATATAATATATATTATTATAGAGGTATATATAAATAGAGTATAAAGAATAAGGTTTATTACTAAAACCTACTCCTTAACTTATACTAAAGTTATAAAAGGAATATTAAGTATATTCTGAAAGTATTAATATATAAGGACTAACGGTAGCTGTAATAAAAATAATGGAAATAATAATATTTAAGATATTTTGAAAAAGATATTAAAAATAGAAAAGTTACTAAGAGATAGTAATAAGATATCGTTTCTTAAAAGAAAAAGTAAATTATAATACTATAACTAATATTATAAATAAAGAATATAGAGTAAAGGTAGAGAGACCTCATTACGAAGAATAAACTAGAATTTAAGATACTTAAGAAGTAAGTTAAACCCTAAAGCTCTCTATAAAGGGATTATTATAATAACTAAAGAGTATCTTAAATCTTAATTAACTATACTTATAAGAAAACTCTATATAAATAGAGTTAGCCCTAAGAATGAACTCTAATATAAGGAGGAGATAAAGAAAGGGGCTAGGAAAATATAAATATAAATAGAGGAGAAACTTCTATAAGCTAATAGAACTTAGAATAGACTAAGGACGATCTCTAACCTTATAATATACCTACCTTTATAACTAATACTTTTAGTTTAAATCGTTTATCTCTTATAAAAGACTTCCCTTAAAAACCGTAATATAGGTTTTATATAATATTATAAATAAATCTAATAGATTCTTTATTAAACGAAATAAAGTCTTATTCCTAAATACTAGGAATAAGAACTATAATAAGAACTAAAATAAGAATAATAATACTAATACTTCTAAAAGGTATAGGGTTAATAAGAGCTTTAATAAGAAGAATACTAATACTAATACTTATACTAAGGCTTATAACTATTACTATATTAATAGTTATATATTAGAGAACTATTATCTTAAGTATCTAGATAAGGCCCTATTATAGTAGTATACTTATAAGATATTATCTAATAATAATATTAAGGTAAATATAATACTATCTAGCTCTATACCTCTAATAACTAATACTAATAGTAATAACTATATCTTTATAGTTTAAAATAAAAATAAAGACATATAATAACCTATATTTAGATATAGCCGCTACTACGTACGTAGTATCTAATAAGGATTTTCTATTTAATATAAGAAATTATAATAAGATAGGTAAGTAAGGAAAGGCTTTTATAATTAAATATAGCTAATAACTATTATATATAACTATTATATATAACTATCCGAAGCATACGTTAAAATAAAAAGTGAAAAAGAGGATATATTATAGAAGTTTTGGGTTAGATATCGAGACTTTGGAAGTCTAGATATCTACCCCTCCCTACTACCTAGTCCTATTACCTAATAATATTAGTTATTACTTAATCTATTACTCCTACCGATAATGCGTCCCCCCCCGGTATTTCCTAAGCCCCGCGAGTCTCGTCCGTCCTTCGTCCTAATTAGCTATATATCCTAGCTAGGTACGCCGGTCTCGCTTAGAACGGCTTAAGTTAATCTATATACCGGGTCTTATATACTCTCCTACCGTTTAGCCATACTAGGGTATAGGATATCCGAGAGGCCTTCTATAATTTAGAAAGGGCTACCTTATTAGGGTTAGACCTTAGGCGTTTTTATATTAAATAGGATTTCTATAGTATTATTAGTATCTTATTATCTAGCCGCTTATAGTCTTAAGCCGTATACGTAGTATATTAGCGCTCGTTTTTAGTTACTGGACTTAAGTAGTTAGTTCATATTGTCCTTTATAAGTAGCTATATATTATAATACTACTATTATATATCTAGACTCGTTAGTTATATTCTATTTTAGTATAATAATATTTAAATACTATACTAACGTATTTATATAGTACTATAACTAGTAATATAAGTAAAAGTATAGAGTAAGGGTAGAGACCCTAAGTAGTATAAAGAATAAACTAGAACTTAAGATACCTAAGAGATAAGTTAAACCCTAAAACTCTATAAAGGGATTATAATAATAACTAAAGAGTACCTACCCTAGGTCTTAATTAGCTATACTTATAAGAAAACTCTATAAGAATAGAGTTAACCTTTTAAATTAACTTTAATATGAGGAGGAGATAAAGAAAGGGGCTAAGAAAATAAAACTATAAGTAAAAGAGAACTTCTTATAAATCGATAGAACTTAAAAGAGATTAAAGAAGATCTCTAATTTTAATATATACTTACTTTAATAACTAATATTTTTAATTAAACTTTTTATCTTTTATAGAAGGTTTCTTTTAAAAACTATAATATAGGTTTTATAATTATCTTCTTTCTTTTTTTAAGACGTATTAGATTTAGCTAAGAATACTTAAAGTTATTCCTTAATTTAAATATAACTTTAAGTACTTAATAAATCTTTTAATATATTAACTTAAGTTACCTTATCATTTACTTCTTTATAAATAAAAAGTCTCTAATAAAGATCAATATAATTAAAGTTAGTTAAGATATAATTAAAAATAAATAAATAAAGTTTATTAAAACTATTATAATTAGAGAAATTATTATAGAAATTCTAAAGTAATTTAATAATATTTAATAAGAAAATACGCTTATAATAATTTAGAAAAATATAGAAGCTAAATTTAAACCTTAATTAAAGTAATTATAAGAGATTATAAAACCCCTTCAAATAAAGTTTAGAAGATTAAAATAAAATCTATTCCTAATAACGAAAAATCCCAATTAGATATATTAAAATTAAACGACTTATAAGAAGACCTAAGATTCTTAATTAAAAAATATTTTATCTTAAGTCTAAGCTATTATAAACTTAAAAGTAAATAAGGTATTATTGAGTGACGAAGCCTAAAAGTTAGATATAAAAGAACTAACGAATAAGAAAATAAATAGAGAAATTTAAAATAATATCTATTATATCAGAATTATTTAAGTATAAAAAAAGAAAACTTAAAACTAGTAGAATTCTAATTCTTAAAATATCTAAAAGATTTCTATTTTATCTTTAATGTAGGAAATATAAAAGTATATCCTTTACTTAAAGACCCTAAATATTTTATTAACTTAATAAAAGGAAAATAACTATTAAGCCGTAGTGTATATATAACTATTATAAAATAATAAATAATTATATTTAAAAATACTTAAATAGAAACTTTAAAATAATAAAATAAGATCATTAAGAAGATATTACTAAATCTAGATTAAACTAGTAAATAGATATAAAATAGTATTTAATATAAAGTATAGATACTTTAAATACTTAATTATATCTTTGAATTTATTAAAGTTCCTAGCTGTGGAATTATATTAACTAAGTTTTAACTAACTTTAAAGATATCTTTTATATCATATACTTAGATAATAATATCTTAATATTGTTAAAAGAGAACCTATAGGGGGTAATTAAGATTAATTATATAAAGGCTATAAGCTTTTAAGCTACATATAAAAGCTACTAAATATAAACTTTTTAAAGAAGAAGTAAAATATTTAAGATTTATAATTAGAAAATATAAAATCAAAATAAATCTAAATAAACTTAAAACAATTATAAAGTAATTAACTTTAAGAGCTATAAACAAGGTATAATAATTAGTAAGATAAGTAAAGTATCATTAGAAATTTATCTTGAAATACTTAGATATAGTAATATTAATGATAGGTTTTTTAAAAGGGAAAGAAACAAAGAATAAAAGAGCCTTAGTAAAATAAGTAAAAAAATAGAAATTAATAATAAAAATATTAAAGAAAGTATTCTTATCTACTTCACTTTTATAGAATTAAGATATAGAAGTATTTATAAAGTTAGAAATAGACGCTTTATAAAAAATAATATTAAGTATACTACTATAAGAATAAGATAAGAAATAGGATCTAATTGAATATATTTTATAAAAGCTCTTAGATATATCTATAAAATAAGCTATTAAGTAACAAGAAATATAAGTAATTATAATTAATATAAAATATGAAGTATACTTACTATATAGCTTATTACGATTATTTAAAATATTAATTATATAGCGCTAAAATATATTATGAAATTACTTATAAAAAGATCTTAGAAGCCACTTAACTAAATAGCCAATTAACTTTTAAAAGTTTTATTTTATTATTAAATATTAATTAAGTTTGTAAAACTTAATAGCTACTTTATTAAGAAAGTAAGATTATATAAAATAAAAAATCTCTCTATTATATATACTATATACCTTAAAAGAAATACTTTAATTAAGATAATCTACCGTATTATCTAATAAAGAAAGGGGGAAGGAGTAAAACATAAAGAATATTAAAGTACTAAATATTAAAAAAGACTTAATTAAGGAAAAAGAATTATTATTATAGAGATAGTTAATATATAGACTGTAACTTAATAAAGTCCTCATATTAATATTATAGAGAAGACCTTTGAACTAAAGCGTCTTAAATATAAAATAGCTAAGTAACGGAATTATAATCTAAATAACTTACGCTTAAGAAAACTATTACGTAAATTAGAAATCTTTATTTAACTAATTAAGTAGTTTTATAAAAGAATCTAAAAATTATGAATATTAAATAGAAAATATTAAGCTATAAAATAAAGTAAAACTAATAAAAGAATATTATAAGGGAAGAGTATTTAGAAAATTTAAAGGTATATTTTATTATAAGACGAGATTATATATCCTAGATAGATAGAAATTATAAAATAGTAAAATAATAACTTTTATATTAAAAAGAAAAAGACTATTAAGTTAATAATAAAAAGGTTTTATTAAAAAGGTATCTTAAAAGATATAACTAGTATATATAAAGCTATATAAGATACTATGATAGAATAAAAGCTAAATATAAACTATATAAGTAAATACTATTATTTCCCTTACTAAATATATTTTAAAAAGAAATCTTAATAGACTTTATTATAAGCTTATTAAATATAAATAATATTCTAATATAGTAAAGATATAATAATGTAGTTATTATAATTATAATAGATTATATAAAAAGAATGATATACTTCATTATAACTATAAGAATATTTACTATAATAGAATACGTAGAAATTCCATATAAAGAAATAAAAGTTAAGTATAATATATTAAAAGGTATTATTTTAAATTAAGATAAGTTTTTTATTTTAAAATTCTAAAAAAGAATTCTATAAACCGTAATAGAGGTTTTATAAGCTAAGTTAAAATTAAATAATATCTCCCTTAATAAGAAACTAAAGTAAGTTATTAGCCTTATATTTATATACCTTTATATAGTTAGGCTTCTTATCTTAGTTAATAGTATCTATCTTATAAGTTTTAATTTCTTTTACTATTATTATTTATTAAATCTTATTATACGCCTCTACCTAGCTAATACTCTTATATCTCCTTAGCGGTATAGTAAATACTTTTAAACCTCTTCTTTTTTATTCTTATCTTAAAATACCTTTAAAAGTTAGGTTATTATTAATATATAAGAGTAGTAGTCTTATTAAAAGTAATACTAAGAGAGTAGTTATAGTATCTAGTATCTCCGTTATTAATATTATTTAAATTAGCCTTAGTTAATTAAATTAAGTAAAATGATTAATTGTAATTAATATATAAGCTAGTTTTCTTTTAACTATTAATAAGGGTCCTATATAATTTATCCTTATAACTAATAAGGGGCCCTATATAGCTATTAGTTAATTTAGATTTAGGCGTATTTAAGTTATATATAGTATATACGATATATCATATCTTTAGATATCTTAATCTTTTATAAAACTTCTCTAATATACTTAAGATAGATATCTTTTCTATATATTCTTTTTAAGTATCTATTATTCTCTACTATAAGGTACCTTCTATAAGCCTAAATTACTACGTTATTACTCTTACTTAAGTATCGTTCTCTATTAAGTTAGTTACGTTATTAATAATATAGCTATAGGTATCTTTATATTACTTTAATTAAGAAAAGATATTTATTATAACATATATTTTTAAGGTATTAAATATAGTATTAACGTCTCTTAAGCTATCTTTTTAAACCTATCTAATATCCTCTATCTTCCTTAGGCTCTTTAGTAAGCTTATATTATAGTAACTATAAGTTAAGAAAATCATTTTACTTAATACATTTATTATTATATTCTAGTTCTTAACTAACTACTTAATCTCTACGTTTAATATTCTTGAATTAATTACTTACTATAAAAATACCTTTTCTTAATAGTTTTTAAATAAGAATATTAGTAATAGCTTATAATATATATATATTATAAAGGGTTAGCTATTCTAGTATGAAGTTATATTAAGGTACTTATTATATAAAGTTCCCTTTTATATATATTATAGTTTATTTAAGGTTTTTAAAAAATAAAGTTATTAAATAAAATAAGTATCTCTATTTCATTATAGACTATATAATTATATAATTACCTATATATACTTACGTATTAGTATAAATTCTAATAAGTAATTAATTATTATAATTAGTTTAACTTAATACTATCGTTGTTATTTCTTTTAAAATAATAAAGGTAACTACTTTAAATATACCTTATTTTTATTTAACCTTCCTAATAAGTCTATATAAAGGCCTTATTAACTTTACGTAGTTCTTTATTTATCTCTTATATACTATAATTATATTTGAAACGCCTTATATATAGAGGATTACGTCTAAGGGGTTAGTTAGTTACGTATCTTTTATAGCTTATTAAATAACGGCTTATAATCCCCTCTTATAGTATAATTAAAGCTTAATACTTTTATAATAGTTATATTAAAGTTTAGTTTTATAGAGTTAAACTTAAAGTTAGCTAGCTTATAATAGTTATAATAAGAAGTAATATTAAATAACGTACTAAACTTCTTTAATTAACCTTCTAACGATAAATATATTATTTATATATCGATTTACTATTAATATACTATTTACGTAAGGTATTAAAGATTTACCTTATTAGTTAAGTAACCTTAAGAGCGTTATTATTACTCCTTATATCCCTATTAGGCTAGAGGAGGCCCCCTATAGTATTCGCGTTAGCTAGAGCTATAGAAATCTAAGAACGTAGAACGTATATACCTTCCGATATTCCATTATTATAGGTATACTTTTAAAAGGTATACATTAAATTAAACCTTATATAGACTTTATATAATAAGTAGTTAAAGGAAGTTATTACTTTATTAATAGTTTTATCTTAACTCCTAATAGCGTCTCTCTAATAAAGCCGTAATTAAAAGTGAGTTTCTTTTCTCTTATTAAGCTACCTAACTAAGATAGCTTAGGAGTTCTATAGGGATAGTTCCCTATTCGTAGTAAATATTAACTAGTATATTCTTATATCGATTACCTCTTAAATAAACTTATTTAACTAGAATTTCTACTATTTAATCTATTACTTGATATATTATTAACCCTATAATATTATATCTAAAGTTAATTAAGGTTTACAGGGTTATATAAATATAAATATCTATTAACGTTCATATATTAAGTTTTTTATAGTTATAAAATATTCTTTTAATGTCTTTTTATAATAGCTATAGTAATAATATAACATCGCTTAGCTATGACCTAATTAACAAGAACTATCGGTATACTTCTTATAAGGTAGTTACTTTATTTAATACTAAATAATATTTATTTAGAGTTTTTAATGATATAATAAGTTCTCCTTAATATACGATAATAAAAGAGAGATTAGTAATAGTAGATAGTAAACGAGTATTAGGCGTAACCCCGCTTAGTAAGTAAAAGACGATAGTAGAATATTAGGCCTATATAACTTATTTAAGTTAATTTAATAAATATTAATAAATAAATATAAAGTATTAAGCCTATAAGAATCGTTTAATTCTACTTAATAAGTAATAAACGATAGTAAACTATTAGGCTTATATAATTTAACTAAATCTACTTAGTAAGTAATAACAAATAAATATAAAGTATTTCGCTTATAAGAATCGTTTAATTCTACTTTGTAAGCAATAATAGATAATAGTAATATACGGATCTTAGCGTCCCCTCTTAGGCTTTCTAATATAAACTTAATATAATAGAAACTCGTTTTTACTATTTATAAGTCGTTAGGTCTAATAATATAACCGCTTAAGTATTTAGTTTAGCTAACGGTCTTAGTTGAGTTAATTAGTTTTCTAATTCTTTATCTAATAGATCTACTAAGTCCTTATTACTAAAGTCTTTTATTTTATTATTAGAGCTTTTATTAAATCAATTAGTACTAATTTCTAATATACCTATTACTAGGTCTACTAGTTATACTAGTTAGCGTTAGTTCTTAGTAAGCTCTATTATTTTACTATAGATAGTAACGTAGAGGTTATTTTTCTTAAAGTATAATAGATTTATTTATATAGATATTTATATATATATTTATATCTTATAGCTATACTTAGCTTAGGACTAACTATACTTAGCGATTTTTATATTTTTGAACTATTACTTATACCCTAGGGGTAAGGATTCCTATAATAATAATATCTATTATAGCGTATATTTCTATATTTACTTCTTAGCTATTAATATATATTATCATTAATAGCTTTAATTTCCTTTTAATTAAGTTATAGATAGTTAAATCTAATTTATATATAATTAACTTACTTATAATATATATATCTATACTTTAATTACCTATTATTTATCTAATAACTATCTTTATTGATCCCTTTAGTATTATTACTATTATAAGATTTTAATATATAGTTAAGCGCGTTCGCGTATTATAGTTAAAGTTACTTTACGTTTACTTAGTATTGATTTATTTTTCAACATAACAATAGCTTTCTTTAACTATCTTATTAATTTTAAATTAATTTCCTATAATTCTTTTAAGGTTAGCGTTACTTAAGTATCTACGATTTTATTTTAGTTAAATAGCTTTTTCTTAATTATTATATAAACTAAAGCTAATCTCGTATATTACTTAAGTAATATAGAGGTAAATTAATTAGTAGCTTCTTTTATATTAACTAAGCTATCTTCTATAGCTTAATATTTAGCCTCCCTAGCGTACGTATTAACTAATAGTCTACGTCTTATTTATAATTAGCTGACTTCTTAATAGTTCTAGGTATATAGCGTAAGCGTTATTTAAGTTGAGTTATAGCTTTATCTTATTTAATTTTATAATAGTTACTTATATTATAAAACGCTGAGATAACTATCTCTTATAAGATTACTTATTCCTATACTTTTAAATAAGAGGTATAGTATCCTAAGCTATAGTAACTTATTTCTCTATATAAAATATAGATTAGGCTTATTTAATAGTCTTTTAGTAACGTCTTTAACTTATTAACGTATATATTCTAAGAGGTCTCTTTAAATAGTATAAGGGGTCCCTATATTAACGTTAAGCTAGTATTTACTTTATTAAGCTAAATAGCTAATAGGGTTAGTAATAATACTCTATAGTTATAAGAAACTATAAAAGTATTAGGGTTAAATAAAGCCTTTAAAATATTTATATTATAATATTTAATCTTTATTATAATTAACTTTTTAACTTTAACTTAATAATAATATATAATTATATATTTAATAGCTAATATTATACTTTAATAATCTATTAATATCTTAATATAGTTTATATTTCTTATTACGTATTTATATTTAATATTTATATTAGTAATATTATTAATAAATATATTTAACGTTATCTATATACTTAGTTTTCTTATATTAAGTATTAGTACCGTAACGCTTATTAAGCTTATAAAAATTAATATAGCCTTTATACAATACTTTATTAAAGACTTAGATTCTCTTTATACTAAGTAGCTAATCGCTTTAATAAATATCTTCTGTCTAGATAGGTATACTTAAATTAAAGCTATATAAAAGGTATTAAAATCTTCTTAATTAAGCTTTTTACTTTACTTTATTTTAGATTATGACTAAGTATTTTAAAGTACTAATATCGCTAAGCTATAATATAAAATAATAATTATTTAATAATATTAATAGGGTATTAGATTTAGATATATATTTATTTTTTAGTTAATATTTATTAGTTATATTAAAACGGGCTTATCCTTTAAAAGGTAGGTAGGTATATTACTTAGATTTAAGATTAGCGAGACTAGGGATATTATTATAATTAATAACGGAGATTATTTTAATTATTAGTTTAGGCTTTTAGTATTAAAGGATAGAGTTAGTATTTACGTTATTAGGGATTAAGTTAGGGATAAAGTTAAGTATTTAGTTAAGTTATAGTAAGTATAAGGGCTTATAGCTATTAGTTTAAGGTTACTATACTTTATATACTATATCTTTAATAATTTAAAAGTACATTATATATCTTAAATCTATTTCCTATAAGCTATACTTATATAATATTCTAATAGGATTATAGTAGCTATATACATTTTTAAAAAGATAATAGTAAAACTAGATAATTTTTTAAAAGGGAATAAGTAAAACTAACGTTACGTTTTATAAACGTAACCTTATAGTATTCTAATAAGATTATAATAACTATACTACTTTTTTAAATAGATAATAGTAAAACTAAACTATTCTTTAAAAAGGAATAGATAAAACTAGCGCTACTTATAGTAGATATAGGAATCTATATTAACTCTTTATAAAGGAGTATAATAAGACTAAGTAGCTTCTTATAGTAGAAGCGATAAAATCTAAAGTTAGGGTGGGGGGGGGGAGAGAATTAACTTAAATTATAAGAAGGCGTTTAAAGGGGAAAAATAGCGTTTAATAAGAAAAAATAAAGGTAAATAAAGGAAAATAAGGTATCGAGTAAATAGATAGATAGACGAAATATAAGGTATTAAGCGAACGCGTAATAAGTCCCCTGATAACTATTATATATAACTATATAAAGTATACGTTAATATAAATAGAGAAAAAGAGGATATATTATAAAGGGAGTTTTAGGTTAGATATCTAGACTTCGGAAGTCTAGATATCTACCCCTCCCTACTACCTAATACTACTACCTAATAATATTAGTTATTACCTAATCTCTTCCTCCTACCGCTAACGATAGCCTTATAGGAGATTAGAGCTAGTTATAATAATAATACCTTTATTATAAAAGACTATTTATATATCCCTAAATTAGGTATTAACTAAATAAGTCTTAATAAACTTATAAATAAAAGAATAGTTGTTCTTAATAACTATATATCTATAGATAATAATAAAACTAATAAAATAATAATAAAGGGATATAAGAAAGAAACTTATATTATTTACCTTTCGATATTAATAAAAGTAATAGCTTTTCTTCTAATATTATTAGTATCTAAATACTAAATACTATAGAAGAAAATAACGCCCTTAATAGCTATATAAAATAATATAGATAATTAGGTTATATAAATACTAATATAGTAAAGTAATATAATATTTAGCTTCTTAAGAGTAAATTAAATATATATATAGAGAATACTTAAAGCTTTACTTGATAATACTATATATTAGAATAGTAATTCTATTTATACTTATTATTTAGAAAAAATATTATCTAGTATTATTAGCCTAGTATTAGCTAATATTAATAATAATAGGTCTATTATGACGTTTTTAAATACTTTTACTAGATATCTAGAAATAGAATTACTTATAATAAAAGCTTAAGTATATAATACGTTTATAAAATTTAAATAAATATCTAAAAATAATTAAAACATATAGAATTTATACACTAAAATCTAATAATAAAACTAAATATATAAAGAATAGCTTAAAGAATGTATATATAAAAGATAGAATAATATATTACACGAATCCTCCCTATACCTTAGAACTAAATAGATTAGTTAAGAGAATAAATAGAACTTGATTAATAAGATTAGGGTTTTATTAATAACATCTAAAATACTAATAGAATATTAGGGATATATAGATTATTATACTATATATATATATAATAAACTACTTTATAAAGCTTTATCTAATAAAATACTATATAAGATAAAATTTAGAGAAATACCTAATATCTTAAATATTAAAATATATAGTTTAAAATACTATTATAAAAATAAATCTTCTTAAATTATAAAATTAGAAGACAAAGGTATACTAAGTATATTATTTAGACTTAATAAATATTAATATACTATATTAAATCTAGTTAATACTGAAACTATTATATCCAAAGACGTTAAAGTCCTAGATAGAGAATTTATAGATTTTAAATCTATAAATAATAACTTAGACTTAGAATCTAATGTAGATATAGAGCTAAGTAATGCTAATACTAAGACTAATACTAGTAACATTAGTATTAGTTACTTAGTAAATAATTCCACTACTAATAACGATACTATAATAAATAGTAATAATAATAATAGTAATAATAGAGATAATAATAATATCTATAATAAGATATATAGAATTAATAAACTAACGCCATTAGTTAATAACTCTATTCCTAATACCTATAACTAAGCTATTAACTCTTCTAAAGCTATTAAATAGTATAAGGCTATAGAAAAAGAAGCTAATAACTTAGAAAAATAAAATATCTATAAAGTTATTAAGCGCGAAGATATTAGTAATAAATAATAATAATAATAATATAATTTAAGGTCCTTAGGTTTATAAAATAAAAACTAATAATAATAATATAATAAAATATAAAGCTAAGACATTATTAAAGGCTTTGAATAAGAATATAGAAAAGACTATAAAGAGACCTTTTCTACTACCTATAGACCTAAAAATTATAGTAATATTACTATTAGTACTAATAAATTAATAGTATATAAAATAATATAGTATTATAAATGCTTTTATATATACTATTCTCGATACTAATATTTCTATTAAACTTCGTACTAGTTTTATAGCTATAATAAAATAAGAAAACTTAATAAAGCTATATATAAACTAAAATAAAGTCCTAGATATTAGTACTAATATTTACGAAATAAATTCTTAAAATATAATACCTATATTAAAGAATAATTTCATATTTATATATAAAAATAAGAAAATAAGAAAGTTTTGTTATAATGATAATATAGTTATTATTAGTTTAGATATTAGCCTAATAAATAATTACCTAAGTTATATTTCTTCCTTTTTCAGAATTAATTATATTATAAATAATTCTTATTTAGAATTAGATTAATATAAATATCTAGCTAAGTTAATTAATAAATTCGATATATATTAGAATAAATATAATAGTTATAGAGTTATAAAATTAACTAATACGATAATAGTTAGTAATCTAAAGCTATTAATTAGTAGAGATACTACTAATAATAATAAAACGATATATATATAATAAATTAGTTATTTACTATATCTAAGGATTAGAACTAGAATTAATATACCTTATATAGTTAATTAATTATCTAAATATATAAAAAATCCAAATAAGTCTTATTTTATAGCTTTAAATAAGCTATAGGGTACTTATTAAGAACTAAAAATAAGAAGTTAATATATAATATTAAAGACTTCTATAATAATAACTCTAATATTAATTATTTTAATATTATAGGTTACTATAATACTAATTAAGCTAGTAATATTAATATTAGACCTAGTATTACCAGCTATATCTTATTATTATTATTAATAACCCTATATTATAGGCTTCTAGGACTTAGAAAGCTATAGCGTTATCTAATACCGAAGCTGAATATATAGCTTTAAAAGAAGCTATAAAAGAAGTAATATACTTTAATTATATTATAAAACTATTAATAAAGATATTTATTAGTAATAATATTAATATACCTTTAATATATAAAGATAATATATAGCTACTAAACTAGCTAATAGTATATAGTTCTATAAAAGAATAAAATATATCGATATCGATATTATAAAGTTAGAGAAGTAATATAAAAAGAAGAAATATTACTTTAATATATAAATTCGAAGGATAATACGACTAATAGCTTTACTAAAGTATTAGATTAGAATAAACTCTTATTATTTAGAAATAGACTAGATATAAGAAAATATATATATATATATATATATAAGCTAATATTAATATAATAAGGAGTTATAAGCCTTATATACGAAATAATAATAATAAATATAAATTCCTATACTAGTAACTACTACTTACTAGGAACGCCGTTATATATAGTATAAATATATACGTATCTATTAATAATAGAAGTAAATACGTTATCGTATAACTACTATATAATACGCTATTATATGACTAAGATAAAATAGAAAGTCCTTCCTCTTATATCTAATAATATATATATATACTATTATAACTATTAATAACTTAATACTTCTATTAATCCTATTATTATCTAACATTTATTTATTAATCTAATTATTAGATAATTATTACTTTATATACTGAATTCTATTATATAATTATATTCTATAACCCCTCCTATTACTCTATCTATTCTAACTTCCTTCTAAATACTACCGTAACCTATATTATTATATTAATGAAAAAAGCTTATATTATAAGTATAAAAATATATAAAAGGAAGTCCTTTTAATATCCTTTATTAGTTAAAGGTAAATTATAGACGATCTAATTAAGAAAGGGGATCTTCGAGATCCCTAATAAGTTAATATAAATTATAGTATATTATAAATATATATTAATATACGTAAATACTATTTAATAGTAAGTATTTAAGTATATAACTAAATATATATAAATACCTTAAAAGAGCTAGTAAAAGACATAAGAAATAGATATCTACTATAATTTTATAGGAATTATCTTAAGATAAAAAATTTAAGCTTCCCTTTATATATTTCTTTATACGTACCTTATAATTATAGCTTATTTACTAGTCCTTTAGACTATATACTAGGAAATATATAATAACTTAATACTTCTATTAGTTTAATTACTATCTAATTATTTTTCTATATAGTAGATACTACTATATTAATATACTATATAACCCCTCTTATTATTCTATCTATTCTAACTTCCTAATAAATGCTATTATAACCTGAATTATAGTTTATTATACTTATAATAATAAAGCTATAATAATAGTAATAAAAGTTTGGCTTTTATTAACTATTATAAAGAAGAATAAGATAGCTAAGATCTTAAAAAGAAGAAAAGTTAATAATTTTCTTATTTAAAGACACCAACTAAAATAAGTAAGGGAAGAGCTCTCTTTTATCTTCGTTAGAATGTAGAATTAGATAGGGCCGCTATGCTATACCAGCTAGGCTCCCGGAAGTCTTTTAGGCTTCCTAAATATCCTTTAGGCTTTCGAGATATTCTAAAGCCTTCCTAAACCTTCGATATATAGGCTTCTTAAGTCTTTATTTTAAAGGCTTCCCTAAAGCCTTATATATTAATAATAGTATTACGGTCCCACTATTTGTAATACTTTATTAATAGAATATATATATACTATACTATATATCTAGTAACCTCTTAATTATAATTATTAATACTATTTATTAATTATTATTTTTATAACCTTTATAATATTATATATATTTAGTTACTTTTTATTAAATAGTTATTATAGCTATTATTATTATTCCTTATAACCTTATATATTAATATAGCTAATAATAATAATTATTTTTATATTTTATTTTAGAATTATAAGATTATAAAAAACTTATATATATATATATATATCTAAATATAAAGAGAGTTAAAAGGAATTAAGTTTTAAAACTAAATACTTAAAAAAATAATATACTTTCGTAAAGTACTATTACTCCTCTTACTCAATAGGCCTCGTAAGAAACTAATAAATATAGTATAGTTCAAGAAACTAGAGTAAGGGATAGACCCGATCCTTAAAACTTTTTAAAACTCGGATATACTATACTTTATTTAGTCTGAATTAAAAAGTCGGATTATAGTATAAATATATCCTCTTATTTCTTCTTTTTTAAAATTTTTCTTTCCTTTTCTCTTTCTCTTCTACGACTATTGCTTTTATCTGTCTTGATATCCTCGGTATGTTTTATCTTAATTTCAATACATCTATATATATAACATTTTCCAACTTCTATTATGATTATTTCCTAATTTAATCTGTCAATCCACTGATGTCATTCTCCTGATGACAATTTTACTTTCTTTTATGATTCCTAAATAAGAGCAGAATCTTTATATTTATCCGGTTTAGAGATATACTCCGTCACTAACTTATACTTATTTTGTCTGCTCTTAATGCAATTTCAGGTGACTACGGAAATGGATCCTCTAGACCATTGTATTCGAGTATCTCAGATTGGTGAGCACTTTCTTATTTTTGATCCTAAGGATGCTTCTAGTTTGAGACGCAATCATGGAATATGCGCCGTTCCGATTGGCACAACCCCACAGAATCCTGGCCAGAACATATTTCAGAGCCTGCCACTAGAGCTTTCACCAGCAGAAACCGAAACCCTTGTCGCGGTTGGCGCGGCCAGAATCTTTGATGAGGGGCCGATTCACCTGAATGCTCTGCAGCATCCATCACCGGAGCGTCGCCGAATCGTGACACAGAGCACGCGGTATCGTCGAAAGCTGCACGAAGATGCGCTAGCCGAAGAAGACAGGATCAGGCGCCAGGAATTTGAAGAGAAAAACCCCCTCATCACTCGAACGCCCACACAAAGCGCACCACCAGAGCAGGCCAGGGAGACGCTTGAGAAATTGAGATCGACGATTTCATTGCCGTCTCAGCAAGTGGGCCTTGCTGGAGTTACACCAGGTACTAGTCGAAATCTTCTTCCCGTGGAAGCTGGGAGCCTGGAATATCCCGAATTATTGCCAACAGGCCAGACTAGAAATTTCCATCGATTTCTCAGTTCATTTGGCTATTTTTTGACACCAGGAATCCGATTTGGAGCACAGTACAGTGTATATCCAGGTGATCCTTTGCGGTTTCATGCTCACTTCATAGCCAATCATTATGAGTGGTCCTCTCCGATCCCTATTATGGATTTGATTGGTAGTGGGCGCCTTGGAACTGCTGTTAAGAAGGGATTTTTGATGGGCGGTTCTCAAGATTCAAGTGAACTGAAAGATGGATTGGAGAGGGCTTTCACTGTTGAATGGGCTGGTATGTAAAATATTGGCATTACACCAAAAGTCGCATTGATTAGATCCGGCTCTTCATAACACGATTACTGTGTTTCATCATTCTATTTCTCGTGATAATCTGTAATTTTCCACATACAAGAATACTGGAAATACTGGGATGACACATATGTGGCGTCTATGTAGCCAAGACAGCTAGCTAAGACAGCTAGCTAGCTAATTAGTGAGAGGCTGCTAATAAAATAATGAATTGCCATAATGAACACGCAAAACTACAATCGCTAAGGGACATAAACACGGCTGAAACTGCTGACCTCCCGTCGACAGCAGACACATCTATCAAAATTGTTCATCGCCAAAGACACCCTGCACTCGTCGCAAAGGCTGAGGCACCGACAAGGCCAAATTATGATGGTCCTTGGGGAGAATTGGCATATGACACACTGAGGACCACCGGTCCCTAGCCCTTCTGGGCCACTCTCCCGGGCCTCCACCGGCTCGTCATTCGTAGAATGGGGGGCCTGTCGGCGGAGTTGCAGGATCTGTTCTAAGAGGTCTGCCTCTTCTGAGTCAGACATTTTCGACGCTCGTTGAGAAACAAGCTGCTGCTGAAGAGCTGGGTTGTGCGACGTCAATAGAGAGGCACGGCGTAGCTGCCTGAAAGTTCGATATTGAGACCGTGTCAGCACTCTGGAGCTTGTGAGATGGGTGGCCAAGACTCTGGCCTCCTCACGCTCGTCCGAGTTAGCAGGGTCAAGTAATCTTGCCAAGTCATTCGTGCTGAGTGGAAGATCTGTAAAAGGCGTGACTTCACGGGATATCATAGGGGAATGCTTGGTTGGTGTTCGTTGAGAGTCATCATCACCACCGTCATCATCCTCCCAACCCGAGTTCTCTCCTCTTTCTGACGAATCCACCGACACAACGCTGGTAATATCCAAGTCGTCGTCTTCATCCCCAGGCTCGAAGTCGCCACTTCCGTCCACAATTCCCCAAGACCCTCCACTGAGCCAGCGACGATACAGCCTCGAGTCGAGCTCAGCCTCGTCGGGATCGCCGGATTGCTCAGAAGCCATGGCACGACGCAGTTCTTCTTCAACATCGACAAGATCGGTGAGATTGGCATATCTACGCCCCCCTCTCCTCAATTTCACTCGCAGAGTTGAGTTGTTGTCGTTCTTGCCCGAGCTCGATTCGTTGCGTTGTGCCAGCCAAACCAACCATCGTGGTTGCCAGTGACGTCGGAAGATGCTCAAGAATTTGAGGAAAGACAGAGCCCATACTCGAATAAGGATGCGTTGTATCTGCAGGAGATATTCCACCGCAACAAGCCATCCGCCTCTTCTGTCAATAACGCCGACTGCATCCCTCGACACCTTGGCCCCGGTCCCTGATGTGTGAATGCTTTGTGACGCCCTCTCTCGAGTATATCCATTTGACATCCCATTCACGCGACTATGCTGAATTGGAATAGCACCCATAGCACCAATGGGATCGTAGCGACTATCGGGGAGGATCATTCCCCGAAGTTGAGACCGCAGGTCTTCGACTTCTTTCAATCTCTGATCTTCTAACCAGGTCTGCGATTTCAAGGTAACATCACCATCTTCGTTCAAGTAAACAGCCTCGCTGGCGATATTGATGACGGCAAAACCAGTTCGCAATAGCGCGGTGTAGAAGTCCATCTCTCCGCTGATACGCAGTTCGGACAGGGTCAAGGTTGATTGCAGATTTTCGCTGGCCAAAGACAAGCGCTGTCGCCAGGACAACCCGTCTCCAGATCGAGGTGGTGAGGATGCGGACAAAGTCAGGGCAAGAGCATAGATGACGAAACAAGCGATGATGCCCGCAATCACAAGAATATGAGGCAAGAAGCCAAGAAGGGACACAGTTGGAAAGCGCAAGAGACCCTGTCGAGCAACATCTTCAGTGGAAAACGTAAATGCGCTCCACGCGATAGTGGAAATGAAACACATGCCCCAAAAGCCAGTATTGATGAGGCGGGCCTTCGCTTGGACGTTGAAGACACCAATGACATGGCTAGAAATATGGTTCATCGCAGAAAACATAGCAAACAAGAGGACTTCAGGCGGGGTATTGACTCGTTTCAAGATCATCGACCGGGTTATCGGTGTGTCGAGTGAAAACCTTGGAGTGGCGGATGCTGATGCAGAACCTATCAGCATTCCCAAGCCGAGTTGGCCTCCGATTGCAGACTCAGCTTCCGCAAAGGCCAATGAATGCTCAAAGAGTGAAATTCCAGTCTCGGAGGAAACGGGGGTGCCTTGTACGGCACATGATATTGTTTCGAGGAAGTGACTGAGGCAAAAGGTCCCGAACAGAGGCCACAAAAGCGATAAAGATCCATGAAGGTCGGTTTGGCGATTTGGGCTGGAAATCATGTGCGCAGCTTCACAGGAAGCTTGGTCGGAGGCGCCGAGCAGCATGGCCGAACTGAAGGAATTGAGCAGTGGGTTGGGAATGGCAAACGCAACCTCGGATGTCTTCGAAGGATCCCCCCATCGGAGCTGGGCGAAGTTGGGGGACGTCTGGCACTGAATAGATTGGAGAATGCGTTGAGCCTGAACAATCAGAAGAACGATCGGAGCTAGACGAAGCAGCAACCGGGAATGCCAGGTAATGCGAAGTCGACGTCGTGTAGTGGCAAGGATATGTGCCCGGTTTAGGATAATGGCCATGGCCACACAGCTAAGTGCCCATTTGCTCGTGGCATATCCGAGGAGACTACCCAGTCCCCTTGTTTGGTCCACCGTCAACCTCGAGGCCGCTCCGACGGGATCCGGAGTTTGCGAAGCTTGTGTGATGAAGGAAGAAGCGAGAGAGACCCGCCCGGTCTCCTGGGAAAGCGTGGTCGCGAGTTGGGCGGAAGTGCTGTCCGGTGAACTATTTGGGCCGAGGCCCTCGAAATATTCCGTGAAAGCAGCAAGAATATTCAGTTTTCGCACCATTCGAGGCCCTGCCCAAACGATATCTTCCAGAGACGGTGCGAATCGCGACACATTCACCTTGAGCTGCTGTGCTGTCCATGCTGTGAGGTTGTGCCACATTCCAACTGGAGCTTCCTCCAGGGAATGCGCATTAGAACTCATGGTGAATGCTAACAGGGAATGAGAACATGATAATAATGATTAGTAAATTTCATGTTTAGGGATATTAAGGACAGAGAGGAAGAGATCATTATCAGCTTTTAAGAGAGAGAGAGAGGGACCTTAGGTAATATATTAGGATGAAAAAGCTTAATTTATAAATTATTAACTTATATATAGGGTAGTAACTATTATCTTATTTATATTATATAACCTCTAGGATAATAAAAAATAAGTATTTATAGTAAATAATATATTTAGTATAAGAATATATTATAATATAATCGTATTACGCCTTATATTAATTAATTCGGTATAAAGAATTAAACCTTTTAATAATTTAACTAATTATTTAAATATAATAATTAATTAAAGTTCGTTTTTATTATTATTATTACTAATAATAAATTTTAATATAGTATAAATTAATAAAAGATAGGCTAAGTAACGCTAGAAACTAAAAAGAGATTATATAATATTTTAAATCTTTTAATATAGATCTTAATATTATATAAAACCTCTATTACGGCTTTTAAAGGAAGTCTTTTATAAGAGATAAACGATTTAAACTGGAAGTATTAATTATAAAAGAAAGTATATTATAAAGTTAGAGATCTTCTTTAGTCTATTCTAAGTTTTATTAACTTACGGAAGTTTCTCCTCTATTTATATTTTCTATTTTCCTAGCCCCCTTCTTTATTTCCTCCTTATATTAAAGTTACCCGCGCCACGCACCCACTAAAGTGGGTGCTCTACACCAAAATGAACCAATCACCAAAATGAACCACTTTTCTCATTTTTGACCATAGCTTTTATTTCAACCACAACTACCTATCTCTTCAACTGTCTTGGTTTCTTTCCTGTCTCATAGACAAGTAGGGGATCGAGTTTACCTATGGTACGCCATTTCCGCGCTCTGAGTGCCGCTTCGGCGATAATACGCTTGAAACGTCCATGTAGTCGTTCTTCCGCTGCCTTGACTACCTGCATTGCCTGTGCCTCCTTATCCTCCTTCCGTTGTGTAATAAGCTCCCGTGCGTCTTCGATAGTAAGCGTACCACCTGACTGTAGCCGAGTATTAGCTCTAGAACGAGCTAAGCGACGTGTTTGCTCGGAACGCCTCGTCTTATCAAGATCTTGTTTCGTCTGAACTAATTCGGCTGAATTAATTAGAGAGCCCTTGATAAACCGTCCGATTGGGCTTAGTACCTCTTCTGGGATATCGCTATCATATAGTAGGTTACTAATATGAGTTGTAGCTTTATCTAGTTGCCGATGTGTCTGTGGCGTGTTGAATGGGGAAGAGGAAAGGGGGTGTGTTGTGGTATGACGGCTCGGTGTAAGTGGTTCTTGTGGAAGCCGTTCTTGTAGCTTTTCAAGGACGATAGACGGCTGGAACGGCACGATACTAGTCTTCTTAAAGGCGGAGATAATAGTAGTCGACTTCATAGCCTCCTTCCTTACTCCCTCAATAAGTCTAAGGAAGTCAAGCTTACCGATATCAGCGATACCATCACGGGCTAAGACGTCTAAAGCCTTCGCGTGGTAATGCTTTAATGGCTGGAAGACTACTACATCAAGCGGCTGAAGAAGATGTGTAAGATGGGGAGGTAAGCCAAATGGAATAATGTTATGGTTATAACAATATTCGACGAATTGACGAGTATGGTGGCTTCCATGTCCATCAAGAATCAGTAGCCGCTTCGTCCCGGTCGTATGCTTCTTAGTATGCTTCTGGAAATGCTGGATCCACCGGAAGCTGAGCTCGTCGTTAGTATAGCTAGACTCAGACATTGATATAGCTATATCTTTATCTAGCGAGTTAAGCTTATACTATCGAGTTATATGCTGCTTACTGGAGAAGATTAGGAATGCTGGGATATAGCGGCTACTTGCTGATATCGCCTCGATAATAGTAGCTGACTCTCTATTAGCTGGTATAGCTAGATATTGAGCTCGCTTTCTCTTGGTAATAATAAGCTGGCTTTTACCGACTCCGATCTGAAAACCGGTCTCGTCTATATTCTATATGTCCGATGACGCGATTCCATGAGTCTGGATAGTGTCTTGTAGGCGACGGAAGTACTCTTTAACGCGAGGAATATCTTCGCTAACTTGCCGGTTAGCATCTAGGAGAGCTTGCCGCATAACTAGATATCCATGTCTCTTGATGAAGCGAGCTACCTAGTTCTCTCCGATAGGTTGAAACTCGTGTGGGCGGAGGCGAGTAGCGAGTATGTTGTTAGCGGCTTCGGCTATGAAGCTTCGACGGACAGCTAGGTTAACTTGCTCTAGCCGGTCAACATATCTGCAAATAGCAGCCTCCTTAGCAGCAGTAAGCTTCATATTTAAAGCTACTCGCTTCTGCTCCGGCTTATTACTAACATGCTTGTTGTAATGGCGTACGAAAGTCGGGTGTGGGATGTCGAAGCGCTTAGTAATGGAACGAAGAGAGTCGTCCGGGTTATCCAGCTTACACTGGATAGCCTCTTGTATGATAGCTCGTTGGGTAGTCATTTGAATAAGGAATTGAATGATATGAAAAGTAGGAAAAGAAAGTATGGAATGGAGAGGTGGGAAGAGGAAGAAGTTTTATGGTCAAAAATGAGAAAAGTGGTTCATTTTGGTGATTGGTTCATTTTGGTGTAGAGCACCCACTTTAGTGGGTGCGTGGCGCGGGTAGTTCTTAAGGCTAACTCTATTCTTATAGAATTTTCTTATATATATAGCTAACTAGGATCTAAGATACTCCTTAGTTATTATAATAATCCCTTTTTAGAGCTTTAGGATTTAACTGACTTCTAAGGTATCTTAAGTTCTGATTTTCCTTATATTATTTAGAGTCTCTTCTTTTACTTTATTCTTTATAAAGGAGAAACTTCCGTAAGTTAATAGAACTTAGAATAGACTAAGGAAGATCTCCGACCTTATAATATACCTACCTTTATAGCTAATACTTTAAGTTTAAATTCGTTTATCTCTTATAAAAGACTTCCCCTTAAAACCCGTAATATAGGTTTTATATTTAGAGGCTTAGAGGAAGCCTTATATTTTTATTTATTACGTTTCTATTATCTTTTAAAACTTAATATTTATATTAAAGATATTTATAGTATTATATAGCCTCTCTTTTATTTCTAGCGTTATTTAGCTTATCTTTCGTTAAGTTATAACGCGTTAAAGCTTATTAAGTAGTTAGTATTATTATTAAAAGCTAAAATTCTTTATACCGAGTTAATATAGGGCGTAGTACGGCTACTATATACTACTTTAGCTTATTAGTTATATATTATAATATAATCTTTCTATAAATATATATATAATATAATTTTATATTTCCTATATAATAAATAATATAAAATATATCTAGGTATATAATTAATATATATAAAAATATTTAAGAAATTAAAAAACTAATAAAATATACTTAGGTTTATAACGATATAAATATATTTAAGAAATAGCGGGTTAAATAATTATTAAAGGCATAGTATATAGATATCGCGATTCCTATAAAATTATAAAAAAAAAGCTTTTATTAATATATATTCTTTAATATATAATATATAATATTATATGGTTTACTATAATCTATTATTTATCTAACTTTTAATATATATTTATTTCTTATACTATAATATATATTTATATTAATCTCTAATAAGTTAAATCGTATTTAAGTATATAGTAAATATATATAAATATATAGGAATAATAGTAACAGAAAGTATTTAAGTATATAACTAATATCGATATATATACCTTAGAATATCTAGTAAAAGACCTAGAAAACGTAGACGTATGCTATGCTTTTTTCTAATAAAGATATTAAAAAATAGAAAAATTTAAGCTTCCTTTTATATATATTTCTCTATACGTGCCTTATAACTCTAACCTATTTAGTAGTCCTTTAAACTATTAATAGGAAGTTATACTTATTATATTAAATAAATCTAGATTTAAATTAATAAAATTATATTTATATATAATATATTTAGACTTTTAAAAAAATGTAATGTAATATATATATATATATTAAAAGATAATAAATAGTAACTTAAAAATATATATATAGTATGAATATCTTATATATATATAATACTTCTATTATTTAAAATATATTTATTATCTATTCTATATATATATATACTATATATTTACCTTTTAAGTATACCCTGAATCCCTTAAGCTCCCTGCTAAGCAACCCTTATCAATCTCAATTATCACAACTAACACTTGCTCTCCTATAATCGACTAAGAAGCACGACAAGAACACACCAGCCAGCTTCTCTTGGTGTCGATATTATGCATAAATTTAGTATGTATGAAACAGCTAGTCGCTACTATATTATCGGTGGCGATGTCACAGAAAAACGGTACCGCATTCTCAAGATCGATCGCACCTCCGAAGCTTCAGAACTGAGCATCACCGATGACAAGATTGTTTATACCCTGGAGCAGATGAACCAGCTCATTGACACCATCAACGATGGCAACAAAGGAACTGGGGGTATCAAGCTTCGGTGTATTACCTGGGGTTTGCTAGGGTTCATCAAGTTTACTGGCCCCTACTACATGCTTCTGATCACGAAGAAGAGTACAGTCGCGGTTGTCGGTGGCCATTTCATTTACCAGATTGAGGGAACCGAGTTGGTGCCTTTAACGCCACCTCATGTCAAGTCAGACAGCCGGAATAACGAGGAGTCGCGCTTCTTGGCCATCTTGAACAACCTGGATCTTACCCGGTCATTCTATTACAGCTGTTCATATGATATCAGCCATACGCTTCAGTTCAACATAACCCGTGAACGCGCTACCATGGCCGGAAAGCCCCCGCTCTCCAGCGATTATGCAGGCTTCAACTCCATGTTCGTCTGGAACGACCATCTTCTTCACCCAGCGGTAGAATGCCTCGGAGATCCGTACGAATGGTGTCGACCTATCATCCATGGATATATTGACCAGTCCGGTATGCTCTCTCAAGACTAACACAGATATTGCTTCAGCTTGGGCTTTCATTTATTGATATTTTAGAGCATCGTGTTACGAAAACAATTAGCGTTATCAATATACGGTCGCACAGTTCATATTACCATTATTGCCCGGAGATCCCGACACTTTGCTGGTGCAAGATTCCTGAAGCGCGGTGCTAATGATTTGGTATGTGATATTCGTTTCAATTTGAGTTTCAACGCATCAAAAGTTTCACGGCAAAGTCTTCGCTATGTTCTAACTATCTATTTTATTCTCAATACTTAGGGATTTGTTGCAAATGATGTTGAGACTGAGCAGATAGTGTGCGAAGCTCTTACTACCTCCCTTCACGCCCCGGGACCGAAGCTTTTCTCGAGCCCCAACTTTACATCATACGTCCAACATCGCGGCAGCATTCCTTTATACTGGAGCCAGGACAATACCGGTGTCACCCCCAAACCGCCGATCGAGCTGAACTTGGTGGACCCATTCTACAGCGCCGCTGCTCTTCATTTCAACGACCTCTTTAGACGATATGGCGCCCCGATATATGTCCTGAATCTTGTCAAGTCGCGCGAGCGGACCCCACGAGAGTCAAAACTCCTCGCTGAATTTACCCATGCGATTGATTACCTAAACCAATTTCTACCTGATGAATCGAAGATTATCCACCGGGCCTGGGACATGAGTCGTGCAGCCAAGAGCCGGGACCAAGATGTGATCGGCACCCTAGAGAGCATTGCAGAGTCGGTGGTTCTCACAACCGGCTTTTTTCACAACGGAGACAATGAAAGCAACCCGGTTCAGGTCCAAAATGGGGTGGCTCGGACGAACTGCATCGATTGCCTTGATCGGACAAATGCAGCCCAGTTTGTAATCGGCAAGCGGGCGCTTGGATATCAGTTGCATTCCCTCGGCGTGCTTGAGGATACAAGGATAGGGTACGATACAGATGCTGTAAACCTCTTCACTCACATGTATCACGATCATGGAGACACAATTGCCCTCCAGTATGGTGGTTCTCAGCTCGTTAACACCATGGAAACATACCGGAAAATCAACCAATGGACGAGTAACTCGCGCGATATGATTGAGAGCTTCAAACGATATTACAACAATTCCTTTCTTGACGGCCAAAGACAGGAGGCATATAATCTCTTCCTCGGAAACTACAAATTTACCCAGGGAGAGCCGATGCTCTGGGACCTGGCAACCGATTACTATCTTCATCATTCAGACCCGCGAGACTGGTCTGCGAAGGCAAAGCATGACTACATCCGCTGGTACACCACGGAGCATCTGCAGTCTCGACCGTTTCCACCCAAGCTCCCGGTAAATCTGGATGGGTTGCCGATATCCGAGTTCGACGACTACTGGCTTGAGTATTACAGACCTTCAACCTTGTCATCACTTCAAAGGATGCTTCCGTTCAAAATGAATTCGACGGTGAAATACGTCAAATATGCACAAGATGGCCGATATGACCTGAGCCCTTTCAAGGTTCGGGTAGAGACGGAAACGGATATTCAAGAGAAGAAGCGGCCCAAAAAGGTGTCCTTGTCGGCGGATGAGTCTGCAAGAAATCGGGGGCGCATGGCCTATGGTGAATCATCTTCTTCTCACGGGATTACCCAGGGTTTGCATGCCGATGCCAGAAATCGGCGAGGCCTTCCTCTTCATCGGTGGTGGGAGGATGTGACGCAGCCATCAACGACGCCCAAGGATTCGCGAGACGCGAGTCTGGGAGTCGATTCCTTTCCAGTGGAAAAGTCCCGCACAATGCAAGTGACATTCTCCAAAGCGCTACGCGAATCACTAGATCCCAACGTCAGTACTCAGGAAACGGAGGACTATGAGCAATACATTGCGCACCCGCAAAACCTTCCCCTTGTGATCTCTTCGGAGTTTCCAGTTGAGGAAAACGCCGAATATGTTGGCTATATTGATGGGATTTTGCCAACCGAAGACCTCGTCCACCTCGACAATTCTAACGAGGACTGGGAGTATTATAACGATTTGCTCAAGGTCGGAGATAATGCTCTCACTGTGACAGACGAGGATATACGGAAGAAGAGATACAAGGCATACGGGAAATGGCTTAGGGGTAAGTCGTTCTTTAAACAGCAGTCCGTCGATTAGTGTAAGCAAGCAAATAGATTTCAGACTTGAGCCGGTTACGATAATGTTCCATGTATGTTTAGATACTAGAGCCATTGGAAAAAAGGTTCACATTCGATAGTAGTTCATGGTGGTGGTAGAATTTAACATAGCCTAGCCTGTCCAAGTTGGCACTTCCCTGCTGGGTTTATACAGTTCTTGAAGAAGCGGCTCAGCGTCTAAAATCCTTTCCAGTGAGGCTTGGACTGGTGGCTTTTGAGATACACGAATAACTGCAGATATTTCCTCGGCAACCGATGTTAGCGCTGCTTCCAGCGCACCAGTACTTTCCGATCTCGGGCGTGTGTGGTCTTTGAGGTTAAGCCAACAGCTAGAAAGTGCTTGAATGATGTCGTCCAGATAAAGATCCTCTATTCTAGGCCAACAGGTTTCGATGATTGTGCCAAGTGACAAAACTGCATTTACACTGCATGGAAGACCAATAAGAAAAGGATCGGTTAATAGTTGTGAATACAGTGGGACGAAATCCTATTGAGAGAGCCTTTTGTCAGTATTCTCACCGAAATGTTGGAGGAGCTGGTTGATAGTTCATCTGACAGCAGAAGCCGCCCAGCATACCTTCAGGTGTTTCACTGTAGCGAGCCCAAGGATGCTCACAACATCCCTTATAGCCAACAAGAGGATATTCACGAGGTCTGGATACTCCATCACAGATGAGAGGGCTGGAAATACGCCCTGCCGAAGAACACGATCAAGAAACTTGCCCCGTTCACGCTGGAGTGTGAATCCCCGACGTGCAAGGCCAGCTAGCGCCTTGAACGCAGGCTGCAAAACAAGAGCTGATTCTTCTGCAGGCGTCAGACGTGGGAGGAGAGATAGCGATGGAATTATGGCATCACCTAGTAGTCTCCCGATGCCCTGACTATTTAGGACCTGAAAGTGGACGTTGGCGATAAAGTCAACAGATACCTCCAGTCCTCGAGACCGGGTCGGGATGTCAGAGTCATCAAGCAATCCGAAAAGGAATGGAGTGCAGAGCGGCCAATGTGCTTTCATAAACTCTGGCTGTTTGAACCGTTAGCTCATTCCTCTTCACCTATCGCTTGCTTTTGGGTATCAACGACGCTGGGAGTTTTTGGAATTATCATACCTCAACTATTCTCACAACCCAAGAGAACACAGGAACCAGAAAAGCCCCTTTTCCGCTCCATGGGGATTGCTCCGAAAGATCTTGCCATGTGGTAGTGGACCGAGGTAAGGGGTCTTGGAAATGTTTGGCATGGCCGGAGGCAGTGATCTTTGAGCTTTTCATATCACGAAGCTTTGGCCTGATCTCAGTTTCAAGTATCGCCAGAAGATCTGCGTTTCGCTGGCCGGGTGAGGACACCTTCAGGTACTCTTGCAGAATCGAACCAGACAGCGTTTCAGCTTTTGGAGATGTCCAGAGGTCTCGCCGGTCTGTATAGGAGGCAACGGCAGCAACTTCGCTCGCCGTGAAGACATGGTTATTGGCCTTAGAGAGAGATAGAAGGTAGCTCAGGCTACTCTCGATATGGCGTATAGAGATTGCCGGTTCTCCCGACTCTACAGTGTGGCGTCCGGCGAGTAGAATGTCGCTGAAGATGAAGTCCTCTAGACTCGGAGCGTGGTTAGGGCTGATGCCCCGACCGATACTTTTTGACGGCTCCGTAACAGCTTCGCGGCGAAGTGTTTCCAGTTTTCTCCGGGACTATCATCGTAGAACATTAGAGTAACGAAAATAACAGAGCTTAAATCGGGAATCAACATACAGCTTCCGGAAGATTCGAATGCAGGAGCTCCTGTATTAAGCCTGTGGCTGTAGGAGGGGTTTCTATATACCAGTGCAAAGTTAGTATAGTATTTATATAAGCGTACATTGATCACAAGCAGCAGTTGTGCGGAATCTGGATTCTGGTAACGTGCATGATTCTCGTCATACCCATTGTAGACAAAAATTCGGAAATGGTAGGAATTCGCGGATTTTGGAGATGGAAGTGATGGAGGAGAAGTATTGATAGAGGTAACAATTTAGTCGGGTACTTTTTTATTCAGAACCAGTCTCAGGCCCGGAATTTCCCCCTCTAAAAAGGGCCAAAAATGTTAATTTCCAGTCAAGAAGATTTCGGTCGTTGCACTTTCAACCTGAAAAAAAAAATGGAAAGGGAAGACAAGGGAAGGAAATCAAATGCACCGAGTCTAGAAGAGCTAGCTTTAACACTTCATGTGGTGTTGTTATATGCGGGGCCGGACCGAGCCGCAAATACTGCCGGCTCCGTTTGGATTTACAAACGCCGCTATTTTCCGGCCGGCCAGAGACATGGACACCAGGTGCACCAAATCCCACTAGTCGCTATGTCTGAGGAATTGTCCCGGAAGCATTTTTAACCTCGAGGCTATTATTACTTGATAGAAAGAAACTCTCAATTATGTGCTTGAACTGTTTCTTCTATCCCATGATCCCCCTCCAATTGTGTTGCAATTTGCCAGGTCGTTCACTCATAAAAATGGTATTTGTTTTTCTTTCGGGTTTTCTAAGTGGGGATCGGGATCTTAAGACGGGAAGCATTTGCCCTCACGTACTGGATGGCCTCTTCGGTCTCCGTGATACCGGGATGCCGAAACTGCCACTCGAGACAGGCATCCAGGGCGCCCTTCATCCATGTCCCTGGTCGGAGCCCAAGTGCCTTTGACAGCGTGCGGCCATCGACCAGAGGTTTGGTGGTTTCGGCATCCAGAATATCAGCTGCCTTTAGAGTATCAATGAACTTGCTCCAATCTTCGAAAAAAACAGCGAGCTCTGCAATGACATCACCAAGTGTTAGTTAAAAGGGGAAAAGCGAGAAATCGCCCTCAATATACTGGATCAATGACTTACCAGGACCCTGCACGCCAGCCTCGGCCGGGCTTAACTTGGACATGGCATCAACAAGGAGAGCAAACAGCAATTGGTTTCTCCAATGATGGCCGTTTCCCTCCCACCGACGAATTGCCATGGCAATTGCTGCACGATCCTTAAAGCCGTTGTATTTGAAGTCAAGCATCTCTTGATAATTCGAATAGGCGGCACCAACAATATCACTCAGCTTCGTCGGGGCTTTAAGGCCCTCCCGGACCGCAGCCACAATATACGGAAGGGGCCGGGACTTCTTCGCCTTGTCAATAGATGCAGGGGGGCTCGGAACATGTGCCCAAGGCACCAATGCAGCGAGCATCCAAGCAAAGTATTGTTCCTCCTCCGATCTAATCAGAGCATGATAGATCGAGGAACCCGACGGGTCCAGGCACGTCTGATCCAAGCAGTTATATGCTACTGACCAGCCCGATGTATCCGGGTGTGGTATTTCAGGATTGGTCGGGTCTGTAAAAATGGCATCATAGAGTTTGATGCCATCAATTAATTCCAAAGCAACTTTCGGGTGTTTACCTTCAAAGGGGAAAAAAGAGATACGGGATAAGTTAACGGCATTATCAAATATTTCAAACATCCTTGATATGGCAATCAAGGCCCACAGTTGAATTCACTTAAGCCTGAAGAACATATCCGCCAGGCACGCACAGGAATCAAGCTCACCTTTCAGCATCTTTTCAACTTCAACACCCACACGCTCCCGGCTGATCTTCGTGGCTAACGCAGATAGAACACGCGGGTCATTCATAAAATCTCTTGAAGCCGAGTCAATGACAAACTCCAGGCGGCTCGCGAACCGAATTAGGCGTAGCACCCGAAGCGGATCATCCATAAAGGTCTGGAGAGGTTCCAGAGGTGTCCGGATAAGTTTGGCATCCAGGTCTTCAAGGCCACCTGTGAAGTCTTCGATCGAGTCATCGTGCAGATTGTAGAACAGAGAGTTCACGGTGGCGTCTCTGCGAAGCGCATCTTCCCTAGCCGTGCCAAATTCCACTTGAGGGTTGCGGCTGTCATTGTTGTAAACCTCCCGTCTGAGATTGACGAAGTCAAGATCAACCCCGAATAGTCGGGTGGTGGCTGTCTCCAGGTTCTTGGACTTTTCAGGATTGAGCCGGATCAGATGCAGATTACCCAAATCTGACGCCTGAATACCAAACTTGGCGATCACAGCCGGTGCTGAACAGAATTTCAGAAGGTGGCGGCCAAAGGTTTCTCCGGTCATACAGTTGATCGCAATATCGATATCATGGCTCTCGATTCCCAGCAACTTATCACGGACCCAGCCGCCTGCCCATCGCAATATCAAGGGCTCCGCTTCGGGCGCCTGATCATGGCGAATGGAATCAGAAAGCTCAAGCAAAAGGGATCTGAGCCGGACTTCTCCTTCTGACAGTTGGAGAGGAGCCAGAGACCGGGTTTTCAGAGACCGAGTCATGATCCCTCTTGTTTTAGAGAAGAGACAGGTTTTGTTTAAGCTTCCACTCAATCCGAACTTGAGCTTATTAAAAGAAGGATTAAACATGGACAGTTATAAAGGAGGAGAAAAATAGTATGGCATTCTGAGGGGCAAGAAATCAAAAAGATAGAAGTATGAAAATCTAATTCTAGGTTGATTCCTTAGATAGTAAATAGGCAGAAATTTTTTTTAACCCCCCTAATAAAAAAAATACCAAATACAGAGCATCAGCTTCTATTGATAGCCTCCTACCTATGCCTAGCCTTTATTTCATTATTTACCTACCACCTACCTAGGTAGGTAGTAGGTAGGTCAGGACGAGAGGAGATAATACACGTTAAGAAACTCATTATATAGTAACTTAGTCACAACCTATTAATTTACAAATTTTATAAATTTACATTTCATGGATTGACTTATATTTGCCTAGCCAAATGAAATAATTAAAAACCCCGAGAGGGAAAAAAAGAATTCGTGAGTTCTACATGAAAAATAAGAGGAAAACAAAGGGAAAGGAGAGAGAGAAGGATAGAAAAGAATGTGTCTAGAAGTACACCCTCACTCTCTAATAGAACTAGAGGGATGTCCGTTATCAAACTCAAGGAAATTTTGTTGAACAGCCGAGTTCACATGTCTTCATCACCAAGATCAATAGCATCCGGATTGCTAGACACTACTGGTGCAGCCGGTTTCATAGAGCCCGGGTTGGCAGTTGAAGTCGCACTCACAAAGCCAACCGGAGCCAGAGTCTGCTTCTCCAAAGCGACCATAGCATCCACTGTATCTTTTCCAGCATTTCCGCCAGCCCGGCTTGCTTGGCTTCGGGCCAAGGCCTGCGAGGCAATGAAGTTGACGTCAGTGTTGTACTGGGCCTGCACACTGCGCTTAACGCGGAGCATATCTTTGTATGTGTCTTCGTTGCCGTGATGCACCTCAAAGGCTTCCCATTTCGTCCAGAAGTCGGGATTGGTGCGCGGGTCGCAGAACTGAGAAGCATGTCCATAAATGGCACGCGCACGGTCAATCTCGCCGAGTCGCTTCTCCATCTCTGCAAACTTCAGGCACATGTCGCGGGCCTCGTTGTCGGGTAGGGTGCTGATGGCTTTCTCGTAAATCGGGCGTGTGGACGCCAGACCAAAATTCGAAGCCGACTTGGTAATGTAGAAGATAAACATCTCAGCGCGGTCCTCGTCAGCAACCGCCCGCGTTGCACGCTCGTAGATGCGCATTGCGTGGCGGGCTAACCCACGCTCTTCTTCCAAGTTGCCATACATTAGATAGATCACCTTGGCAAACTTGGGTGGACAGCCTTCCACAGCCTGTTCGAAAAGATCGCGAAGGCGTTCAATGCTAATCTTGCGATCGACCGCCTTTGTGAGATAGAGATTCCAGAGCTCGAAAGCGACAGGGTAGCTGAACAGGTCCAGCCCACGTTCATAAATCTTAAACGACTCTTCGTAGTAGTGGTGCTCTTCCAGTAGGTTCGCATAATTGACAACGGTTTGGGGTGTTGCAATATGCAATTCGAAGATGCGCTCATAAACGGCTTGAGTTTCTTCGAGGGAGCTCACACTTTCCACCAAGTCGACATAAAAGCTCCACAACTTCCAGCTCTTATGAACTCTTTGCTGTGGTGAAAGGGTCTCGTCAAAGTAGTCTACCGTCGATCTTTTTGGTGATTGCACGGCCTTGCGCATGATCCGGACTGCATCGTCGAAATTCTCATTTCGCAGCTCCATTTCCGCCCACTCGATCCACATATCCGCCAATTCGGCGACAGACTTGAAAGGCACCTTGACACCCTTCTCCATAATCAGCCGAGCGGTGGGCAGATCGCCACCACGGTCGTAAAATTTGGCGTAGCTTGCCCACAGTTGGTGAAACGGGCCAATGGCTTTCTTCGGTTGGATGGCGGCGATGGCATTCGTGTAAGTTTTGACAACCTCGGGCTTGTTGTTTCCCCATAGTAGCACTCGCTTCTGCCACTCCATGACGTTATTTGGGTTTTGGCGCAGTAATACGTCGTTGAGAAGGAATGGTCTCCGGTCAAGCAGTTGCTCCAATCGCATCATTCGGATATCAAGCTCGAAGTCTGCGTTTTCGTCAATGATGCCCTTGTCACTCCGAGCCGCCGCTCGATCCATGAGGGCATCGATCACGTTCCGTTCAAACTCCATGTATGAGTCGAAAACGAGGGTAAAATCACGTACAGTCATTACCGTGGTAATGCCCTCCTCAAAAGCGTCACGCGCCCGTTCAAAGTTCCCAAGTTTGATCCAGAAGGTTGCAAGGCCTGCCCACAAATTGCCCCTTTGGTCTGAAAAGCGATGAAGGCCACTCCGAATTATTCGTTCGACATCGATTCCGGTCGTTAGGCCAGTTTCGATCTTGGGCGCCTGCTCAACGAGGAGATCAACCATATCACTCCACAGCTCGTAGTGCCCGCGTCCGTGTTTGCTAGAAAACCGGGGATTGTTGAGGATGGAGATGTACGCTCGAACGGCTTCTGTGTAGCTCTCCACATGAATGAGAAGCTCGATATAATCTTCGGCGTCGTGTGAGTGTGTCTGCATATATCGTTTCCAGATCTTGACCGCTGTGTCGCCCGAAACCGAGTTTGCAAACTGAATATAAAGCTTCCAGATCCGTCCGTGTTGGGTGACTGGCAACGCACGCAGCGCGCGGTCGAAAGCTCTTCGGGTATGTGTGACAAGGCGCTGCCGAAGGAGAAACTTGAGGTAAAGTTCCCATACTTGGGGCATCTTGTTCAAGAGGATGAGGGCGCGTTCAAAGAGCGAGTTGACTTTCTTGAATTCGGGGGGGAATTTCGCCGGGTTTAGTTTGGATAGGTGTTCGACGCGCAATGACAGGTACTAATGACGATTCAGCGCAATGCATGTTAGTCGAGAAGGGTCATGAAGAACGAGAACATGTTACAACTTACCATTTTCCAAATCTTGTAAGATCTGGGCAGTTGCGTGCACGCCCGCTCCATAACAAACGCCTTTTCGCGTAGTGTTCCATGTTGGGACTTGAATTCAATGTATGCTAGCCACGGTTTAACTGTTCCCGGGTTTCGCAGGATATCTTGTTCGTACACGGCGTCTTCATCATTCTATAGAGGCACCAACACATGTTAGGAAATCAGAAACCATTTCGAAGCAAATTCACTATGCGGTACATAGACTTACGACAAGATGAACTGACGACGGCATCACTGCGGTTTGAACCGCAATAATCTTGGATGGCATGGCTTCTGGATGGCGAAAAGTAGCCAAGTCGGTGTCGTCGAACACAGGGCTGAAATGAGCGTGATCATCAACACCGAAGACTTTGGTTGGGGTCGGCCACTTAGTAGGTACTATGAACAGTTACCACGCTTGAAAAATGGGAAAACTTTGAGAGAGAAAGTTGACATCTCTTGGTTTTTTTCCTAATCTCATGCCATGTTGTAGATTGTTTTAGAAGATAAAATAATTGGAAACACAACTTCAACACATGCTGTTAAGCCTCGGGAGTTCAGTTTTTTTTTTCCCTGGGCTGCCAGAAAAACACTAGGAGGTAGGAGGAAATAGTGTATTAATATTATTGACGTGTTAAAGAAAAGAAGTTTTTCTTGAAAATATATAATAGAGTAATAATCGAAAAATTCTAAAAGTTATATTATCTAATTTTAGTAGTCTTTTTTCTAGTATCTACTAGATTTAATTATTTTAATTAACTATATATTAATCTAGTATCTACTAGATTTAGTTATTTTAATTAACTATATATTAATTTTATTATACTAAAATTAAAATAAAGTTTAGTAATAATATAATATATAGCTAGTATATACTTAAAAACTCTATAATAATTTTATATTTTAGAAAATATAAATATAAAGTATATTATTTTCTATTATTATATAGATAGTAGTATTTATATTATATATTATATACTATATTCTCTATATACTATACTCTTCATTAACCGAGCTATAAGGTAAAAAAGTTGCTATAATTAGCTAGCTAGCTAGCTACCTTATCCTTAGTAGCTTTAGAATGGGAATAGTAACCCTAACTCAAGTCTGTACGAGCAGTTTATCTGCATACATTTTGATAGTGGGTTTAAGGCGCTCCACTCAAGATACTTTTAACTTCTCATAGCCCAGAAGAGCATTGGATTTTTATTCTCTTCTCGTTCTTGCACACTCAGTAGTAGTGTCTATTCTCCTTTTTTTCAACATCCCCTAATAGCATTAAAATACATATCACATTCTTCCCTCATCTGCTACAATGTCCGGTGCAGCAGTACGTGAAATGCCCTCGCAAACCCTCATGCAAAGCTGCCGTGCATGTGCCTCATACTAACTCCTGCTTCCTTATTCGCTATTGCAGGATCGCGAGCCCGTGTTCCCGACTCGCCAGTCGCTGGGGTTGATGAAGGCAAAGCTCAAGGGAGCCGAAACAGGTCACAGTTTGCTGAAGCGCAAGAGTGAGGCGTTGACAAAGTATGCACTCCACGACCGGCCGTTTCCAAGCTGAGATATTTACGTCGTTTTGCTGACATGTCCAATTCTTCTACAACAGGCGTTTCCGAGGTATTTAATCTTCGTCGTGCGAAAGAGAAATGTCCCCTTGCCATTAATTCTAACGGTTTCGACTCGCCTCCCAGAAATCACGCGGCGTATTGACGATGCGAAACGGAAGATGGGCAGAGTGATGGAGATCGCAGCCTTTTCACTCGCCGAAGTTACTTACGCCATTGGTGGTGATATCGGATACCAAGTTCAAGAATCTGCAAAATCTGCCCGGTTCCGCGTCAGGACCAAGCAGGAAAATGTTTCAGGTGTCCTGCTTCCGTCGTTCGAGAGCTACCTGACTGAGGGAAATAACGACTTTGGCCTGACGGGCTTGGGTAGAGGAGGACAGCAAGTTCAGAAGTGCCGAGAGACATATGCTCGTGCCGTCGAAGCTTTGGTAGAGCTTGCAAGCCTACAGGTGAGTTCCCCGGCAGCTTTACTTCACGCCCCACTCCAAAAGGCCTGTGGCTAGGCCGCTTTTCTAACAACCATTGAATTGAATTCTAGACCGCCTTCGTTATTCTAGACGAAGTGATCAAAGTCGTGAACAGACGAGGTTCGTACTTCTTCCCCTGTGCTGATGTGGCAGCACTTGATCTTCATGTTGATCGAATTATATATGCTAACATGGCTTCTCATCCACAGTAAACGCTATGTAAGAAGCCCCCGATACGCCAACAGTTCTGCTTTATAGAGACTGCGACAATGAACTAACACCTGGGGCAGTGAGCACGTCATTATTCCTCGTACTGAAAATACCATCAAATGTAAGCGATCCTCCCCTTCTACCGGTTTAGCGCTCACCAGGCGTGTCTGGTGCTGACAGTGCATTCATAGATATCAACTCGGAGCTGGACGAGCTGGACAGAGAGGAATTCTACCGCCTAAAGAAGGTAATGTGCCACATGAACATGAAAATTGCACGCAAAAGCTTCTCTGGCTACGATTATACTAATCCGTTGAAAAACAGGTCGCCAATAAGAAGCTGCGAGACACGGCCGCGGCCGATGCTGAGATGAAAGCACGCCGCGCCGCAGCTGGTGGACCAGATGATGACAATTCGAATGTTGAGACGAAGGATATGCTTGCCTCAACAGAAGATGAGGATGTGATTTTTTAGTGTGATATTCGAGTTCTTTGGGTGGGGACGCAGTTGATTGTTCAGTATCGTGGTTTTCGGTAGCATAATTCCTGCGGGAAGTTCTGGGCTGTTTTGAAGTTCGGCTAGTTCTGCGAATATATACTTCAGTTTTCTTTAAACCAACAATTGATTGCATTTCTGCCGTCATGTCCGCCTAACCACCAATCTCGCGTCCAGAAAAGCCACCGTCGTCTATTGGCGCTGGTAAGTAACCTTGATCGGCTGTGAATCGTCCCCAAGAGCCATTCCCGCAGTATTTTCTTTGGCAGTAATGGCACCCTGTTCAGTCTCGTACTCAATAAAGGCAAGACCCCGACGCCCCGGCACCAATCTGACCTCGCGGAACCCGCTGAACCGTCCAAATACAGCCGTGAGAGCTTCGACATCGTAACTCTCGGGGAGGTTCTGTGCAAACAGAATCTTGTTCGGCGGCAGATATTCATCCGCGACGACAGTAGGCCCTGCAGTACCAGTGGATCTGAGTCCTGTCGGACCGCGCTGGGGCTTCGCGCCACCCAGCGGTGCATCTGCGCCAGCACCAAGACGGCGCTTCTGTTCCTCGGCAGCTTCCAAGGCTTTCTTCTTGTCTATTTGATGGAGAGAAGAGCAACGTTAGCGAATCAAACCACCCGGACTAATACGGAGAGGACATGAACAGACCTTTCTCGGCTAATCGGTGGCGCTTATGCTGTTCAAAATCGTCTTCTGATCCGCCCGCGCGGACTGTAGCGTCGCTTCGAGAACGGGCAAGAGCCAGGCGCATCGGCTTTCCAAAAATCTCAAATCCTTGGACCTCATCAATCGCAGCCCTTGCCGATGTAGGGTCATCGAAGACAACGAACGCCTGGCCCTTTGCCCTTAAGTTAGTCTTTGCGACGATGTCAATAACATTGCCGTACTCGGAGAAAATCGTCGTCAGTGCCTCTTGGAGTTGTTCGGGCTTCACCCTTTCCTCCAAATTTTGCACGTAAACCCTATAGAAATAGCAATACAGGATGTCAGCCAATGGTTCGCAGTGTCGGAGTGCAATGACACGTACGTAGCAATTGGTGGCCCTGAAGAAGACATGACTTTTTCCTCTGGGAAATTGAGTTTCAACAGTATATACTGAAGGTGGAAATTTGGGAGTTGGCTGAAGATTGTGTGAGGAAAAGTCAACCAAAAGGAGGATGGGATGTCAAATTAAAGCTTGAGGTTTTACTGACTGAACTATGCGCACGCCAGTCTAGGCAGGTGTCAGCAGCTGCCAGTAGTTCGTTATTCATGATTGCGCTTTGGGGCATGGTTTTTTCTTTTCTTTTTCGACATGCATTTTCAATTTCAGACACAGGCATGAACAGAATTACGGAGTCACGAGTTGTGTAGTGCAACATGAGGCCATTTATCATGAGGAAATCTATTATGACGCATATATATGCTTAACTTGAATCAATCCCCAAGTAGCAGCTTAATGAAAATGGGCTAACCTGTATTCGAATAAACCTATTATGAACGTTTATTATATATAATGTAACTCTATCAGAAGTATCAGTGCATCAGATGATTTTAAACCGATTCTGGCTCAGTGGCAGCGGGAGCTGGCTGCTCAGAAGAATTATTGTTCTGGTCAAGAGCCAGATCGCTTCGGAGATCAGGCAAAAAGCGGTCGATTCTCTTCCAAGTTTCCACCCAGAGCTTCTCAGTAGCCACATCCCCAGATTCAGAAGCCAGATAACCACTGCTGGACATGAAGAGCAGCACATTCTTCAGATTCTCCCGGACAGCCTCTTCCTATAATGGGAGACATGGGGTCTTTTAATCAGTACTAAAGCCAACAAGAATATGCGTGAATGTCGATGAACGGGAACTTACCAAGCTATCACCCTGACCGCTGTTCATGAGGCGGTCCATGATTTCAATAATCTTTATCCACAGCTGGAACATTCCGTCCCACTCGGATAGCAGAACCAGGTACTGCAGGAAGACTTTGCAGAGAAGGGAAGCAGCCTGCACCCTCATCTCACTCATGCCATCCCGGTCCGACGAGAACACCTCCGGTTTGAGGAGGCGGAGGATCAGTGGAAAGAGCACTTCTCCGAAGATAGCCGTCCACTCTTGGTGGTCACCACACGTCAGGTCGGGCGACAAGAGGGCTCGCTGGAGCGAAGAGAATGCCAGGTGCCGGACCTCTCTGCAGGGATTCGTGCATTGAGAGGTGAGAGATTTGAATACAGGAAGCCAATAAGCAGCCCATGCTAGAAGAGGAGAAGTAAGCGTCGATATTAGAACAATGGTGGGAAATGCAAAAGGTAACGAGTGTAGTTGCTTACCTTCGTTACTTTCCAGGTGCGACTGTTTCATGAGATTAGGAATTCGCGTGTTCATGTTATAAATCAGTCCAATAGCTTGAAGTCCTCGTACAATGATAGGATCACTGAAATCAGGAACAAGTTGTAGCGTTAGTGACATGGCAAATTGAACCGGGAAATGCAAAGGGCACATACGTGTCTGCAGTAGACGACCTATCTCTGGCTCGCGTAGGGTCAGTCTTGCGATGAACCGCATGGCGGGACGCCGAAGCGAAATCATTCAGGAGGACAATCGCTGCCTCATAGTTATCCGCCATGATCGACGTGGGTGTCCCGCTGATTCCCTGTTCCAGAATGTTGAACACAGCCTGGGCTGAGTCTCCGCGGGAGGACAATATACGCAAGATTGACCAGAAATCCGGCGAGGTCATGATTTCACTCCGAAGAGGGCCTGGCTCATCGATGCAGATGTTGAGTCCCTTCAGAACGAATGACGACGAAGCCACCAGAAGTTCCTTGGGGAACGAAGAGATCATGTGCAAAATGACCGGCACATTTACAAAATCATGCTCCTAAAATAAAAAATAAAAAATCAGAAATCAACAAGCACATATTAGCACCTAGAAGATAGGAAGGACAGGGGAAACGGAAAGCCATACATAGCTTGCGTGCAAAAGGACCAGAAGGTAAAATGCTGCCCTGGATACGAGGATCGTGTGTCGACTCTTCGCGTCCTTCAGTAGGAGATTCAATGCGTTCGCAACTGGTTTTCCAATTGCAGCTACCGTGCTGGAATCACGGAGGGCCAGGAGAGTGCAAAACTCGAGGATGTATGCAATGGACGGGTCATATTTGGGTGCCATATTCATAGCAGACTGGCCGTTGGTGCCAGACACCGGGCCGGGATCTGCTGTCTTCACTGAGATTACCGACATGGCGTTGTCTTCCGGTAGCTCGCTCAGCAAAGCCTCGACAAATTTGGCCAGATTCTCCGGGGTAAATGATCTATGATAATGTTAGCTTGAATGATATCTGGAAAATGACAACTATACGAGGCCTTGTGGCAACTCACGAAATATTGGAAAAAATATCTGTCATCCGGCACTGGCTGACACAGTCAACGGTACAGAGCGTACTCTCGAGCTCTTCATCTGAAGGCTCCGGCGGTTCATCCGCGGCATAGCTCGTAATGTATGAGGTGAAAGCTGAGAAGAATCCGGAATCATTCTGCTTGGCAACCCGATCAATGACCTGAGAGGGCGGCTGAAGGGGGATCGGGACAATTTCAAGCCGAGCACTTTCGTGAGGGGACTCAAAGGGGGGGATGAGAGAGTTGACAAAGAGATTGAGCCATATGCGTATTATCTATACCGAGCGTTAGTTCCAGTGCATCGCAATGAAAACACGAATATTAGTTTGAAGAGGAAAACCGTCAGTGAGTGCACTTACAAAGGTCCAGCTTCGGTTAATCAAGTGCTCGTTTCCAACAAGGACTCTGAACAGAACAAGAGTGGCGAGCTGGGCCCGGAAATCCTGACCAAGCTTGACGGCCAGTTCGCTAACCATGACGCTACTATCCCCGGCTTGGACTTCGGTATTGAGAGCTGTGTTGAACGGCACGTTGGACGCAATGGTTGTCATGTAACTGAGGCAGTACACGATCTGGTCAAGAGCCTCGGTGATCCCGTACTTAGACGCGATGCGTGCACATTCGTCAAAGGCCGTAACCACACGCAGGTAAACCGCATCGTCAGAAGCCGACATGAACACATACGACAGGGCAGAGACGATTGGCCTCCAGGTTGTCGCGAACATGTCAGCATCGTAGATGTTTGTCTCGCAACGCACCAGAGGTCCAGCAGTCGAAGTCTTCAAGAGAAGCTCTCTCCAAGCATATTCAAAGGCATGCTTGTTCTCGTGTTCATCCGGGAGAATAATCTCCTCGCACTGAATTGAGTCGTAGATGGCCTGGACATAGGCGGGAGAGAAGTCTTTTCCATCATTCTGGCCACGGATGTTTCGTGCAAAGTCTTCGTAGGTCATGCGCCGGGACTTCATGTTAGGATTATGCTGATCTGTGTTCAGCATGATAATTGCGTAGGTCAAGATGTAAACAGCATCCTTGTGAACAACTTCTTCTGGCTCGGAGTTGAAGTACTTCTCTGCAAAGGTGTTGACGATTCTCTCAATTAGAGGAGACTCTCCTGGCAGACGGAAGGACTCCAGCAGAGCCCTTAAAGCTTGGTCAACGCGCTTCCCATGGAAATCGAATTGGTCCATGAAGGCGCCCAGATACTCCTCATTTCCACGCTTTGACAGGAACTCCCCCAACATTTTCTTGGAGACACGCGAACTACCTCGAAGGAAAGTAACAACAGCGACGGGGTTTTTCGCATCTTCAATGATACCCTGGGCCTCAAGGTATGCGAGACCCTTTTTGGGGCTGTCGTTGAACAAGCTCGCACCCTTAATGATAGACTTCTTTCTCTGTCGCTTGTCGCGTAAGATATTCGCGTCGGGGTATCCTGATTGAACCGGATCATCGTTGAGTCGTTCGGCAATAAACTGGACATACCGAAGAAGCGCATCCAGGCACAACGGAGGAACACTGGTTGTGCTCCAGTTCGCCGAGTCGGGGAGGGCGTTGCGTGCCAATAGACCAATCAAGTCCTCACACAAATCGGTTCTATCCTCATCGCAGTCGTAGTTCACAAAAAGCTCGGCCATGAAGGTGGGCATCCGTGCCAAAACACCAATGCATTCGACCATTGCCTGCCGGGCGTCTCTCTTCCGTGGCCCTCCGTCCAGACCCATCTTCTGGCGGTCCTTTACAGGGATTGGGGTTGACCTGCCACTGCTGGCTTGGGATTGGTTCGGCTTCATCAGTTTAGGAGTTTGGGGAATGCCCGAGTAAATAGCAGGGTCAATCCCAACCTCGCGCGGAATATCCACGGCGGGGTGCAAACAACCAACGAGATACGACAAGAAAAGCTCCTGTTGCAGTTTGAGAATTCCACGGCATGTTGAGAAGAGCGTGCTTGCAACAACCAGAGACTCCTGCAGGATATCCATGTCGTCGGATTTAACAAGCTGGAAGAGGTTCCGGCACAGTTGGTTCTCGACAATATTGGCAAGGGAGGGGTGCTGTGCGATAAATGGGCCAGCAACCTCAAGAGCCACATGGATTATTCGGAGAGCAACGATCCGCATGGTTCCAGTGTGCTGCTTCTCGTTGGGATCCAAAAAACTAACCAGAACACGAAGCAGCTCTTTGACAGATGGCAGAGAATACGGGCGAAGATCCAAGGATATCGAGCTTTCAGTGTCCTGGGAAGGACGCCCGATATCAGTGCCCGTTTCGGCAGACGCCTTGGGAGTGGCTTCATCGGCAGCTGCTTCTGGTGTAGCATCACCGCCCGGCGCCGTCTCTTCATCAGATGCGGCGTCCTCCACCGGGGCAGAAGACCCCATGGCCGATGTGTCGATGCTGGCATGGTCGTTGTTGTCGAGGCCTTCCGCGATCGCATCCGGCTCAATTTCCAGTTGCTTCAGGTCTTCGAAGATGATCTGGCACATTCGGATCATGGCTGCTTCAGCAGTCTGGCGCAGAACGGGCGAGAACCGAGGGGAGGAGCAAATGGCCAGGCCCCGTGTCATCATGCTGCACACGCTTTCGTCGCTCAGGTATTCTCCGCCAGGCCCGGATATCATGTCTTCCATGAGGTTCAGGATCATAAGAAGAACAACCTCCATTTGGCCAGAGTCACTAAACTGGCAGTGGGTGAGAGCTGCTGAGAGCGACTGCATGGCGAGCGGGAACCGCGGTGATTCGGGGCAAATGAATCCATACGCGAGAAACTTTCGCAACGCGCCAAGTGCTAGTATCGTGATGGGAGCAGCGGTGCCCTTCGTTTGGACAATCTGAAGGAACGGATACAGAAGTGACGGCGCGTCGAAGGTGAGGATATCTGTGTGGAAAGAGTGTGGGAGTTTAGTATATAGACAACGGCAGATACGGTATATCTTGTAACATTGCATGTGTGTGAAGATAAACGGCCGACGAGCCATCCTCATCGTCACTCTGTATGTGCACACGCCTGTCTGGTCATACATGTCAGGGCAAGATAACAACGAACCTTTCACAGCAGCGAGCTCGTGTCGCAGCTTCCCGAAGCTGACCATAAGGGGATTCTCATGGGTCACAGCCTTGTCCTTCCGGCTTCTCAACCCCCAGCGGCCGATATCGGTCGAGACACTTGCGAACGAGTTGGCTGTATCTGGGCGAGCCGGGCTTGGAGGCACGAGTTGAATGGGATTCGGGCTGCCACCAAGGATGGCCGACACGGACGAATGTGGAGAGGGAGCCCGCTTGCGGATTTCCGAGGTAATCGATATGCATTCCGAAATGACAAGCGACACCGGGTCAATTGCGACCGACACCGGCCTACTGCGGTAAGTCATCCGTCGCGACGGGGACGACGCGCTTGTGATCTCCATGGTCTGCATGAACGGCCCCTCCGCCGATTTCGCCGTTGTGGCATCTTCGCTCATGGTATCGGGTTTTGGTGGTGGGTCGGTATGAACTTATATGCTGTGTATGGTAGATTGGTCAGTTCTGGCGGGTGGGAATGGGAAGTAAAGTACCCTTTATTGGCATCGCGGGGTGCCATGATCTAGTTGGCTGCGGCCTTTTCGTTCTTTGTGGACAGCTGTTCTGAAAAGGAGAGATGTGGATGTATGTCGTCAAGGCATACAGCTGTACATACCTTGGGCTCGGGTTGACTTGCGGATATTTCTGCTGGGAAGAAAACTGCTGCAGGTCGTGTGAATCGATAAGTCGGTGCTACTATTGTAACAGAGGCCAGCTTCTAACTCTTCTGAAGCACGGCCTCAACTGGTTGAATCTCGAAGTACAGGCGATTCAAAGCGAAGAGCCAAGGACAAACGTTCAAAATGTTACCACATCAAAAGAAGCTATGGACCCGTCCGTCAGCTGCTGACACCTGGTCTGGGTTAGTAAACTACTCCCCGCCGTGGCGTCGAGAAAATAAAAAATAGAGGACCATGCAATTACGGTCGGAAATGAATGTATGGTTAGGGTTAGGGTTGGATGCGATACAGTCAAATTGATCCGTGGTGGTCGTGTGTGCCTAGGATGTGTGTGTATGGTGTGTATCTTTATATGTGAACAAAAACTGGACGTCTGGATGTCTAAAAAATTAGTCCACACGGCCCATAGCACATGAACCGGGTTCCTTTAGCATCAACTCTCCGGGGATTAAGAAGGATTCATCTGGATGCACCAAAGAACAGGGTCTCTAGACATCCCACTTAGTCTGCCTGATTCCGTATCTACATACTCAAATACTAACTCCCTCCCATGTCCTACAACCATAAGATGAGCATACCAGTGACGCATAGGAATAGCGAACAAAAGCGAAAAATGTATTCCAATAAGAAAAGATAAGAGAGAACAAAGTAAACTCTCCCTACCCATTCCTTACAAGTAGTAAAGATCATATTACCCCCCCCATTTATATAACGCCAACTATGAAAGTGAAGAAAACGAAGAACAACAAGAGAAAAAGAAAAACAAGACAGAAACTCCAGGCCCTCCAGGAGTGCACCCACAAAATGAGTGCCTAAATGCACGGTTTGCGGGTCATTATACGCGGCACAGATGACCGAGCAGGATCACGGACGGCTGATGACCAATTTCCTGTGAAAAGTTTCCAACTAAAGGATTGATGACATGAGGATCGCCTAAGGATGCTGTGGGCTGTCATCCACCACCTTGTGATCCTTTGCCTGGAGGTTTTGCATATCGGTCTTATCCTTCTCCCACTGCGTGTTGGCATCACCAAACTCCTCCTTGATCTTTTTCGCCTTCTCAGCCTTCTCAAGCTCCTCCTTCTCATGAGCGATGCGCTCCTTCTCCATCTCCTGGATTTTGGAGAAATATACGTTAGTAGACTACACCAAAGGGCACCAAAGAAGCGACGACCGAAGCCTCCACAAGTGATGGTATGTACTGACCTCCATGTGGCGGACATCATCCACACTCGGCTCGTATAAATGCCAAATAGTGTAGTGAGGGAGCCCGACAACCGAGAAATCCATCCGTCTCGCCATCTGCAGCAGACGCGAAAGAAAAGAGAAAGATATTAATCACGACAGCCCATCTCAAGTCACACCAAAATGGAGCATGGACGTACCTTGCCGAAGCCTTCGGTCTCAGCGTGCTTCTCGAAAGAAAAGGCCGGGAAATGAACACCAGATCTGAAAACCCGAGCCTTTGCTAGGATACTGACTCCACCAACACCGTCAATCTCCATCTCCATATCGGGATCACCGTAGGGATCACGGAGATAGGCAAGATGAGGGCGCCAGGTTGCATATTCGGCATAGCCTTCGACAATGACAGCATCCTCGTCAAGAGTATCGGCAAGCGCAAGAGCAGTCTCGGATTCCTGCCAGGAGTTGAGATCGTAGGGCTGCTCTCCACCCAGCCAGTCGGGAAGGGGGCGCCAAACATTGGGCACAATGACGTCCTTGTTGTGGCGCATCAGATCCTCGAGAATAGTAAAGGGGGCGGTCTCAACATCGACATCTCTCCAGTAAACCCACGAATGGTATGGGCGGAGGGCGGCGCTCAGGAGCCAGTTTCTTGCTTGAGCCATGAGCTTTCTCCGACTAGCTTGAGCAGCAAAACCATGGCGAGACTCAACGTCCTGGTTAACCTTCTGGCCAAAGTCCTTCTCGATAATGGAAATTTCTCCATATGGCATGGAAGGCTCGGGGTCGGCCTGGATTGCCTCAAGCATCTCAACAAGCAACTGCAGCGTGTGATCCTTCGAATCAGAGACGAGGAAGGCTAGGTCCATCAGGTTATGGGGGTAGGTGAAGTTCCGGAGATGGGAGAAGAACATGGGAAGATGCGCCTCGGCATCACGAAGCGGGACGCAAAGCAATATCCGCTCCTCGCGCTCCCATCCTCGCGCCGAACCCTGGACCTGACCAAGATCATAGTATCGTACAGTATCGAGCTGGAGAGAGTTGTCATTCGAAAAGAGGCCCAGCGAAAGCACTGCAGTGGTAGATTGTCCACGGTGCCAGAAGAAACTGAAACCGAAGATACCGGCGAGAAGTAGGAAGATTCGAAGAAACGTGTTGCGGCGCTGTTTATAGGGGGACGCGGATGCCCGGGGTTGGAATCTTGAGCAAGAAAAAAACAGAACGACACATCAGCTGCCATGTCAAGTAGGGAATCCCAGCTGAACAACATCCAAAACTAATGAACCTGGATAACCTATCGTTATTACCTGTGTGGAGAGATTTCAAAGGTGTTATGTCCTCTTGGGTAACCATTGGCAAAGGCGCCAGAATGATGCCTGGGCATCATCTTGAAAAGACCAGAATGGGTATTCTCATAAACTCATTAGGGGCGGAAATATGAGAGAGCAGGATCTCTAACTAACCCTCCTTCAAGACCTGGGCAAACGGATTGAGTATTGAGCTATAACAAGAGGAGAGAAAAAGGAAAAGAAAAAAACAATCACCTGGAAAGTTCTTTTGTCAGCAAGTGGAAAAAAGAGTGACAAGAAAAAAGGGTGAAATAAGGGACCAAAACCACCATAAAGAGAGGATGATGGATGATGGATACGATGTGCAGAGATGAATGGCAGGGGTGGCTTTCAGAGAAAGGATTGTGTGAAGATGAAGAAGAACATGGCAGTGCAGCTTACAGAGTCCAGAATTAGCTACAAGAAAGGGGAAAGGTAGAGAAAAGGGGAGGGGGATGACTAAGGAAGTTTTCACATTTCTTGATCCAGTAATATCTGGACTTGAGCCTCTGATCCCCCCCACTCACTTCCTAGATCCACAGCGGCCGGAAAAAAAAGAGACACTAGGGTTAGAGATGTACACTACAACTAAGATAAGAGATATACGAGGTGTAACTAGCACCAAGCAGTGACATTACCATATGGATGATATACAAAGTGGTCATGATTGCAATATAAAAAAGCTGGCTAAGAAAACATGTATATCTCATTAAACACTCCAAACCTCTAATACAGGCTATCAAAGACCTTGGAAATAGTGACCTTGTCATATTTCACATGCTTTCCCTTCCCCTTATCAATCTCATGGTATCTGTCCCAGAAGCGGTTGTAGAGTGGTTCTAGCATCTGTTGCACGGCCTTCGCAAAGAGCTGGCGGACCTCACGTTCCATACTGTATGACCTGTGGCGGGCGACCATTTCGTCAAAGCTTGTGTTGAACTGCTGGAACTTCATCTTGATGTTGTCCTTGTCCTTGGTGGACAAACCCTTGAGAATAATGGACGAGTCTGGAGCTTGGGTGGATGTTCTCTGGGCCCTATTCGTATGAATGACATCGAACAGGAAAACGGACATGTCCTTACATGAATCCGTATACAGGCCAACCGCCTTTTTCCGCCAGACCTCCAGGACCGGCAGCCGGGATTCCAGAAGAGGCGAAAGGTCTGATTCGCGGACCATGCGATCGATAATCACTACAGTATTGGCGAGGAACACACCCTGCGTGGATTTTCCCTTTAGGACGACCTGACTCTTCTGGCCCAGAGCTGTGAGTAGAAGTTCGATGGTATCGACGCAGTAGGTTGCAAATATCTCCTTGCCATCAGCACCGATTTCGAATCCGGCAAGGCTGGGGATGCCTTCACTGGGCCTTGAGCTGCCCCGGGAACCGGATCTCCAACCGCCCTCTCCAAGCGAGATCATGATGCCAGAAAGGGGCTCAAGGAAGTCAACCATTGACTGCAGGCGCTGCATGGTCTCTGAAACAACGGGGATCGGGGCTCCGTCCGAAGGGAGGAACTGGAGACCAGTGACTTGCCGCCGGGTTTCCTCAAGAAGTTCAGCCACCGAAGACTTTGCGGTCTCCCGTATGGGCTTGAGAGCAGCCATAAGGGAAGATTTGACCACATCTCCCATTCGGGACTCCAGCTTACCAGATAACATAGTCAGTATTCCGGTGACTTCGTAGGCGAGGAAACAATCGGTGGCCAGATAGGATTTAACGTGAGTGTTAAGCTCCCGAACAGTCCGGGCAAGCTCGGCGAGAGATGCTTGACAAGTGGCTTGGAGGAGGGGAGCCCAGTCGTCACGGGCGAAAATGCTGCATATATTCTCATATTCTGACAAGATCAGACCTTCCATGGCGTTTGCATAAGAGCCCATCGCATTCGTGCCACTCCGATACATTGCCTCCGGGTTCTTCTTCTTCGAAGTACTGACGCTCGCCATGGCAAGATTCGCGAGACTGTTAGAGATATAATTTCCGCGAACTGCCACAAAGATCCTGCCAACAGACGCGTCTTGAGGAGGAGAATTTGCTGGCGATGAGCCCTGACGGCGCGTGTCCATGATGTGAGCGTTGATGAGGCCTAATCGGCTAATTGCGTCCGACGACAAAACCGGGAAGGGGATTTCCTTTGTAAGATATTGGAGAGGCTCGATCTGGTTCGGGGTTTCGCTTTGCAATAGCTTCTGGAAGTGGGTTTCTAGTTGAATATTTCCGTAGTTTATGATTCGACCTAGATCGGACATGGTCTGTTGATTTGCTCGCAATTGGGACGATTTCATATCTGCTAGTGATTGCCCAAGTCTTTTCATAGAAGCAAGGTATTTCGAAAGACCAACGTTATCGGGGCCGGCGCGAATTATTTGCTCCTCGTCATTCTTACTGTCCGCGGGCTGGCGCAGTCGGTCGATTGACGAAAGCACGGCATCGACATCTTAAAAAAAAAAAAAAACCAGGCAGCCGGACAAAGCAGTTAGCATTACGGCCCGAAGATAATAACCGTTTGAGACTTTGAACATAGCGACATTGGCATTGGGTGCGACAAGACCTGAATTGTCCAGAGTCATTCTCGATCACATGCCGCAGTAAGTAGCTCGAGGGGTCGCAACATACTCTTGCTCAATGTCTGGATTCGTCGAGTCTCAGACCTGAGAGGATTCGCGACTTCTCTAATGCTGGCGCCGCTTTCTTCAAGTCGAGCGAGGCACGCTTGGATCTTCTTCGTCAACTGGGAAGTCTTCTCAAGGCGCGAGTTCAGCACGTCGACCTCTGCGCGGGCTTCCTCATCCGCAGCGCTGCGATTTGCTGATAACCCCAGGACCGCCATGATCCCGGTAGATCAACGTAGCACTGGAGTGCTATGGTATTATAGGAATAAGATGTATGGCCCAAGACGTAGCTCTGAGATTTCGCTGGTATGGAAGGTGGGAGTTGCAGGAGGTGAGAGACTTGATGATAGTTGTTTGATATTGTGGGGAATCCGGTTAAGCGCAGACCGAAGTGGTGAAGTTTATATGCACATAGAAGTGACGGATGAACGAGAGGTTTGATATTTGAGCCGATACTAGCGGAAGCAGAACAAAGAGAACACAAGGAGAGTGCTGCTATAAGAATGACCTAGAGGGGACATATCGATGGTGTAAGGTTGAGAAAGAAAGGAGGATGGCAAGTCTATGTTCGTCGAATTGATAGCATCGTTTCGGAAACATTGCCAGGTAAGGACGATTGAGAGAGTATGAGCTCAGCTTCCCGTTTTGCCTGTAATCTGGAATGCGGAGCATAGTGGATGACGTGTCACGTGAAACACGGCCTTTCTCTCTTTCCCTCCCCAGATCTTCGCTTGTTGGAATTTGTGGGTTTGCTGTGAATCTGGATCTTTGGACCTAGCCATCATTAAATGACCAAATATATGCGCTTCTTTTATTTTCCTTATTAGTTTAGAAATCTATGTAAGTATCTTTTAAACTTAAGCATGTTTCTATAATGTGGCAACTGTCACATAACTGATACCAAAAGACAAATGCTGACCAAAGTTCCAATCCTTACCCGTGCTTTCTTTTTCTTAACTGGACAATGTCTCACTACATTTTCTTCTACTTTGACTCGGGCTCCATCATGTCGAAGAACGATACAATGCCCTTAACTACCGAGTCAACAATCTGCTGAACATTGGCCGCAGTGACAGTGTACGGGGGAGCGATGATGATATGGTCACCGCGGATTCCGTCCTTGGTTCCCGATCCCGGATACACTGAGATGCAGTAGGGCTCTGCAAGGAGCATCTCGGACAGCCGAGTGGCAACCGCAGCCTTGGAATCGAATGGCTCCTTGGTTTCCTTATCACGGACGAACTCAATGCCCCAGAAGAGTCCGCGTCCTCGGATATCTCCAACGCGCGGATGGCTTCCTAATCGTTTCTTCAACATGGACGAGAGGAGGGTGCCCATCTCTTGGGTGTTCTTCAAAAGATCTTCCTCTTCAATAATCCGTTGCACCTGAAGAGCAGCGGCACAGGCCACCGGATGTCCCTGATAGGTATGACCGTGGACAAAACCACTAATGTTCAAACACCGATGGGGTTAGTTGTTCGGCTGTTGGTGTGTGCGTATGTAGCTGGAACCAGATACAAAGAACTTACTTAGTGCCTTCTTCAAGGGCCTTGATAACCTTGTGTCCGATTAGAAGGGCCGCGATGGGCTGATATCCACCACCAAGACCTTTGCCAATGGTTTGGATATCGGGGAACACGTCCTGCTCCTGCTCCCATGCATGAAGGGTCCCAGTACGGCCCATTCCGCACATGACTTCGTCAAGGATAAGCAGAGCACCGTACTTGTCACACACCTTCCGAACGGCTGCGAAGTAGCCAGGAGTGGCGGGAACACATCCAAGAGCCTGGGGGGGAAGGGAATGGAGGTCAGAAACCGGACTAAAACCACTCTTGAAGGGGCGCCTTGTACAAGGTGTCAAGTAGACTTACAGCCCCAACGACTGGCTCAGCAACGAAGGCGCACACGGTATCGGGACCCACACGGATGAACTCTTCCTCAATCTCGCTAACCAGTCTCTCGAGATACTGTTCGGGAGATTCACCAGCGAGCTTTCCGCGATACTCATTGCAAGGAGACACGCGGGACATGGTCTGGATCAACAGGGGATCAAACTTAGCCCGGCGAGCTTCGTGACCTCCGACAGACAGAGCTCCCATGGTAGTGCCGTGGTAGGACTGCTTGCGGGCAATGAATCTGACTCTCTGCGGCTCCGGGGGATTCTTCTCTAGGAAATATTGACGAGAGAGTTTCAGGGCAGCTTCCATGGCCTCGGAGCCTTTAACGAAGTAGAAAGAAGAGGTTAGAACGAAGCCCAAGCTTGAAGGCAGAAGATATATTATTATCACGTACCACTGTTGACAATGTAAACTCTGGACATGACTCCTTTGGTGGAGTCAACCAGATACCGGCAGAGGTCCTCGCATGAACGGCTGGTATAAAACGCGGACGAGCAGTAAGACACCTCATCAAGCTGGCGGCATATGGCTGCCCGAACACGCTTATCACTATGACCGATACAGGCCACAGCTGCACCTCCGGAAGCATCAAGAATCCTCCGGCCATCCTCCAATCGGAGGAAGATTCCCTCTCCCTGATGGATCATGGGGAAAGACCGGTCAAGTTGCCGGTGGAGGACACTCGACGAGCCCGCGTACAGGGGGGGGACACTGTTGTTTGTCATGATGAGATGGCTAGAAGACCTGAACAAGGGATGAATGAAAGGGTGGGACGGTGGGATGGTGGGTGGGATCAGTGAGATGGGAGACAAGACAAACACCGGGAGTGCTAGTTATTTTTTATTATTGAAAAAAAAAAAGACAAACATGGACACAATGGACACAAAACGAAGAGGGCCAAACTAGTCATATATACTTCTTACACCGGCACACATACCTTGGGGCAGACGGACATACCTGCTCTCGTAGCTCACCCTGACCATGCGAGATAGGAGAGATAACATGATATAAACGGCCTAGTAGACCTGGAGGTGGACACAAAACTCACGGACAACGGCCGGTTCAGGAGGGAACCTTTCTTTTTCTCTCTTGTTTCTTTTCTTTTTCTTTTCTTCCCTTTGCTCTTCCCCAAACTCCAGTGAAGGCCCGTCTGTGGCTGCAGCCCCATGTGACGTCGCCCACCATTCAGCTTTACAAGTATCATGTAAGGTAACGGAAAATGGAGGGAGGGGTGCACACTTGGGCAGAATTGCTTTTTCCTTTTGCTTTCTTCTTCTAATTGTCCGTCCAGTGTTCGACTGGTTGATGATAAGAAAGTCAAGTTCTTGAAGGGAGAGGGGAGTGTTTTGCGGACTTGCATGGATATACCTTGCCCAGCGCAGCCTATAGGAGAGGCTCCCGATGCAGACAACCAAAAATCCGTGAGTGCGTGTGATTCCTTTTGCTTGGAATACAAGGGAGACTGGGTTGGCATATCAGCTTGCTTCACACTTACGAGATTGATTTGACAATGAATACGGATGACCATGATGGGGAACCATTTAGGGGTTGCACCAGAAAAAAAAAGAGAAGTTTAAGAATAAAATAACAACAGAGGGTGACTGATGATGAGATCGAAAGAGGATCTGTCTTACAATAGGGCCGGTGTAACCTGCCTGTCTCTTGATCTCGATGCAAATACACACATGTACTGAAGCTAAAGGAAGTGAGGTTTGAATATACTTTACACTACACGGCATGGGACCGGATTATAATCTGGAATCTGACGCAGGACAGATTGGTGTCTGCTACTGTATGACATCTTTGCTAGATAATATTGCGTAGCGTGAACTCGTTTGAAGGGGCTTGACTCATACCAAGTGGCTCATGAAGTGCTGTAAGATTGGATTAGCCTGCCCCGTTTAGGGACCGACCACCTGAATGGATGCAAGGAGAGAAGTATTAGTGGGACGCCACCAACCATGGATGGGAGAGTCGGTCAGAGAAAACAGGTGAATGGCCGTCAGCACTCTCGGGATGGGACATGCGGTGTAGCTGGTGGAGGTATCGCCGTACCGGTGGGTTCCGAGGTCGGGTGGAAGAGTGGGAGGAGAAGGGCTGAACCATCTTTTTCTTTCTCATGCTCTCCTTGGGGTCCCTTTTGGTCGAGTTTAGAAACCACCTCGTATTTCGGTGTTCGCTTTTGAAGAGAAAGTCAGAGACAGTCCTCTAAAATGACTTGATCACTGCTCATACAAGAGAGAATCTTCCTGTTCGGTATGGTACCTATGGCCGGTGGTGGTAATGAAAGGAGGGACACGCCGAGGAACTGGTCAAAACGAGATTACAGAGGGAGGGGAGGGGGGGTGCGGCTTTCTCTTTATCGCACATGATAAGCTTCAACATATCATGCGTTAACCGAGGACCATAAGAGCTTTGAAGATACTGGTACCCAGTGATTTTCGAAGGATCAGATTCTGGACTCCATGCATGTAACCATGGACCATGACATAGTGAAGATTTTCGTATAGTTGGAGGTCTGATCGTGCAGAATAAATGGGTTCTGAGGAGAAAAGGATAAATGGAACATTCCGAACCCCCCGCGCGTCTTCACTGAGACAGTCTGCTATGTGACATGAGATTGACTGGTGATTTTGTTCAGATGAGAGAAGACGCAACAGCGAGAGCTGACAGGAGAAAAGGCTCAGTGGTTTTACGAGCTTGGCGGGACAGGCTTGTTTGAATACCAAATGGCTTTTGGAACACACGAAGATGACGTGAGAGGTGGAAGAGGCGACGGCCGCAAAGGCGGTGTGCGAATGTGATGCTGGGACCTCAACGGGTGTCGTTTGCCCTGTCGTTTGGCATTGGATCCATATCGATGCAGCTTGACGCAATCACCTGATTTGGAGTCACATGTGTATGATCATGTGACACCAAACCCCTGTTAACTGGTCGCGCGTTCCTGGACGAGAAATGGCTGGCTCTGATTGGCAGACGCGAAACCACTTTACGCGTGAACAGCGCGTCTGGGAATTTCGCACGCACCCACTCATTTTGGCCCAATTCTTTAAAGCTTTGCATGAAAGAGAGAACCCCTCGATCCCTAAAGAAAACCCCGAATTTCCTAGAGACAACAACTGCTTCCATCATCCATACTACCCTCTATCTACAGTCTTTGAAAAATCTCAATTCCGTTAGCTCTTTCACCGATTGTCTACGTTTTCTTCTATCCATTTTTCGCATTCACACACACCGCTTAATTGGCCCTTCCTCTCTCTCTCTCTCTCTCTCTCTACACAAGTTCCCTCAATCGGTGCTGCCCTTCGGCCGCCGCCTTCTCCCGGGCAAGATGGATTCGTTCATGCTTGAAGATGCCGCTGCCCGCGATCGAGTTCGCCTGGCAGAGGAGTTTTTGGATCCTCGTGAGTCAAACGCCGTGCTATTACTCCCCTCCTTGCCTCTTGTATCTACCCCTCTAACGCTGCTTGCTTCCCCTCCACAGATGACTCTCCGGACCGCAGTTATCGATCTGCTATCATCCTGATGCTGCAAAAGAACCAGCGCAGGCTTGTTGTCAACCTCGATCAACTTCGCGACCACAAGGCTGAACTTGCCGAGGGCCTGCTTCTCCAACCATTCGACTATACCCTCGCTTTCAACCACGCGCTAAAGGAGATCGTCAAGACTATTCCTCAGGCCCGACCTGACCAGACTGCGACCGATGTTCTGTACTACTGCGCCTGGGCTGGAAGCTTTGGTCTTCACGCCTGTAACCCTCGCACCCTCTCGTCACAGAACCTCAACCACATGGTGTCTCTCGACGGAATCGTCACCCGCTGCTCTCTCATCCGCCCCAAGATTGTCAAGAGCATCCACTACAACGAAACCAAAAACATCTTCCACTTTCGCGAGTACCAGGACCAGACCATGACCAACGGTGTCACCACGTCCAGTGTCTATCCCCAGGAGGACGACGAGGGAAATCCTCTGATCACAGAGTATGGCCTATCCACTTACCGCGACCACCAAACTATTTCCATCCAGGAAATGCCAGAATTGGCCCCTGCCGGCCAGCTGCCTCGGGGTGTCGATGTCATTCTGGATGACGACCTGGTCGACAAGGTGAAGCCCGGCGACAGAATTCAGTTGGTGGGAATTTTCCGGTCGCTGGGTAACCGGAACACTAACCACAATAGCGCCGTCTTTAAGACGGTTGTTCTGGCCAACAATGTTGTGCGGCTTACTTCCAAGTCCAGCGGCGGTGTTGCGTCAGCCACTATCACTGACACTGACATCCGAAATATCAATAAGATTGCAAAGAAGAAGAATGTCTTTGATCTGCTGTCGCAGTCCCTGGCCCCCAGCATCTTTGGCCATGACTATATCAAGAAGGCTATTTTGCTGCAGTTGCTTGGCGGTGTTGAGAAGAATCTTGAGAACGGAACCCACTTGCGAGGAGACATCAACATTCTCATGGTTGGCGATCCTTCTACCGCCAAGTCTCAACTGTTGCGCTTCGTTCTCAACACTGCCCCTCTTGCCATTGCCACCACTGGCCGTGGATCGTCCGGTGTCGGTCTCACTGCTGCCGTCACGACCGACAAGGAAACCGGCGAGCGTCGTCTCGAGGCTGGAGCCATGGTCATGGCCGACCGTGGCGTTGTGTGCATTGACGAGTTTGACAAGATGTCAGATATTGATCGTGTGGCCATTCACGAAGTTATGGAGCAGCAGACCGTCACTATTGCTAAGGCTGGTATCCATACTTCTTTGAACGCCCGTTGCAGCGTCATTGCGGCGGCCAACCCGATCTTTGGCCAGTACGATACTCACAAGGATCCCCACAAGAATATTGCTCTGCCCGATTCGCTGCTGTCGCGTTTTGATCTGCTGTTTGTCGTGACTGACGATATTGATGACACGCGGGATCGCCAGGTCAGCAGCCACGTTCTGCGCATGCATCGCTACCGCGCCCCCGGCACTGAGGATGGGGCCCCGGTTCGTGAAGGCGCAACGCAGTCACTGGGTGTGGCGTTGACTAGCGAAGGCGATGTGCCAAAGTCAGCCGAGGTGTACGAGAAGTTCGATCCTATGCTCCACGCTGGCATTGCTCTGAAGGCTGCTGGACGGGGAAACAAGAAGCCGGAAATCTTGAGTATTCCTTTTATGAAGAAGTACATTCAGTATGCCAAATCACGTGTCCGGCCGATTCTTACCCCCGAGGCGTCGGAGCGGATCAAGAATATCTATGTGTCGTTGCGGAATGACGATATGGAAGGAAACCAGCGCCGGACCAGTCCTCTCACCGTGCGGACGCTGGAGACCCTGATTCGTCTCGCTACCGCGCACGCCAAATCGCGACTGTCGTCGCGTGTCGAAGTGAAGGATGCCGAGGCCGCCGAGTCAACGTTGCGGTTCGCTCTGTTCAAGGAAGTCCTCGAGGACTCCTCGCGGAAGAAGCGACGTCGCATGCAGACTGTGGATTTCGCGGAGTCGTCGGGTGAAGAGGACTCAGACTCGGACGACGATAGCGATGTGGCCGCGGGCACAGACCCCAACTATCGTGGTGGTGCTGGTGCCTCGCGAGGCTCGGCCCGGCCTTCCCGTTCCACAAGACGGACAGGCCAGAGCCAGCAGAATGGCAACGGCCAGGCGTCGAACAGAGTTGTTATTCCCGATGATGACGATGATAACGACTCTGATGAAATCCCTGCCACGAGAACCAGCCAGCGGCGCGCAGGCCGCCAGAACCCCAACAGCGCCACCGGGCCGACTGAGTCGCAAGTGTCGTTTGCCTCTTCGATCGGCGCGTCTCAACTGCCGTCGCAAACCGGGGAAACTCAGGAGGATGAATACAGCGACGACGACGCGACAGCCGGCCTGGCCCAAGTGGCGGCCAGCCTCGCGATTCAGGAGACCCCCATCTCGCTGGAGAGACTGGACGTCTTCCGGGCTGCTCTGGGCCGGTTGCTCAACAGCGACCTCTTCCAGGACGACAGTGCCGAGATTGATGCCATTGTCTCGGCTGTCAACGGCCGTGTGGCGGCTAAGGGCGGCTCGGCTTTCGACCGTGACGAGGCGATTAAGGCATTGAAGCGCATGGACGGCGATAACGAGATAATGTAAGCGTCCCAACATCTTTGAATGGCAATGTTGGAGGCCTTTTTCACTGACAATAATTCTCCTCCTTTTTTTTTCTAGGTACACCGAGGGAGAGACTGTTTACCGGATTTAATTTCGGCGTAATGCGATTGAAGAGAGGAATATGAATGGGCTTACAGGAGTTTTTACGGGGCTTCCTCTGGCGGCGGAGCATGTATTATATGGCTTGAATGATTGCAATGTCTTTGATTTCATGTGTGTGTCGTGTCCTGTGTCACGATGTTTTGTAGTGGGGGAAACAACATGTGTGCATGGTGTGATCCAAGATGGCGTGTATATTTGTATATTCTGTAGTAGAATCACATAGGCGCCCAAACAAATATCATCATTGGCTTTCGTGTCTTTGCTTCCGGAGCCAGGGCAAAAGAAAAAGGGGGGAATAGGAGGGGGGGAGCCAGTCTATAATCGCCAAAGGAAAAGAACGATAAACCAAATGAGAAGAAAAAAAACAACATAAAAGATCGAGAGGCTAATGATTCTGCCAGTTCTCGATGGCTACATAGCCTGGGAAAAGTCTAGTCTATATAACGGAACGTGCCAGAGCAAAACATGTAGTAAAACAGACGCATAACAGGGAACAGGCTAGAGAGGTATAAGTAAGTGAGCAGGGAAGGCAGAAGAAGGAGAATGGGAGAGGGGGAGAGAGAGAGGGAAGGTTTCTAATTTTTTGGTTTATTTTCGAGGAGCCCGAGTTGATTTTTTATCATTCCTTTTTTGCTTTAATGTCCGGATATGCGGAACTGGAACTCTCGCAGCCGATCGTCGAAGCGGACGCTGTTCCAGGTCTCGTGGCCGTCGTCGTCCCGGCCGAGAGTCGGCACGCCGACCTGCTCAATGGCAAAGCTGGCAGCCACACTAGCCCACACGGCGGCGTCTTCAATGCCGTGACCGCGGGCCAGGGCGGTGGCTAGGGCACCAAGAAAGCAGTTGCCGCCGCCGGTGGGGTCGACCACGCGCGACTGGTCGCGGTGCACGGCGGGGATCCAGCGCTCCAGGCCCGGGTCAATGTCGATTTCCTCGCGCGCGATAGCGCCAGTCTCGTCCTGCACCAGGCCGGCAAACAGCGCCTCCATGTCAGTGTCGTGCTGAAGTCCGCCATGCACATGGTCCTTCTTGCGGCGGGTCGGCGGAGCAGCTTCGGCGGAGGCGGTCGACGTCGCGGCCGGCGCGGTGCGTCGCCGGCCGCCGTTGCGGGCGATGAAGCAGCCCTTGTCTCCGGCGCGGATCACCAGGGTGAACGACTGCAGACACAGACTGGCGAGAAGCTGCTCACAGTGGCGCTCGACGGCGGCGGTGGACACCTCGCCGGTCTCGGGATCGAGGCCGTCGTTGCCCATGAAGCCGGCCAGCTCAGCGTGGTTGGGACTGCAGATGTCGACGACCGGCAGGGTGTTCGTACAGTTGAGCAGCTCATCGGGAGTGCACAGATCGGGCACCGGCTCCCACACGAAGATGGGGCGCGAGTAGTTTGCAGAAGTCATGACCTTCTTGCGCAGGTGGGAGATTTCAGCGACGAGATCGCGGCAGCGTGTGGGCGAGCACACCATGTGGAACGACTTGGCCTGCAGCATGGCCGGGGTGAGATCGGCGCCGGTGAGGCGCTTCTTAGGAGTCGTGTACTTGAAGGCGCGGACCTCACCCTCGGAGTAGCCGTTCCAGCCCCGCGTAGTCAAGCGAGAGGGATCGTGGCGGAAGAGGGACGACGTCTGCCACGAGGAAATCTGGGTGGTCAGAGACTGGGGGAAGTCGGAGCCGGAATCGACGATCCAGCCTACCGATTCGGACAGCGGCGGCGGGGACATGAGTCGGGCTCCAAGCGCGGCGAAAGCTCCGGCGCCGCCAAGAACATCTTTGACAGGAGGGAAGGGAGGGAGAAACTCGATTTCATCTGCAGGGTGGCACAACGGTGGTGTTAGTTAAGAGCATCCTGGTGTATGGGGTGCAGTCAGACAGACCCTAAGCTGTGGAGCTGAAACACGGTGTTTTGGGGTTAAGTAGTGTTGGGGACGAGCGGGTCCGCCGGAGACATCCAGAACACGAAGAATAACCACAATACACAGGCAAAGATTATATATATGTGCCTGACACGCCTAAACAGGACGTAAAGCTCAAAAAAAAAAAGAAAAAAAAAAGACCTAAGCTCCTCTTTGGAAACATACCGATAATGAACATGCCAAGCGAAACAAAATCCAGAGATTGAGCGGGCTGGACTGAATCATCCTGCTGCTCAGACTGTGAAGTAGACGAAGTTGAAGGCTCGGGTTCACCGTTCACCACCAGCACTGAGGCACTGGCGGGTGCGGTGACACCCAGTGAAGTGGCCATGTTGGACGTTTGGCGGGGGTCAGGCGGATTTGAGCGGTCAGTATCAGGCACAGCGCGGGCCATGGCCTGCATCCAAGAGGTAGTGGGGGGAAGGAGGAGGGAAAGAGTTTGGAGGGGGTTGATCAGGGTCAAATAGAAGAAGAACAGACCGAACAACCAACGTGAAGGGGAAAAAGGCGGTAAAAACCAACGGCTGTGTTGAGAGAAGGATGATCAAGAGATTTTGGGGGGCAGATCTGGGGGCAGGGAAGATCCTCAGAGAAGAAGATGAAGAGGGAAGAAAAGAAAGAAACCGAAACAGAGAGATACACAGAAATAGGAGAGAAGATATAGGACTAGATTTAACAGGTGAGACACATAAGAAGGAGGTGAAAACGAGAGGATAAGAGAATGAGAGAGAGAAAGAGAAGAAGAAGTTGTTAGTACACGAATAGAAGACGATAGATGAGAGAGCTCCCAATGTAGATATCAAGTGAGATATCTCACAAAAGCTACAAAGCAGTGTAAAGCCTTGACTTTAGGTAAAAATACATGTAGGGCAGGAAGATAAAGAGGCAGGAACGAAGGATAAAGGCCCGAAATAGTGGAAACTGGCTGCTGGAACACTCGTGTACCCTAAATACTCTAGTCCCTGCCATAAGGTACTTGGCCCCTGCTATAGCTTCAGTGCTATTCGTCTGCCTATGTATTCTGCCCCCTTCTCGTCTGTGCTTCTGACGTAAATCTTTTTAGACCAAGATATATCAATCAACATAAACATTCCTTTAACCCTCTCTCTCACCGCACACATTCAACACGTCCTTTGATATTTCTTCTTCTCTTTTGTTTTTCCTGCTGCTGCTGGCCTTGTATCAAGTATATGCCATTCTCGTTATCATATATCTTCATTCACAATGACAGGAACTAATTCTCTGCACAATTTAACTACTCTGATCAAACGGTTTGTTGCCTCTTGCTTTCTGCCTCCTTTTTCTATGTTGCTGAGATCATCTTCTGTTATCTCTGGAATATCTTTTTTCTTCTAGTATCTAACCGTTCTCTTTCTGTGCCACTACAGTCTTGAGGCTGCAACGGCAAGACTAGAAGACATTGCCGAAGCCACCATCGACCTTCCTCGTGCTGTCTCCGCCCCCGCCGCTCAACCGCCGTATCCGGCTCCGCCCGCCCCAGCACCACAGGCGCCGCTCCCTCCCGTTCCCGTGGCCGCCCAACAAGCTGCCGCCGCCGCTCCCGCCCCGAAGCCGGTCGAAGAGCCGCTACCCGAGTCTATTGAGGACTTCGACCGTTTCATCGAGTCCTCCGTCGGTAAATATGTCGAGCTCAGCAACAAGCTCGGTGGCCTGGTCGCAAAGCAGGCGTCGCTGGTGCTTCTTGGCTTCAAGGAGCAGCGCAAGTTCCTGCTGATCACCACCAAGGCCAAGAAGCCCAACGTCAAGGGCCCCGAACTGCCCATCTACCAGGAAATTCTCAATCCCACCAACGAGGCCCTGATGGCTGTCGGCAGCATCAAGGAGAAGGAGAAGCGGGATTCTCCCATTATCAACCACCTTTCGGCTGTGGCTGAGGGAATCATGGTTCTTGCCTGGGTTACCATTGAGAACCGCCCCTACAAACATGTGGAGGAGTCGTTGGGATCGGCTCAGTTCTTTGGAAACCGCGTTCTGACTGAGGCTAAGGACAAGTGAGTTCCCCCCCCCTTTTTTTCTTTCTTCGACCCTCCATACCCCTTTGGAATCAACCTGCGGCGCAAGTTGCTCAACGAAGCGGGCCGGCCTCGTCATCATGTATCCAAACACTAACTGTGTCTTCTTGTCTGCCGCCTAGGGATCCCCAACAAGTCGAATGGATTCGATCCTTCTACCAAGTCTTCAAGGACCTCGCCGACTACGTGAAGCAATACTACTCGAACGGGCTTCCATGGAACCCAACCGGAAAGCCGGCCCAAGAAGTTCTCAAGGCTCTGGCCAAGGCTCCTGCCGCTCCGGCCGCTGCTGGTGGCCCCCCTCCGCCCCCGCCCCCGCCTCCTGGCCCGCCACCGGTTCTTAAGATCAAAGAAGAGCCTGCCGCCCCCGCTGCCGCTGGTAGCGGCCTTGGTGCCGTCTTCTCAGAGTTGAACAAGGGCGAGGCTGTGACCAAGGGTCTGCGCAAGGTCGACAAGTCGGAGATGACCCACAAGAACCCGTCTCTGCGCGCCGGATCAACCGTGCCCGATGGCGAGTCTTCGGTGCGTGGAAAGAGCCCGGCTCCGGGTAAGAAGCCGAAGCCGGAGAGCATGCGCGTCAAGAAGCCCCCGAAGCTGGAGCTGGACGGAAACAAGTGGGTTGTTGTAAGTTTTTCTACCCCCTCCCATGGACTCTCTACTACTAAACTGCATCCCTTGCTGACCATCCATGCCATTTTTCTTTTGCTGCAGGAGAACTATGAGAAGGAATCGCAGCCGATCGAGATTGACGCCACCATCTCGCAATCCGTCCTGATCAGCAAATGCAACCATACCACAATTATCATCAAGGGCAAGGCCAACGCCGTCACCGTCGAGAACACCACACGGCTGTCCCTGGTCGTTGACAGCTTGGTGTCCACTGTCGACGTGGTCAAGTCGTCCAACTTTGCGCTACAGGTGCTAGGTGTCATCCCCACCGTGCTGATGGACCAGATTGACGGTGCGCAGATCTACTTCAGCAAGGAAAGCACCGCCACCAAGGTCTTCACCAGCAAGTCGGCCAGCATCAACCTGAACGTCATCTCTACCGATGACGGCGACTACAAGGAGGTGCCGCTGCCTTCACAGATTTGCTCCTACTACGACGAGGCCAAGGGCGAGATGGTCAACGAGATTGTCGACCATGCTGGTTAAGCAGAATGCTCGCCCTCTCTTCGTCCCGCTCGCATTTCTGCCCCTTACTCACCCCCAGTTCTATCCTCCTCGCTGTTTCTTCCTGTTTCTTCCTGTTTCTTCCTGTTTCTTCCTGTTTCTTCCTGTCTTTGTATGAACATGTATGTGTGGATGGGAACCAGTTGTATGTACATACTCGAGCTCGGTGTTCTTCGTCTTCCCCGTTTCGACCAACGCTTCTACTGCCGGTTTCTGTCTCCGAGAGTTGTCCTCTGTTTTCCGTATCCTTTTTTGCCTTGATATTTCTTCTTTTCTGCCGTGGTTTTTTGTCTCTTGTGCATGCTTGAATATAGGCCAACCTCGTTTGAGAATTCTGGACAGAGCTTAGCGTGGCTTTCCTCTCTCTCTCTCTGTCTCTCTCCTTGTTTGGTGCATTCCAGTTCTGGATATCAACATCTTACTACTTTCTTATTTTGGAGCACGCTGCATTAAACTTCCCCTAGAAACATACCATTTTGCGTATTTCTTCATGTCTCCTCTCCTCTTGTCTTTTTTATCTTTATCTTTTGTTTTTTGAAAGCACTGAAGGCTGCACAAGCCATGCCCAAACTTGATTGCCTGGCAACGTGCACACAAGGTTTTCCTGCCATGATCTTCACGACTTCAGGCACGAAACAGCTTCTGGATGACGGATCCTCAACTCCCCCCAAAACCTGAAGCAGGGAGTTGTTGGTGGTTGGTGGGTGGGGTGGGAAAGCACCGAGGAACCAACAACAATTAATTCCACCACCCAGTTGAAACGCCGCCTCGGCTTGTGGCCAAAGTGGAAACCGAGACATTGGGTGCAGCACGACACTTGCCTCCAACAGGAATGCTACACAGAGTGCTTTTCACAATTCAGGCATAAAACGAACTGCCATGTTCTCTGGTGATACGACCTGTTTTTTTGCTGTGCAGATTTATCTATTCTATGTAATTCCGTGTTCCCGGAAATGCTGTGTGGGGAGAAGAGGTGCATCTGCATCTACACAAGCCTGTTTTTACACACAAGAACGATTTTCAACCAGAAAAAAAAGAAGACATGATCCTAGAAATGAAAAATCCAGGTGTTTATATAGCATTTGCACGACTCCATATCATTCATGTTGGTAACCATTTATAGAGAATCACAGGCAAAAAAAAAAAGACTTCCTAAATTCAGAACCCCCCCTATCACCTAAAAAAGAAAAAAAAAAAGACAACACAGGAAAATGGGCAAAGAGACATCCATTCAATGCTTTGCTAGATAAAACACAGTACCTCCCACATGGTATAGGGAGATTGTAGTAGTTGTGGCCGGAAAAGTAGAGTCGAAAGGGAGAACTATATCGTATAACGGTGTGAGGAGTCAGACCGAGGCTTGCGGACGGGGAAGCAGTTTATAGCTTGGCCTTAGGGGCCTCGATGGTGGGCAGAAGCAGGTCGCGCATATCCTCGGCGGCCTCGTTGAGGTAGAAGCTCAACTTGTCGCTTCCAAGACCCTTGGAAACAATGTTGAAGTTCAGGCTGTTTTCATTAATCATATAAGCAACACCGAAGCCGTCGTCAATAACCTGGCTCCATCCGTAGCCGTTGAAGTACTCCGAGCTGAGCTGAGAAGTCGACAGGAACCACGAGCTGGAGTACTTGAAGGCCGGGTCCTTGTAGATGGCCGGGATCTCCTCGTTCGAGTCGAGAAGCAACTTGAGGCCAAGGAGGTGGCGATCCACACCCTTACCGTCCGAAGCGGCGGTGATGTACTCCAAGTGCGAGGCAATGGCGTCACGGAAGAGCTTGATCTTGATCTCGGGAGCAACCGAGATATCCGCCATCGAGCGGCACCAGGCCACCGAGGCCTCCGACACGGTGCGGCAAGTCTCGGTGCGGCCGAGCTGGAAGCGGCGGGTGGCGGCCGACTCGTAGGTGGGGCGGTTCTTTCCGTACATCTTGAAGTAAGCGAGCTGGATGATCATCTGGACATAGGCGTCGGGCGACGTCTTAAACTTCTTGATCAGTCCCTTGCCGTAGCCCTGGTAAGCCTGGACAGCCAGCTGGTGCTTGCTAATGACGTCGTTGAAGTCCTTGGTGGCACGGTCGATCTCGGCCTGGACCTCGGGGGTGATGGTGAACTTGAGAAGCTTGGGATCGGGGAGGTTGGAGCGCACGGTCGGGTCGGACAGATCGATCTTGTTGTTGAAAATGAGGTCGTTGATGTAGTCGTTTAGGCGGTGAGTAGGGGTTCCGTCCATCATCGAGTGCTCGCCCATGAAGCCCGAAGTGCCGTTGTCGTTGATGATGAACTGGCAGGGCTTGTCAAACCAGCGGTTCTTGCCATCACCGTGCCAGTACTGGTGGGCACGCTCCTCGAGAGTCACGGGGGTAGCGTCATCTAGGCACACGACGAAGGAGGCGGCCTCGATGGCCTCAAGAGAGGCGGCGTTGACGGGGTCGGCCTTGACCAGGACATCGCGGGCATCGGCCCAGATGTCGCGGTTCTCGGTGGTGAGGGCACCGACCGCGGGGACAGGGGTGGCGACTTCGTAGATGCGGCGGAACTGCTGCTCGAGCTCGGAAGTGTTGAGCTGCTTGCCGTCGATCTCGTGCATGACCTTGTAGAACTGGTTCTTGCGAATAACCACAATGTGCTTGTTCTCGGCGGCGGAGAACTTGACGGGGTAGTCGGCAGGGCGGGCAGCCACGCGGCTGGCGTTGAACATCCACTTGTAGCTGTCCATGCAGATAGGCAGCTTCTTCATGTATTCGGGTTCTAGAGTGCCACCGTCGACCTGGGCCTTGAAGTCGAGCACGGCGGTAGTGATGGCAGCGGCGCGCTTGGAGGGATCACGGCGGCGGCGGTCATCTCGGTGGGAGTAGAAGTAGCTGACGTAGGGAACAACGGGGTCACGGTACGAGAGGTAGGCAATGTCGTTCCACCACTCCGACAGCCAGTTTTTCTGCTTGGGATCTTCACGGCGGGCAACTAGCTTCTTCTGTAGCTTCTCACCAACACCACCAGGGCGGACGAAATCGGCGACAGCAGCGGTGCTAGCTTCAAGCTCCGACGGAGAGAGAATGGCCTTCAGTGACTTGACATAGCGGGTCGCGGTCTCTTCCAGAGTGGGCACGGGGAGACGGGGAAGCGACTCCTGAAAACGGAGAGTCTTGCCCTTGGAGAGATCCTCGACGTAGCCTGGGGGGAGAGAGGGCGCCATTGTTAGCAAGAGACACAAAAGACAAGCTTGGGGGGAGAAGGGGGGGGCTGTTGCAGGATTGCGCCAGAGACAACGAGAGAGAGAGAAAAAAAAGAAGAGAAGGTAAATTTTCCACAGCATCCAAGACCACCTTCGCTAATATCAAGACCTATTCACGTTTTCACTCAAAAATATGAAGTATTGTCGACTTTTCTCTCTGTTTTATCCGCTTGTATCCGTTGGCACGGGGTTTGCGACACGGCCAATCTCGCTCGGCACATGTGAGAGCGTTGCGACAGAAAAAAAAAATACTGGTCGCGTTGGTGAACGTCTGGATGCATGTGACAGTGATGACGCAGGGGGGATGAACTTGGATGGGTGGGCACAAATGGACGAATCAGGCCTTACCGTCAGGGAGGGAGCTGTTGTTTCTTCTGGTTGGAGGGGCCATGGTGAACGAAGAAGCTAGAGACTAAAATTGGCAGCAAGAGGAAGGTTGTTTTGCGGTTAGCACTAGATCAAGTCGGAGCAGGGAGAAGAATTTCTAGAACACGGTGATAATAATGCTGAAGCAGCAGAAATGGATGGGAGAGACGAAGTGAAAGAATATAGTGATACGGGCAAGCCAAGATGAAAGAAAAAAACCAAGGAGCGGGGACAGGAAAGTTTACATACATAAGAAGTTGGCAGTATCCTTGAGGAAGAGGAGCGAACCGAGGTTCTCAGAGCTGTGGAAGAAGAAGCGCGCAGAGCTGCCAACATTGCCGCGAAAGAAGATCGGGAAGAGCGCGGCAAACGAAGTGAGGAGGTGAGGGGGGAGAAGAGAGTGGAAGAAGGAGCGGAACAAGAAGACGAGAGAGAAGAGAAGAGGAAAGAAGTGATTATTGAGATGAAAGGGGAAGAAGAAGGGAGCCGGAGATAAAATAAGAGAGAGAAAGCGAGTATGGAAGACAAGAGTCGATGGGAATGTGCCGAGGGCTGTGGATAGCAACGGCCAGACGAAAGCCGCGGGCTTGTGGGATCTCTAGAGGGCAGATGAATGGAACCGGACTGTCGGGGGACCGCAGGCTTCTAAGGTGCCACTCTAAAGCAGCCTCCTCGGCAGGGCTAGAAGCAAGCTGGTCAGCTGGAAGGAATAGCAGCGCTTCGTAGTGGCCGCGACACGGGTGTTTTTGAAGGTATGGTAGTATTCGTTTTTAGCGGGCTGAGTGGAGGCAAAAAAAGAACCAGGGGGCTTGAGGCGGACGAAACGGTTCAAACGGTGGCCAAAGCTGTCTTTCAGTAGGCGGGTAATATGGCCTGGTTCGTTGGGTTTTAGTGCAAAGCGGGAGAGGCACAGAGGGAGGAGATTCCGTGGCTTTGAGATTTGGAAGATCTTAACAGGGAAGGGCCGAGCACATGCAAACTGGATTCTTAAATACTGCGTGAAACGTTAGCAGGAAGATTTCAGTGGATGTCAAGTTGTTCAACCGCCAGAGTTGAAGGGTTTCTTTCAAAAGACAGACGACAGACAACCCTGAAAGTTGGGGTTCTGTCTTGCCGTTTTTGGAGTAAGGGAGGCTACATGTCTTTTGGAGACATTCAGCAGTATGAACACATACAAATAATCACTTAGAGAGGCTGTCGGAATATCGACGAAAAGAAATGAGGCTATTCACAGGGAAATTCAACCAGATTGGGAGAAGATGACGAGAAAGAGAAAAGAAAGGAGAGTTGGACACAACTGCACAAATCACGGGGGCCTCCTCTTTATAAGGAGGATTCTGCAAACGGCAAGAGGGAGAAAGAGAAAGAACGAGACGGGAAGCAACGACCAACAGCCACGAATCAGTTGAGGGAGGAGAGACCTGACGGAAAGAAGGAAAGAGGGGAATCTGGGGTAAAGTCATCATCCTTCAATGGCTACGGAAGGCGCAATTGACTCTGGGGTCGGATCTTTGAGGCAAGAGGGCGAACGGAAGCAGGAATCGAGAGCAACGCTGCGTATTTCAATTTGAACAGGCCATCGACGGTGTGCATATAAAACGCATGTTCGCTTCAGTCACAGATATTACTACCATGTCTATTGTGTATGTGTGTTCCAAGAAGCTTGACCTAAAGAGAAAGAGAAGGAAACTAATTACCCACGCACTCTGGGCTAAAGGACGCTTTCCCCAATTTCCCCAGAGTGCTCCAGAAGACGCTATTTGCTGTAAAGTCTGCAGGAAGCTACACGGACCGGGGAATGGGTTGAGTTCCGTTGGGCCGAGGTCCAAAGAAACCCGGAGGCGGCTCGAGAAATGAAAAAAAGTGAGGCCCCAGAAAAATGGAAATGGGATCCTCAGGAGCAAAATACTGGGGAACAAGAAACCCAGATGTGTGAGGTATGATCGTCTGACTGGGGAACGTGCGTGGGGTTTCGCCTCTCATACCTATCTATCTTCGTTCCATACAAGAGAGCTCGTGGAATCACGCTCAGTTCTCGGAGATGTGGCATGGGAGTCCGATGAGCATGACAGAGGTATGGTCACTAAATGCCTGCCGAACCCTTCTTGTCCTGCTCGGAGTACTCCGAGGGAACACTGAACACTTGGAAGCACGTCTGTGGTGATAGCTTCGTGCTTCCCTATACAAAGTTCGAGTGACGTAGATCAGCCGCAGAAAGCCGGGGGGCGAAGCCAAGGAAGGACGAAGCAACCAGAGGCCAGGGACGATGATCTGGAGAAAACTTTAGGGCAACATTCCTGGCGAACCTCAGGGCTTGCTCCGCCTTCAGGGCCCGCAAGCCAACGCCGGTCTCTTCTAAACTGTGTTGTACACACTATGGGATACCGAGGCTCGTCTCTCGGGTCCCGCCGTTCCTGAGAAGAGCCTCCAGCCCTCCACTATCACTTGTAGGACAAGAAAATAAAAATGCCATGGAACCACAGGAAAAGCCGAAACTCTCTGGCCTCAAGAGTCTCCCAGAATTAGGGTTAAGAGTTAAAAGATGCAACATTAAAAACAAGTGCGTACTTATATATGCAATAGGCCAGACTCGAAAAAAAGAAAAAAAAAAGTTTTTTCACGGGAAACTGTGAGCAGAGCAACCATAAAGAACACGCAAGCGCAAAAGAAAAGAAAGAAAACCCAAGAATCAAGTCAGAATAAACACTCCCTCTCGCAAAGGACGCCAGTAGTACAGTATAGACATCCATAGAAAATAACGAGGAGGACGAGGGACGGAGGACGGAGAAGAAACCCGGGGATAATCCATGTTTAAGAAGCAGTGTCATCCAAATGAACACACTTCTGCAGGACAATCTTCTCTCTCTCATTCATACAGCCATGGAAACAAAAACCTAGCCCAACCCAAGGAACAGGCGAAAAGAGAAAAACACACGAATACTAGAGATAAACCCAGAAAGCAAGGACGAGAAAACAAAAGGGACTAAAGGGGGATACAAGGAAGTAAAGAAGGCAAGGACTAGGAGAATAAGAGAGAAGAAAAAGGCAGATGAAACCCCAACTCCCAAACCCTAACGAAAAAGAAAAGAAACGACCTCGAAACTGACAAAAGAAAAGAACCTTCCCCCCAGCTTAACCATCCATGGTCTTGACCGTGCCCTCGTTCGTCAATGGCGCCACCGACGTGGTGGGGACCACGGAGTGCATGGTGAATCTATCACCGTCACCAACGGCCGCGTCCAGCGCCATCTTGAGCCCAGCATCGCCGCCAATGTTGGCCGCCTGTCGCAGCGAGTCCTGCACATCCTTGATGCGGCGCTTGAACGCGAGACGATCAAGGAACAGCTGCTGGCGCGCACGCTCCAGCTCGCGTCGCTCGGCCAGCAGCACCGCCTCCATCTCCGAAAAGTACTTCAGCTTCATCTCAAGCTTCTGCAGCGTCATGTTGGCCGACGCCGACACCAGCCGCGTCATCTCGCGCTCCTCGTAGGACGCCAGACCCGCCGACCGGGACCCAATTCCAGCGAGCGGGATCGACGCGAGAGCACTCACGCCCTGGGACTTAACCAGAGCCAGCGATCCGTTGCTCGAGTCGACGTCCATGCTCTCGCTGCCGGCAAGCGCCTTGCCCTTGGCGTCGTCGCCCTCGGGTCCGTCCAGCTTGCTGCGAAGATTCCGCTTCAGCTGGTCGGCCGACTTACTCGCAGCCAGAGCCGTGGTGGCCGGATCGGCAAGACTGGCCAGGAAGCCCACCACCGACATCACCGGGTTGTCGGCCTGGTTGAACGGGAGCTGGCCACCACCAATTCCGAGCATCGAGATGCCGGCAGGAGGGTTTACGGCAAGCTCAGTGTCCAGATACTTATCCTCAATGTCAAGAGCCAGGAACCGGAGAACGCACTCCTCGCGCGAGCGGGTTCCGACGTGCTCCGCGATCTCACCCCAGTCGTCGTCGAAGCGCTCAAGACCCTCCAGCAGACGCAGAATCTCAGAATCGCTCCAGGGAGCGTCACGGTCGGGGATGTAGCTGTAGGTGGGGTTCTCGACCCGCACGTATTGCGAGCTGTCGTGGTTTCCAGGGAGACGGTTCTCCAGGAAGCAACTAGGGCACAGGTTGAGACGGCCCTTGGTATTGATTTCCGATTGCGCGTTGTGATAGTAGATGCGAGTACAGTCGATGGAGCACTGGTGGCATATCACCTTCTGGATTGGGACCTTGCGCACGTCCTCAGACCCGGCAACGCCGTTGGTGGCCGAGGGGGTGTCACCATTGGTCTTCGACTCGGGCTTGGAGATTTTCGTGCCCTTGGCGGAGGCCTCGTAGATGTTGCGGCCAAGCTCCAAGTTGAGATCGGCCTTGGGGACAGGGGTGGCGGCAGCCTTGGTGTCGGTATCCTTGCTCTTCTTTCCCTCCTGCACAACCGAATCCGACGCCGGCTGCCACGGCTGGAGACCGCGGGGAGTGTCGGCGATGACGCGGAAATGACCCGTGAAAGGAGGTCCAACATGCGACGGGCGCTGCTCGGGATCAACCTGGTAGTTGATCAGACCCCATTGCTCGAGGAATGCGTGGACGCGCATGATGGCGCAAACATCTCCGGCGAGATTGCGACGGCAAGCCGTGACGGTCAGGTACTCGGCAGGGTTCAACCGATAAGTGTTAATCATAAAGTCGCGGTAGTCCTTGTACACGGCCGGGGTCTTGCTGCGGTTGCGGTTGTTAAAGAACTCGGCCATGGCCTTCTTCTCGATTTCGTTGACCGATGCCATGTCAAACCATGTGCTGTAGCTAGGAAGCACAATAGCGTGAGTCTGCGAAATCAAATGTTCGCGCGCGGCGCCTTCGAGTGCTTCCTTGGTCTTGGTTTCGTCCTCCTTCGATTGATCCTGGTCTTCACCATCGGCAGTATCCTTGCCGCCATCAACAGCGCTCTCAAGACCGGCCGCATCGATTCCGCTAGTCGCGTCTCCGGCAGGAGTGTCCGTGTCGGGCTTAATGTCGACATCGCCGGGCGCCTCGGACATCTGGATATCTGTAGCGGGGGAGAGAAATGCGCAGGGGCGAAATTAGAACTTGACTCTCTCAGGATAGAGTAAATGAACTGTTCCCATGGATGGACGAAGACAGAAAACGGAAAAAAATACACAAGTTTCCAGATTTGGGCCATGATTAGTAAAAAGAAGAGAAAAAAACCCTTACCTTCAGTATCGGGTCCTGCCACAGGAGGGGTATTGGTCTTGGAGGCAGCATTGGTGGCAGGCGAGCCTCCAGCTCCAGGAGAAGCAAAAGAGGTTGAGTCCTCCATGTTGATTGAATGGATAGCCGATTTGATGGATTGATGAATGGCCACAGTGATGGGTCAGAGATGAGAAAGCGCAAAGGATTCCCAAGGGTTAAGGGGCCCCAACCATTAACGTGAAATGAAAAGAGTTGGAGAGGCTTTGGCCCCAAAAGTGAGATGAAAATGAAGGAAATTCAGGCAAACCACAATTGGTAGTGACCAACAATGAATTAAAGTGGATGAAAGGTGTAAAGTTCAGGATGTCGTGATGAAGTTGGGGAACCTAGGTTATTTGAAAAACAACCAGGCAGATTTGATTGTGTGGTTGATTACAGGAAAAAAAAATCAAGTGTCGCGTTTGGGGTTTGAATTTTTGGCGCGACCGTAGATGCAGGGGAACCGGGATGCTTTTGAGAGCATCAGCCACATGCCCCAGCCACATGCGCCACTTTTTCAAAACGTGACTATACACGTGAGCTTCTTCTCCTCTCCAGCAATCCGATCATCCTCGGTCCGACGTCGCTGTCACATTTTTTGGGAATAATTTTGTATTTTTTTTTTTTTGGCTGTCTAACACTTTTTCTCGCTTTGCGCCGGATTAAGCCTTTCAGCAGGTCTCCCCTCCACAATTTCCCTGTGCTTGAGAGAACCTTGGAACTGCCACAGCTTTCACCACCTCTCCCAATTTTCTTTGCCTTTTTTTCTTCAGTGGTGTATTCAAACCCTGGACCGGTTCTATATATCTATACCAACAAACGAGAAGCTGCACTGGACCGACGACTTATAATAGCTCTGCCGGTTTAGAGAACACAGTGAGCGGATACCTCCAAACGCCCGTCCCCGAAACCGTTGGACCAAGCAATATTCCCCCGATCTTCACAATGCTCGTCCTGTCGGCACGGCCAGCTCTTACCGCGGCACTGCGGAAAGCCCCGACCTCCGGCGTCTTTGTCCGATTCTCCACCCGCAAGTCGCTCCTCTCGACGCTTGCCGTACTAGAGCAACGGGATGGCGAGCTCAGCAAGGGCTCTCTAGCAGCTTTGGCGGCCGCGAAGGCCTTGGGAGGCTCAATTCACGGCTTCGTGGCGGGCTCGAACGCCGAGAGTGCTGCACAAGAAGCTGCGAAGGCGTCTGGCGTTGAGAAGATCATTGCCGTGAGCAGCAGCGCATATGACAAGGCACGCATAAACAGATTTCTCCTTGAAGTTGTGGCGTTTCCGTAACGTAAATGACTGCTAACACCACCTGTCTCCCATTCTCCAGGGTCTCCCCGAGAACTTTGCGCCACTCCTCGTCGAGAACATCAAGACCGGAGGCTACACCCACGTGATTGCCGCCCACACTGCCTTTGGCAAGAACATACTCCCCCGCGTCGCCGCCCTCCTCGACTCACAGCAGATCTCCGACGTGACGGCCATTGAGAAGGAGGACACCTTTGTGCGGCCCATCTACGCCGGTAACGCCATTGCCACCGTGCAGTCGACTGACGCCATCAAGATCCTTACCGTCCGCGGCACTGCCTTCCAGCCTCCCGCGCTCGAAGGAGGCTCGGCTGCCATCGAAGCCGGTGTCGACCCCAAGGCTGCCTCGGCCACCGAGTGGGTCTCTGAGGACCTAGCCAAGTCAGACCGGCCCGATCTTGCCACCGCCGACCGTGTGGTGTCGGGCGGCCGTGCGCTCAAGTCGAAGGAGGGGTTTGACCGATTGCTGGTTCCCCTGGCCGACACTCTCGGCGCGGCCATTGGCGCATCTCGCGCTGCTGTTGACAGTGGCTACGCCGACAACAGTCTGCAGGTCGGCCAGACCGGCAAGGTGGTGGCACCGCAGCTATACCTTGCCATTGGTATCTCTGGAGCTATCCAGCACTTGGCGGGAATGAAGGACAGCAAGGTCATTGCGGCCATCAACAAGGACCCCGACTGCCCTATCTTCCAGATTGCCGATGTCGGCCTGGTGGGCGATTTGTTCGAGATTATTCCCGAGCTGACGGAGAAGTTGAAGAAGGCATAAACACGGCACTGTTTCTCTTTTTTGGGTTGGTTTTTTGTTGCTCCTTGAATCTGGGATCTACAGTATATATATCATCATCATTTGGCAGTTCTGCCAAGGTCCAAATTTTTCTAATGAATATACAAATAATGTACACATACTATACAAGAAAGGGGGTGGAGAGTCGTAGGGTGTCGTTGCGTTCTCTTCCAGCCAACCGAATTCAGATGGCTGCTAGCATCTCCTGGGTATCAGTAAACTTCTCCCTCTCCTTACCAAGTTGGGCACCCCGCTGCTGCTCCGCCGAGTTGATCTTCTGCCACGCTGACCAGTCAACTACCTTCCATGCTGAAGCTCCGGGCGTGTCACCCTCAACGCCCGACCAGCCAGCTGCTGGGCTCTCTGATCCCAGAGGTAGGAACGGCTTCCCGGCCGTCCAGTCATCGGCAATGGAATCAGCGGTAGCAAACGCATCCTGCATCGTCGAGGCAATAACACCGGTGGGCCCGCGTTTGACCCAGCCGGAGCAGTACAGACCAGGAATCACCTGTGCTTGGCCGTCTGTATGGTACACGCGGCCGAGGCCATCGTTGCGGATGATCCCCTTGCGTGGATCAAACGCAATACCCGCAGTATCAAAGCCCTCTAAGGGAAGCGACTTGTACCCGATCGAGCGGAACACCACGCCTGACGGCAACGTCACGGTCTCGCCAGTTCCAGAAACGCCCGACGCCGCGTCAAACGGCGCGTCCAGCAGCGTCTTTTCCAGCTGTGTAGCCCCGACGTGCGTAGGCACGTCAGTGGCCGGAAGGAATGCCGTAGGGGTCATACAAAAGTCCAGCGACCACGACTTGAATGCACCCTCAGCCGGCGTGCTTGACGGCCCCGTGATCAAGCTCATAAGCCGCTTCGACTGGCGCGGCAAGCTAGCAATCGACTCCGGCACGAGCTGCGCGTCAATGGGGTGGAAGAACACCCCCGGGAGCTTGATCAGCTCACGCGCCTCCTTGATAGTGAAGGCGGCCTGCATCGGCCCGCGGCGCCCAACCACATGCACCCGGCGAATCTTGCATTGTGCCAGCGTGGCCAGTGCCTCCTCGGTGATATCGGTCTTGCGCAAGACATCTACGTCCGACAGCAGGATGCGCGCCACGTCCAACGCCACATTACCCTGACCGATCACCACGGCCCTGTCGGCGGCGGTCAGAACGCCGAGATCGAGGCCGGCTCGCGGGCCGGGGTACCCATTGTACCAGGCCACAAACTGCCGGGCGGAGTACACACCGGCAAGCTCTTCACCGGGGATTCCAAGCTGGCGGTCGGCAGCGGCACCATAGGCGAAGGTCACGGCATCGTAGTGGCGGAGCATGGTCGACAGTTCGACGGAGTGGTTTGTGGCTGATGGCGCAGAGGTCGTCGCGGATGACTCAGAGCCCTTCCCGACGGTCACGTTGCCGATGAACGAGAAGTTCGGCGAGGTGGCGACTTCTTCAAACTTCTCTTGACAGTTCTGGAGAATACATGCCCTGTTAGCCTAGCGTTCTCAGATCCTCTGATGATGCCGGCCGTAGCATTACTGCCTACCTTCACTTCAGGGTGGTCCGGAGCTACGCCAAAGCGGACGAGACCATACGGCACTGGAAGGGCCTCGTACATGTCGATTTTGGCGTGCGGTATTCTGGTCATGACACGGTAGGCTGTGTAGAAGCCGGCGGGACCAGAGCCGATCACGGCCATACGGAACGAATCGGACCGGGCAGGCGGAGCTGTGTGAACTCGGCGCGACGTCGGCCGAAGCGGCCGGACGTTAAGCCGGGAGGCACATCGCCGGCCGAGGGTCTGGAGCGGAGGACGCATGCCACGGAGGTGGGTGGGGAAGCAATGGATGGTGAGGCGTGATGTTCGGAGGGTTGCGGCGGGCAATGAAGGGATAGAAGGTGAACTCTTCAATGCTTGCGAGAAGAAGAGATTAATGAGAAAGAACGAGGAATTTTTATACGAACTGAGTATGAGGAAGCGTTTTTTAGGAGGTGCAGTTTACTGCTAAAACAAGCATTTTAGGACGTAGGTTGATAGTTTTAGTGGCTCACCTATTATAAATTTGGCATTATCAAATGTTTAGCGAAACTGACAGACAGAAAAAAGTCCAATTTGATCAAGCCCAAGCACTCGGTACTTTGATCAACCAGGACTATGAACAAGTCAGAGACTGAAAGAATCTTAAGTGAGTTTGGTAGACTCCCTACCTTTCATACCTCCAACATATGTCCCGCCTATGGTGTGTCTACGAGAGTTCGTGGACTCGTATAGGGTAAACCCGAGCCATAACCCTAACCCTAAGGCCTCACCGCATCGTGTGTGTGTGTGAAGGGACGGACGGACCGCCGTTGCGACTATTAACAATCGCATCGGATCACATCTCGGCACCACACAAAGCACCAACAGCGAGCACATTCTTTTAAGTGCAAACTGAATACGAGAATCTGTTCCCTGCTGTGTTTCTTAGCACAAAACACGGAATCCTGCAGGTTTGGCGGCTGTTCTGTTTCGGGTTCGTCTTGAACGTTCCGCTTATTCTTGGGGTTAGTGTTGCCATGCCAACCACAGTCTTCGCACATAACCCTCAAGTAAACACGGCCGCAACCTTTCGCACTCTTTATCCTCTAAAGCTCCCCTCCCTCCATTGACGAAACTTATTGGGGAATTCTTGTCTGGACCGTATCTCTTCACATTCCTTTCCTCCTCTTTGCCTCTTCCATCTATACACGCCATATGCTTGACCATTATCTCAGCTCTTATAACTCGTCTTGACTGTGTGCGTGCGTGCGTGTGTGTGTGTGCGCCCCATTCCATTGCTCTTCTCCCTCCAACTCTATCTTCACTAGCAAGCGAGGCAACCGCATTTTCGACTGCTTCTGGCAGCTGTACACATACATACATATATTCTGTCTGTTCGAGCACCTCTCTCTCTCCGTCGTTGAACTTCCCGACTTCAAAAACCACAGTCCCTACCACACAAATCTGCCCACAGCCGGCAGACAAATCTTCCATCATGTCGGCGGCGCCGTCGCGGTATTCGCAGTACAGCGGTCGCCAGTCGTACACCTACGGACTGGTGCACGGCGACTCTGGCGAAGGTCTGTCCCCGACGAAGCCGTTCGACCCCAAATCGGTGACTCGGTCCAGCTTCGAGCCCAAGCCGCAGCGGCCAAAGCAGGATGGACCGTGGCTCTCGTTTAACCGCCACCCCGAGTGAGTGGTGATGTTCCTGGTGTTCTCGACTCGCTGTGATACACATACATACTGACATTTTGGATAGCGCACATATGACGGTGCAACCCCGGACGTCGACTGTCAAGCCAATGAGCCGATCAACAAAGGACTGGATCAAGCGGATCCGAGTCTTCCAGCTGTTGCTGCGTATCCTGGAGATAAACGGCTCTCTGGCACTCTTGACGCTGATGATAATGATAACAAACCTTGGCGACATACCCAATCTCCTTTTCAAAATTGCCGTATGTACTGTCTCTTATATGTTGGGCGGGATAAGTCCTCCCAAACCATGTCTGCTTCTCAGCCGCAGTTGCTAACGACGACCGCATATATGAATGTCCAATGGATAGCCCGGAGTTGTCTCGCTTCATACGGCCTACGCCATCTACCATCTTTCGCGCTCCGCTGGAAGTCGGCCTCCCGGATCCTCGGCCGCCTACCATGTCTTCGCTAGCATGGCCGACCTGGCTGTCGGCCCGATCTACGCCTACGGAGCCATCACAGCCCACCGCGAGGGATCGAAATGGTCCAACATGCTCAACCGTGAGGATCTGATGAGTGTCTTTGTCCCGGCCGTGTACTACATGTTCATTGCCGCCGGTGGACTGCACGTTCTCAGTCTCGCCGTGTCTCTCTGGCTGGCCACCATGTTCCGCAAGATCAGCCTCATGCCGCCGGATTTCAACCCGCTCGAGGACCGCTTTACCACCCGTGCCAAGCACAAGAAGAACAAGTCGTCTGTGGCCACTTCGTCGTCGACTGGAAGTTTTGAGAAGATTTCCACTCCTGACGAGGTCCGCCGCTCGGCCATTGGTGACTCTGCGTACCGTAGATCCCAGGTGCCGTTCATGAGCCTGCACACGCGCGGAGACTCGATGGATTCGTTCCACAGCGGAGACTCGCGCGTGAACTTGCCCAGCCGCCAGTATCAGGTCACTCCGGCCAACTCGGCCCGAAACTCGGTCACTTCCCTGGCTATCAAGCGTGCCTCGGTTCCCGTCAAGCCTGAGCGTGCCTGGTACAGCGAGGTTCCCCTGCAGGATGAGCAGGAGAAGGCTGGCGGATCTACTCCTTCAAGTCCGACCAAGCCATCTGCCGCCGCCACCACCGAGTCAACCACCCACGGCACACCCCGCTCGGCCAAGTTCACCGAAACCTGGGCGCCCTCAGACTCTCTCATTGGCCGCACCCAGCGCCGCCTAAACGTTGACGAGGAGCGCCTGCGCGGAGGCCACAGCCACAGCCACAGCAACTCCAACGACAGCCGAAAAACCCTCTCCAAGCCCTACCAGCCTGTGTCGACCCGCTACAACTTCCAGGACTCCGACTCTGACATTGACGAGCGCGACGAGAACGACATGGCCGGCAGCGACTTCTCCGACAACGAGCACGACGACGACCGTGACACCGGCCGCAACGGCATACGTATCAACCCGCTTCGCCTCCACCCCGCCCGCCACGGCACTCCGGCCCCGCCGACCCTGGGTCTTCAGGAGATCAGCAGCAACGACCGAAGCGTGAGCGGCAGCCAAGACATCGTCGACGAGAAGCCCGGCCGCCGCAGCGTTGACTACCGCAGCAGCCAGCTTCCGCCCAAGCCCCCGATGCACAAGGCCGCCATGCGCGACAGCTCAATCTCCACCGACTCGGCCTTCTACTCCAAGCCGTACGGCCAGCTCAAGCCGGCCACGCCGCCCGTCATGATCGGCAGCAGCCGCCAGGTGTCGTCTGGAAACGACTACACCGGCGCGCGAAACCCTGCTTTGGCCTACGGCCGCCGCAACGTCAGCGGCAAGGTGGCGGAGGAAGGGCGGAGCCAGCACATGCACGAGGACGACGAGGAAGTGCGGTCGCCAAACGGCAAGATGGCGTACTCGGGATACAAGGCCTATTAGAGGGGCAGCGTGTTGAAATTTTTGCGTTTACTTTTTTTTTTTCTTGAATTCAGGGATAGTGGGATTTGATTCTTGGTGAACGTAGCATCGTTTGCACGGAACAAGATGATTCTGGGGTACTGGGAACCAGTCGATTGAAGCTGGAAAATGGGATGCATATTTCTCTCTAAACAGATGAATCTACGATGACGGGAGTCATGTTTTGGGGGAACTTTCGGCTCTAGGGGAATTTGGAGAGGTTCTTGGGCATGTATCTTGAATCATATTTTTGTTTTTGGATTCTTTGGATGCTTTTGCGTTTGAATTGAACTTCGGGGTTTCTTCGTTTGCACTCTATCTGCACTCTACTGTGCTATAGATGGTAGGGAGGTGATGATATGTGGAATTAGGGTTTGGCTAGGGTTACCCAAGAATCCACTATCACGGATATCACCCAATCGAGTATCAGCGATTTCCACTCCATTCCAAACTTCAACTTCATTTCAACGACATGATCAGCTTGGCCAACTTAGCCAGATTCTGTCAATCTCCTCTCCTGACACTGTGTGTCGTCTTCATGAAGTATTCACAGCCGTCCAGTCTTGCCCTGCTAATGCAGCCGCCAAGGTAGGGCACCAGTGACCTCCCAACTTGCATATATAATCTCTCAACCAGCCAGCCATGTGGACGCGGTCTTTGCGCCGACTGCGTCCCGGACCCGAGCCGGGGCTTGGGCTGCAGACTTCGGCGACCAGGGCCCGGCCGCTCCACCTTGCGCCTCCGTTCCTTCTGGACGACTACATCCCCCGGTACCAACGACTCTCTTCGGTTGACGCCGCCATGAAGCGATCGCGGGCCTACGCCCACCTGAGCAACTGCAACCTGTGCCCGCGGTTGTGCGGTGTCAACCGCTTTGAAACGACCGGCTTCTGTCTGATTGGCGAGAACGTGAAGGTGAACGTGATTGCACCGCATTTCGGCGAGGGTCCGTACTTTCTCACTTCCATGTATCTCTTCTTCCTTGTTTGCCGCCCCTCCCCGTGATCCTGGCTGACCGCTTTTACAGAGCCCTGCGTCCAAGGCCATCACGGCAGCGGCGCCGTGTTCTTCTCCGGCTGCAACCTGCGGTGTGTGTTCTGCCAGAACCACGACATCGCCCACCAGCGCAACGGTATGGACCTGACGCCCGAGGAACTGGCCAAGTGGTACATGCAGCTGCAGGATCTCGGAAACGTACACAACATCAACCTGATCACGCCCGAGCATGTGGTCCCGCAGGTGGCACTGAGCATTCTGCACGCGCGCGACCTGGGCCTCCGCGTGCCGGTGATCTACAACACCTCCAGCTTCGACTCTGCCGCGTCGCTGCAGCTGCTCGACGGCCTGGTCGACATATACCTGCCCGACTTCAAGCTATGGGAGCCCGAGTCGTCGCGCCGCCTGCTCAAGGCCGCCGACTACGCCGAGACTGCACGTGAAAGCGTCAAGGAGATGCACCGCCAGGTCGGCGATCTGTGCTTTACGGCCGACGGCATCGCCAAGTCCGGCGTGCTGGTGCGCCACCTGGTGATGCCAGGAAAGCAGCACGAGGGCGCAGCCATCATGAAGTTTCTGGCCGACGAGGTGTCACGGGACTGCTTTGTGAACATCATGGAGCAGTATCACCCGGATGCACATGTCGGGAAGCCCGCGAAAGACCGCCGGCGACGGCCTGCACCTGACGCGATAGCCGGAGATGGTGCTGCAAGTGCCGAGCCGGCTGTCTCGGAGTCTCCGCCACGATATGCCGAAATCAACCGGGCTATCACCACAGATGAAATTTCCAGTGTGAAGGCAGCTGCTGAAAAGGCCGGACTGTGGAGATTCTGTGAACCCCCCAGACATGATGGCTTCAGTATCTGACCAGTGCAGTGGCCATCTCCTTCTGCCTCCATCCACATTTCCAATCCCTGGAGCCATTCGCCAAGTGTCTCAGTGGACTGATGTGATCCTTTGGTACTGCCAACAAAGAAGATACGACATCCAGTATCAGCTCTCACCCCAACTATTCTTTTGGGGCTGGCACTGCATGTTCTAGAAGGCTCTTCTTTTTTTCTAAAGGAAGCTGGCCTGAACAGAATGGGAATAGGTGCACATGCATTCCTCCCTAAGATTCTGGAATTTCCTATTCTTCTGTGATCAAACATTCTAAGACTGCACATAACGCCTGCTTGCAAGAAATAAATAAAATCCGGCTAGGCTGGAAAGAGAAAAAACTAAAGGCTTTCCACAAACAAACCAAGAAATCCTGGCCTGCTCTTCTTTCTTTCTGTTCCTGTCTATATCTTTTCTATTATATATTGTTTTATTCATATCATGCTTCTATTACCCTTTTGGACTCTAGTTCTCTCCAGCCCTTTGATATTCTAGCTGGATCTTGGGGGGTGTATCTCCTGGCAGTGGCTTACATACAAAAGGTACTTCAGGATCCGGTTCCTTTGTTATTCGATGTGGTGGTGTGTGCATGTCCATTCTATTGATAATGATGATTGCCCCAGCTTTCCTATCTTGGGCCTTGATCTTTGGACTTCCCTTGGTTTCCTTCCTCTTTCTTTCATTCATGATCATGTGTGTGTCTTCTCTCGCTCTCTAGCTATATCTTCTGTCCTTTCTCCTTTGTGGTCTTTGCAAACTCTCACCAGTCTTCCTGTATATCAATTATCTTTTCCCTCATATTCCATCTGTCTGTAACACTACTCTTCTCTGTGGCAAAATCGATCTGCAACCTCATTCATATACTGTCTCATATTCTCCTCTCTAACCAGTTTTTGACATCCTCTACCGCCAACCATGGCTTACTCCCCTTCCTCCCCCGGCTTCTTCCCTTCCATTCTCATCAATCCGTATCACGAACACCCACAGCACGCCGAATACTTCAACAACCTGATCCACGAACAGGCCCAGCTCACCCAGGAGCTCTCGAAAGCGTCGTTCAAAGCCAACAATGCCCAGACCAAGCTGTACCAGGTGAACGAGAAGTTTTCCAGTGGACAGGAGAAGAGTCGTGTGGTTCGCCGCTGTATGCGCCGTCTGTCTCTAAAGATGGAATCTGGTCGGTCTCGCCAGTCGGAGATCACCGAGCGGTTGGAGGCGATCCACAATGAGATCACCTCATTCAGAGACCACCAGCTGCAGAAACAGCAATGGCCCTTCCAGCAGTGGGAGCAGCAGCAGTGGGAGCACCGTCAGCAGCAGATGTATTTCCACCAGGCACAGGAGCAGCAGCTCTACGGGCAGCTCGACCAGTTCCGGTTCCAGCAGCCATATACCAATGAGAACCTCTACTACATCAACCAGCAACCGGTGCCTCCGGTGTGGCCGGGTCTCATTGTCGGCTACGTGCCGGTACCCGTGCAGCCGACCTGGTCTCCCGAAGCGGCCTTTGACCACTCCGTCCCGCCCATCGACGTGCCCATATCCATGTCGCCGCAGTCGGGTCCGATTCGTCCCTTCCGGCTGAACCCGGCCGCCCCGGAATTCGTCAGCACCACCTCCTCTTTCTCATCGGTCACTACATCTTCAAGCCAGCCGTCCGCTGTCGAGTCCACGCCTGACTCGACCAACTACTTTCCCGAGGACGACTCGGTTTCCGCTGAGGATGACGACGACCGCGATGATTTCTCGGTCGAGATTATCACGGTGCCTGTCAAGCCCAAGGAAGAGGATCGCCACTATACTGTTGCACGGAAGTTGAGCGATACCCGCCCGATCTCTGAACTTCTGCTGTGGACCAGCTAGGTTGCGGTTCATGAAAGGTATCATATTCTGTCCAAACACATCTTTTTCTCTTTTGGAGTTTGCATCGTGGTTTTCGCTCTTCTATTTTCTCTCCTTTTTCTTTTCCCTTGTTGATCAAGATTCCTGCTGGAACCCAAGAACCCATCTCATATATCATACACCATAAAAAACCTGAAACCCCAGAAAAAAAAGGTCTTGGAATGGGGGATTCCGATAGCACCTTGTACTTGTTGTGCGATCAAACTGCATTTGCATCGGGAATATCACTGGTGCATGACTGGGTGGAAACAAGATATACCGAGGAGATGCACAAATTATTATTATATTCGAATTTGGCTGGCGGCGTTCATAGCACATTTTTCTTGTTTTTCCTTCTTCTTCTGTTTCTTGTTTTTCCGTGTGGGCACACGGGAAGTATACCAAAAACCAACTATATCTAAATCTTGAAACTTCAGGTTATCGACAGCTTTGGAAACATGGACAAAACTATAACGTGAAGCTATATCCACCAACTCCAAAAAGTAGTAAATGAGACCAGAAAGAGAGACAGCAGAGCGTTCAACCAAAGATTTTCTTGGAGAACCGGAGGCTATGGTGATATTTTTGCTGCGTGAAACACGATTTCAAAAGAGCGTTCAAGAGGGGAGAGCAAGATGAAGAAGCGTCATGAAGCGAGAGAAGCCCGAACAAGTACGGAGAACCGACCTCTCAAGAAAACTCGTTGTGCTTTCCATCATCGAATCCCATCTCCTGCGCCTGCTTCCGTTGCCGATCACGCACAGCTTGGGCCGACGGCGGCGGCGGAAGAAACGAGTTCCCGCGCGGGGCCGAGGATGAGCCGGGAGGCGGCGGCAGAGCGAACGACGACAGCGGAGCATTGGACGCGCCGTCGTCGGCCCGGGACTTCCGGGCCGCAGCGCCGCGACCACCAAAGTTGATAGTGATGGTCTCGCCCTCCTTCAGGCTGTAATCCTTGAGCTCGGCAGCCGGGGCCGCACTCGCCGAGCCCATGTTGCGGGAGAAGTTTGACTGGCCGGCAGCCGGGGCAGCCGCGTCCAAGCCAAGTGTTTTCCGTGAGTCCTGCAGCGCCACGCTAAAGTCGAAGGCCTCGCTGCGCTCCTCAAAGCCGATGCCCAGCACCGCCTTGCGGCCGGCGCCATCCTGCACGCGCATGGCAAAGAACCGCGAGCTGTCCAGCACCGGCTCGATGGTGGCGGCGGTCAGATACGGGCAGGCGGCGAACAGCTGACCCGAAGCGGGGTCCTCCAGAAGCACGTCAACCTTGACGGGAGGATTGGCGGTGTTGCTGGAATTATCATCGTCGTCGTCGTCGTCAAAGGCCGTCTCAACCACCCGTACCCGGGCGGTGAAGATGTGGCGTGATGGGTCGGTGGTCCAAGTCGCAGCCACATAACCCTTTGTTGAGGTCAGCGGAGGAATGTTGTATACATGGACGGACTGTGCCACAAACAGCACCCGCTGGATGGCACTGGCTGGGAGAGGCTTTCCGGTGGCGGCGTCAATAGATTCCATGACAACTGATGGCAAACAGAATTTATGTATTTGGGCGGGGGGAAGAGAAGAATGTAAACGGCAGGTTATTCAGGGTCTATTGAGGTTTAAGCCACTAAGAAAAGATGCGATACGCAAACAAGCTCCGGACAATGGAAACGGGAAAATCAAACAGGGATCACCAAGCTCCAGTCGTCAATCAAATACTGGACAGTTGCCACCCAAAACTGAGAGGAAAGGTGAAGCTGAAGAAGAGCGATGACACCAAGAAACTTGAGAATATCACGAGAAGATCAGATAACCCGAAAAATGCGCTGATGCTTAAGTAACATATGGAAGGGAGAGATGGAAGGAAAGAAAGATGGCAGGAGCGATAGACAAACAGCGAGGCAGGCCAGATGCTTCAATTGCAGGCTCTGATTGGCTGTGGCCCCAGAAAAAGTGAACTGAGAGAGCCTCAAAAACCTCGCCAGTGGAATATACGGGATATAGAGATATATCAGATAATCGATGCGGTGAGAGATGCACGCCCGGGGAAGGAGCGAGCGGGCTTGAGTGCTCTTTCCACATTCCACAGTTGACTTGTTGCACCCAGAAAGCGGGGGCGGGGTAGCAGCAAAGCTTAGGGTTACGCCACAGTTCCCCGAACTTCTGCACACTGTTGGGAACTTGCTGCTTCACAAAAAGGTACTTCCGAAGTACTCAGAGTCTGCGGCTCAATCTTCTGCCCTGAAGTGTAGAGCACACAGCCCCTAGAAATATACTTCTTCTACGCATGATCTCTGCTTTTGTTCTAGAAAACCTGCCAATATTCTAGAAATGAAGCCTTATAAAACCGTCTTAACCACCATAGACTGCTAATCCCCCCCCACACACTTTTTCTTAGTTGAATCTGACTCACTTTTGACAACCAGCTCTTTTATTTTATTTTTTATTTTTCTGTCTTCATTTGCTCACATGCAAACTGAACCTTGACAACTTCCTCTACCCTTTTATGCTTTCCCTAGCACATCTACTCGTAGTGATCTCACTATCACACGAGCCTTAAAGTACTTTGCTAGATGTCTTCCGCAGTGGAAGCTACAATGGCTCCGGCTAGTGAGTACCTTGATCGCATACACACGATCACCCCCAAGCCGAGAGCAGCAACTTGGCCTAACAACACACCATCTCCTCCTCTCCAGACCCGAAGCCCGATGCCGTCCCGGCGACCGAAGTCTCCCTCCCGCTCCGCCCGAAGGTGGCCGCCGGCGAATTCGACATCGTCGGCACCTACTACCGCTTCCTCGACTCCGACCCCGACCTGACCCAGCCGGTGGCCGCCATCGAAGCCCTCGTGGCCATGCTAAGCGTCTCGCACTCGTCGACTGTGTTCGAAACCCTCAGTACTGTGCAGCACTACGCCGAGATCCTCAAGACCGTGGTGCGCAACCCGCTGCCGCTCACCGCCGGCACCGACCTCTTCCAGCAGTTCCTGGTGTCCTCGTTCAAGCAGCCGCTCGAGGCCGCCGCTCATGACCACGCTCATCCCCCGCACTCGATCGCCCCGCCGCCGCACCGGCCGCCGCCAACCACCACGCTGTCGTTCGACGCCGTGCGCCACCACCTCGTGCAGAACGGCAGTCTCTTTGCTAAGCGCGCTAGAGACGCCCGCGAACGCATTGCCTCTGCCGGCTGGCGCCTGGTGCGGCCCGGCACCACCGTGCTCACCCACGGCGCCTCGCGCACCGTCAGCGCCCTGCTCGTGCGCGCCGCCACCGAGTCCGCCGCCGCCGCCCTCGACGGCGCTCCGGCCTTCCGCGTTATCTACGTGCGCGACGCCTGGCGCCCCGAGGAAAGCGATGCCGTCGTCGCCCGCCTCCGCGCCGCCGGCATCCCCGTCGCCGAGATCCCCGCCTCCGGCGTCGCCCACGTCATGTCCATGCTCCGCCAGGTGCACTCGGTGTTCGTCGGCGCCGAGGCCGTCACCCAGGATGGCGGCATCCTCTCGCGCCTCGGCACCCTGCAGCTCGCCTCCCTCGCAAAGGCCTCTCACCCTCCTATCCCCGTCTACGTGGCGGTGGAGGAGCACAAGTTTGTCCGCGCGTCGCCGCGATACCAGTCCGACGAGGATCTGGGATACAAGCAGAGTCTGCTGGACTTCACTGTCAAGGAGTCCAGCTACAAGCCCCCCAACCCGGTGGACTTCACGGTAAGCTTTGTTCTGGGCATAATGGCGGGTTCAGTATGCAGTGATATTAGAATGCTAACATCTCACTTTCTAGCCCCATTCTCTCATCACCAACCTGATCACCGAAACCGGAATCAAGCCGCCCACCTACGTCACCGAGCAACTCCTGGAAGTGTACGGAACCCTCACTCCCCAGCACATCCTGGACTCAGTTCAGCTCGAAATGGCTCAGAAGGGCCTTTGAACAACGCTTCTGCTTCACTCTTTATCTCTACAAAACTAAATCCAAACAGGGCATTGTCTTAAAACAGGTATGGATGGGGCAGGAGGGTCGTTAAAAAGAATCCGGAGTTTTCTGTGTTTTGTTGCTTTTCCTCTTTTTTTTTTATCTGCTGATTTTATTCCTGGCGTCTATCCGTAACGACTTCTTTGTTTTTCTGTCGGAACACTTTCTTCGCATCTAACCTGGCGTGGGAAAAAGGGCACACATCTTCCATGTAACTCATCATCTTCAATCTAAATCCTACCTAATATGTATGTACCCAATATATATGTCCAAAGTGCAATTTTGAAATACCCTGACTGTGAAAAACACCCCGAAAATATCTACCTGTTTCCAAAGAGCACAATCCAAGATCCAAAGAAAAAGAAAAGCAGAAATGTTCCCAGTAGTTTTTTATCATCCAAAAATGCTCTCTAGATATCCAAGTCCCGTACAATCCGAGCTCCCACCCATGCATATGCGTAGTTCCGCTGGTACCAGTTTACACTAGAGCCGAAAGGTTAGTTATCAAACTGGGGGGTGGGAGGAACCATGGAAGGAAAATAGAAGAGATGAAGGGAGAAAACTCACAATGACTTCCGTCCGGCAATACGCGGATGCGTAGCCCATGATCCTCCCAGCACAATGTTGTGCTTACCGTCGAAGAAGTCGGCTGTTGAATTCCGGTCAGTCCAACGATTTGGGAGAGGAGCCAACGTCCACAAACGTCCACAGAGACAAACAAGTACTTACCCGTGTATCCAGGGTACAGCTCCATCGGCTCAAACTCCTCGTACTTGTTCAGCACGCTACTCGTCCACTCCCACACACCACCGAAGTCCGCCTGGCCCGCCAGCCGTCCACCAGCCGCGGTGACCGGGACCGGGTGCCAGTTCTTGAACCCGGTGTTGGTGCCGTCCAGATCAACAAAGTTGCCGAGACCCCGACCAATCTGGTCATCGACCGTGGTTTCGTGTTCGGACCGGCCGTAATCACCGTCGGTGCCCTGCCGCTCAAAATCCTCCGAGAGCGGGCTGGGCGGCAGGCTGTGGTCCCCTTGGGATGACCGCAACAGGTTCCACCGTTTCCGCTTCTGCTCTTCGACCTGCGCGTAGATGCTGCGCACCTCCGCAAACGACGGGATCCGGCCGCCCATCCATTCGGCGCAGCCCTGAAGCTCGTCGAAGGAGGCAAACACCGGCCAATCAAGAGCCTGGCCAAGAGCCACTGGACCATACACTGTTCGAACGGCCTTACCGTTCAAAAAGGGTGAGTCCAGAGGCAGCACGCCTCGCTCCTCAACTTTGCTGTTTCCGTTCTTTCGCCCAAATGCACTCCCACCTTGGGCGTGGCCGGTCGGTGTTTCAACCCAAGACGCGGGGAGTTTCTTGACATTGTTGTGAAGCATGTAGGCAGCGTACTTTTTTGGGGGGGGGCATGACACAACACGTCAGTAAAAGTGTATGGGCAATATATACGAGGACGGGGTTGGTTTTATCTGACCTCTTCGTTGGTGATTGGCCGTCCCTTGGCCTCGAATGCCTTGACGGATGTCTTCCTCATGGGCTTCTCGTTGTCCCTAATGAAAAGCGTTAATAACTGTCAGAGATGAACTTGTTCGAGGGGAGATCCTCCAGTTCCAACTTGACTTACCATCCATAATGACGATCCGTTTTGGTCCCATTGTCGGGATCGTTGATCCCAATAACGACGTCTCGGGCCTCGACTGTATGCCACTTATTAGGCACTCTCGCCCGGCGAGCTTCGCATGCGATCTGAGCAAAGTCAGGGGTACCAGTCCCAGCGGGCGGCAATGTCTTCGAACTCTGAAGCATCATATACAACAAGGTCTCAATGTGCATCAGTTCGTGCTCGAAAGCAGCCCAGATAGCACGGCCCACGTTCCGTGGAATCGAGAGATCGTTGCCAGCTGTTGCGTAAATACCAACCAGTCGGTCTCTCACCCGTGTTTGGTACTCCAAAATGGCGGTGACATTCGGCCATTCGTCAGGGATCTCGCTGTGATCGTGGCACAGCTCCGGATTGTCAACATCGGGGTCAATGCCCCGCTCAAACACATCCCGAAACGACGTCGGCGTCGTCAGAGGCTCGCGGGTGGTCTTGGTGAGTTGAACATCCAGGAAGGTGGGAATATGTCCAAGGTAGAAGATGCAGGCATTTCGCAGCTTGATAGGCTGCGATAGCAACTCCTCTCTAGGCAACATCTGAGATGTCACCATATCCCAAGCTTCCCAAAGGGCTTCCCACTCAGGTACCGATGGAAGAGCAGTGGCAGCATATGTTGCAGGCAGCGGGCTGAAGGGTATGGCAGGTTTCCTCAGGAGGTGCAGGCCTGTTCAACATGAAAAAGAAAAAAAAGTTGGACATCAATAAGGCAGTCTAAACATCCAGGTGAAATGGAACAGCTAGCATAGACTTACCATAATCATTGTGAACCCACGAGTCTGCCTTCGCTAGGCCAGATCTCTCCCAAAGACGGGTCAACTCGGTTGGCGAGTACTTCAGACTGCGTTCAACCTGAATCCGGTCACTCGGACAGAATCTCCGGCCTAGTACTGAAGTCTGGAACTTGGGGGAATAGAAGGCCTGGTGACGGCCGCCATTCTCATCCCAGACATACTCACCAATTACCCTCCAGTGATCGATGTCGAAGGCTTCAGTATCAAGAACACGATTGACGTGGGTAAGGCCATTGAGGATGAATCTGAAAGGAACGGGAAAGCTATCATCAGCACGGAACACACTTGAAAAATTGGAAACGCTCATCAGTTGAAATATCGCATACCTGTGAGTGACGCCTTTGCTGTCTGTAACGATTCAGCACATATGAACTGGTTAGTATATGCTCTGATTGATTATATAAGGAGGCAGCTGAAGAGCTTGTACCATTGTATGCCCGACTGTAGAGGAAGGAACGACTTCGGTTAGCACCTGCATCTTTTACACGGAATGTTCGGCGGTTAAATCCTGAAGAGAGTTGAACGAGACTTACTAGACTTTCTCGGGATTGCTGCAAGAGTCAACGCCAATGAGCATCAGGTCGTTAACTTTGAGAACATCAGCAAATTCTTTCAGAAAGGCGGCAGCTTCGAGCCGGTCGAAGTTTCCAATGCTAGATCCCATATGCATGATGCACTTGGTTCGGTTGAGGATCAATGGCTGCTTCAGCCACTCACGGCAGTCTTCGTAGGTACCCCAGAGGCCACGGCATGTTACATTGCGGAAGCGCGGAAGCTGAGAGAGAGTCCGCTCTAGCTCGGGCCGAGAGAGATCCAGTGCCAGATATTCGATTCTCTTCCCAGCCTTGTCCAAAGCCTCTAGTAGCAGCTGGATTTTCCGGAGGTTTCTATCGACGATATAGGCCAGTCAGTAAGAGAGAGGACAAAGTCAGAACCACCCGGGCGTAACAAACTCACCCACTACCGAGCTCGATGAGCAAGGAGTGATCCGGGACTCCCGCGGCGATCTCAGTGGCGGCCTTGACCAGAACGTCGATTTCACAGTTTGTCAGGTAGTACTCGTCCAGATACGTGATTTCTTCGAACAGCTGCAACCCAGCATCGTCATATAGAACCACGGTTGGTAGCTGAGCGGGACCGACGGCAGGGTTTAAACTCTCCAAAATATCCTCCCGGAGACCGGACTGGACCATATCTCGGCGGATGTCGGTGATAAGCGGGTCGGAGTTGGGGTTAGTGGTGGTGGCCACAATGTTCAACGGCCGGTCGGCCAATTTGGACGGACTCCGGATCCGCGACTGTGACCCCGGAGCGTTGCCGGGGAAGTTTGTTATTGCTGGCATGACTAGGCAATGTAGATAGAAACAGACAGTGAAAGAGTATTGGGGTGGTTATAGAGAGTTCGCATATAGGAAGTTGTAAAAGCAAGGGAAAACGAGGATTTATTCGAGAGCGACGGCGTGTAAGACAATGCAACGGGTAGTATGTATAAGTGTAGGTCGGTTGGAGAGATAGGAGCAAAAGATGCAGATGGAACACCGCCTTGATATCTCCTGACAGCACCCTGTAAGCAACCTAAAGGCCTGTTCAAGCGTTTGGGGAAAGCAAAGGAACGGAAAGGAGGTGTCATATAGTGGTGTGGTGTCAAATGATCAGGATCCGGTAAGCGAGAAGCCCGTTCTTTACAATGCTGGTTTCTTGGCTATCTTGATCCAGCTAAAGTGGCCAGGCCCAGGGGAACGCAAAGGCACCAAAAAATAGTATAGTAATATAAGATTTGGTGGCAAAAGGCTAATCAAACAAGAAGCCGAATGAGGTTTGGGGGGTTGATGAGGAGAGTAACAAGAGGGGAGACAAGCTGATAAGCCTGGGAGTTGAACTGATGATATTTCAGCCAGAGCACAGTTCTAAGAGAAATCAAAGAATTAGGGAAGAGAAAAGAGGGAGAGAGAGGGAGGGAGAGAGAGAGGTAAATAAGAGAAGAGAGAAATAATGATGACGAAGAGGAAGAGGAAGAGAGGACTGGCATCTGGAGTTGGAATCCGGGGGAAGGCGGAGAAAGACTCGGTATATATATACAAATCCCCTATGTGAACGCAACCGGACCAAAATGATACACTTGTAGCAAGCAGAAGGGGAAAAGAGAGGTGAAGAATTGGAAGAATAATACAAAACAAGAAGCACGAAGGGTGAAGGTTTAGTGAGTGCCCGTATTACCGTACGAGTACAAGTATCGTTAGCATACAAATCTGGAGTTTTGCTTGCGGCCTGGGTAGTCGGGCGAGGTACAAGTATCAAGTACCTGGTTTTCCCTGGTTTACATAAAAAAGAGAGAAAAAAAAGAAGGCAGTTCTGGAATCGTGACCAAACAATAAAAAGATTTTTATTTATTAATATGTGAGAGAGGGCATGCACATAACACCACCGGAAGCCATCCGGAAGGCCTGAACGGAAGGAAAAACAGGGAAATTGTACCACCTCGGAGTTGAGCTGAATGGTTGTCAAATCGGATATGAGACAATGCATATAATAATATAGAGAGGAAAGAGGTGTACAGCTGGTAAGAAGGTGTAAGTGTGTGTGTACGAGTATGTGCAGGTACTTTCGAGGATTGGGCAACGGTCAGCTTCAATCGCCACCTCAACACTGCATCGGTCGCATGTGGTTAATCTCTCAGCCAGGAATAGAAGCAAAGGGTGGTACCAGGAGGGCGGTCGGAAGTTCACTGTCAAGTGTGCGAGTGTGCTGTTTACGTGTCAGCAGGGAAACTCTGGAGCATCTCGGTATACATAAGGTTGGATCCTACCCACTATAATCGGTCTACCCAGTATGTTTTAATAATAAAAATTACAATATCGTTCGTTCTAGCTTGGGTAATGAAATCGGAGTGGGATGGCGCTGAAAGAAAAAAAAGAAGAAAAAAAAGAAGAAAAAAAAGAAGAAAAAAAAGAAGAAAAAAAACCAGCTGGAGAACTTCGGGGGGAGATTGCGCGTATACTTCATACACGTTGCCGGTTCTTTCGGTGTAAGTACCAGTACCTGCAGCTATGGCGAGTGTACGGTAAGCTGGTTCCCAGAAAAGCAGGTAGCAAATGCCGGCAGCTCCTTCTCTCCCCAGACCCGCGGCGAACAGCCCGCAGGAATTAATGCCTCTCTCTCAAGACCTGAAAGGCGGAAATTGCAACAGGAAAGCGCAGAACAAAAGAAAAAGAAATGCAGACGTGGGATGGTTGTTCATGCACGCGAAACAACTCGGGCTGCACCCAAGCTAAACTGGAAAGAGCCAACGCACTTACCCTGGTTCGGCTTTTCTAGGCTCTCGCTTGTGGCTGGCCGACGGTGTCCGTTCCCGCCTGACTTGGAAGCGACTCACCGCGCGGGCATGCATGTGTCCTTTTGCTTACACCGGGCAGTCGGTGTAAAGAGGCCACAGAGGGGAAAAAAAAAAAGTGTGTGTGTATTTCTCCTGGCTATGCAGGGCTTGTTCACACTTGTCAGGTCTCCAAAGTCATGTGCAGCCGGCAGTGCTTCCAGTCTCCAGATATCGCCCAGTTTGTTGTACGTAAAGAAGGTGCCACCAGCCTTGCTTCACATCACCACCAAGGACCAGCACGTTGCTCAACTTCCTTCCCCAGTTGAGCGCCTTCCGCACACACGTCTCGTCTGTACCTTCCTCGGCCGTCTTCTTTGCTTCCTTCCTCGTCGACTGTAAGCCCTAATCGCATCACGATGTGGACTCGTCTTAGACGAAGATGCCGTAATCATTTTCCACAAAGATATCTCGCAGACTCAGCTTGATCTTGTCTTTCGTCTCTTTCATACAGTCTCACACTTTGTCTGGCCACAAAGCGCATCCCGGGATGTCTCTCTCACTCTCCGTATATTTCATTGACACATACGAAGGCCGTGTTCCTGCAAATGAACTATAGCCGCCCCTGTTTCCCGATCCTGTGATTCACACGAGTGCCCTGCTTTATTATGTTCTGTGCCTTGCTTTTTAATTCTTCTTTTTTTCCTTCCGACCGCCTGGTCCGAACCGTCACTATGGCCACACCTCTAGACTCTCCATTGCTCCATTAGTTCCAGGTCCCGGGCTCGGACTTCCAGATCCAGAGATACATGCAGATTTTCTGCCTTGTCAACATACGGCATGTTTATGCGGGGGTAGCTTCCGTACGGCCCGGCCGAAGACAAGAAAAGAAAAAGCAACTCCGCGAGCTTCAGCCATTGACAGGTTGACGTCTGTCCAGTATTTGGCTCGGCTCCCAGGTGTGGTGTGTATGAATGTGTGGCCCCAGACTTTTCTTTCTTTCTTTTAACCTCCGTCGGCTCTTGGTGCATTATCCGTGGTCCCAAAGCTGTTCTCCGGCCCATTGACGTAACAACAACTTCATTGACACGAAGCTTACTTATTAGCAATGAAACACCATCTTCTCATTGGAGATACGTGGCAGAGTCAACCTGCCACTTCAATCACCCGAGGAAATTGGAGAACACCGCGTGAAGCCGCGTTCCTGGCCGGCCGGATGCACCCTACACTCCAAATATGCACAATCCCCCAAACATTGTTTCCTCATCGTCGGCCTCTCCCTCTTCCTTTCAATCTCTACTACTATATTCAAGCCTAACCTCCAATACTAGTTGATGCTAACGCGAACCAGGCACAGAACGGCACTCGCTTGATATCCAAGACCATCCAAACCTGCTCCCCAGTCCGGGGAAATCCAGTTGCACTCGTACCTACCTTTACGTCGTCTCCTTCTTTCCAACTGCATTTCTTTCCCGATGCGCCGCCTTTGTAACGTTCCGCTGCATGCAATATGTAGGTCATCTGCCCCGAGGACCCTGATCATTGGCCTTGCTAGTTAGAGTTCTTGACTTTTCCTTCATATTGGAAATTATTCATACACCGGCAAAATCCCTTCCAGCCTCTGTTTGCAGGAGATGATGTGTTCAGAAACACATAGACTCGTTTTATTTCTAAAGTCTCCTGCCGATTCTCGGCTATTATTTCATCGAGAACCCCGGCGGGCAAGATAGCGTATGCAGAGCCATCACCATCACCATCACCCCGAATTGCAGGGCCTGGATTGAGTCCGCAAGAACGACGCCAGTGCAGTGCGACACATCATAATCCCAGCGCTCCCAAAGATGCTCCACCGAAAAATCCCCCCCTTGTATGACTGCATGCCGTGAGTTGGTCAGGCCTCGCTTTGCCGACTGTCTCAATGGAATTGGGCATGCAGTCCTCCACCACGCTTCGTCTCGCATGGCTGGGCCACATAATTTTTTTTTTCTTGGGGCAGCTGATGTTGTTTGTCCCATCCAGAAAGAAGACTGGCTTTTGGTTCGTGGCGCTCCCCCCACATCTGTTTCACACACTCTCTTCAATTTCATGGAAATTGAGGCTTGCTCTGCTTTTTTTCTTTTGGCGATTGACCTCCCTTCTGGGTTCTAAATCCCATCAGTCACGGTTGCGTTCTCTACTGCACATACAAAGCTAAAAGTCCCGGTTGCCCTAGGCCGACCGAAACTTGGCTCAATGACTTGATATCTCTCCCTCCCCCGCTCGTCCGCCAGCAAGAACCCGAGACAGGCAAGCCAGCCTGTACCCGATACATACAACAACAAACGGGCAAATGAAATCAGTCCGCTAGACTTCAGTATCTCCGTTTGAATCCCCGTGGCCTGGTTTTCGCTCTCTCTTAGCACGATGCATTTCACATCTGCAGGTGTTTCCAAATTGGTTATAGCTCCAGAAAATGCCAAGGTCACCCAGTATGCCCAACAGACCTCTCTGGCTAGACTGTACTGTACTGTAGTCAGTGCTGTGCAGTGGTGGTCATCCACACATCCCATCCATCCAGTCTGGTCTTTTGTGTTTCCCAAGTTGTGTGCTCAATCCTAGCTGTGAAGTGATCACACTAACCTATAGGATCCTCGATCTGCTTGCTTAACCCCCTATTCCTGTGACGATCAGAACATGTAGTAAGTCGGGCTGGATTCCATTCGATTCCTTTTTCAGGGCTATATGCACATTCAGTACTGTACATATACCGACATGGTTGTACTACTTACTCCATGTACATTGGCTGACTTGTTGAACAAAGTTCCCGGTTGTGATCCTTCTTCTGAAGCGGGCGGTTATAGTCCCTGGAAACCTCTATGTAAGAGGACACGTACCCAAGTGGTGCTCAGTGCTGGCTATTTTTCTTTTTTTTCGCCTAGCCTCTTCTCCGGAAACGGCCAGATGCAGATATTCCGTGGGTCACGAGGAATAAAAAGGAGGCATCTATCCGTCGTCCACGAAAATCCGTCAAAGTCCCCGATTCACCCAGAAACGCTACGATCCCAGATTGCTCTTAGGGTTGGGGACCCCGACACCAACAGCTGCAGCATGCGTGTCGAGATGCAAAAAATCCGAGCCAAACATTGATGATGTTGTTGTCCTCATTCAATTTTGCCGCCGAAGTCTTCAATCCGGTCGCAACAGCCAGAACACCCCGTATGGAGACAGTTCCCACGGCCTCACCGTCATTCCCTCCACCAGAGTGCCACTTATACACAATGATACCCGGTTGATTTGGTGCAGCCCACATTTCTCTCACAGACCTTATCCTGGGAGAGTGGGGGGCACGTTTCTTCTGGAAGGACAATGACCAGACGAGAATTCCCCCCCCCCCTGCTCTCCAACGTTTCTTCCAGGTGGCCCCGGTCAAGCACAAGAGCTTGACCGTGAAGAAACGGATCAATATGTTTGTCATGCGAATCTCGCTCGCCTGGTGCTTTCCCACCATTTTGAAGTCCTTTTTTTTTTTTTTGCCTGTCTCTGATGTTGGCTCCAGACTGAGGCCAAAGTCCGGGGGAGTTTTGCCTCTAATCCAGCCAATCCCCAGCTATGACGACTTGTGCAGAAAGTTCCGTCGGAAGAGGCCGTTGGCATGAGTCCGAACCAAGCTGCGACAGGCTGAAGCACATTCCGTTCTCTCTGGAGAGACAAAAAGACCAAGCTTCATCCCCCTCAGCCGGGTCGTGTCCGTTATATCCTCGTCCAGGGAATCTTAGGAGTCTACGTCCTGGATATTGAGTCGGGTCGGCATTGGCTTCGTATCAATGTGTATCCCATGACATGAGTCTAGAACGTGGGGGGCCCTATCTTATTTAATCTTTTGTGTAAGTGGATATGTCTTCTTCCTCCTCTCCCCCTCTTGAGCCACCGCCAAAGGTCGGTATGGTATGTACGAGCTCACGCTGGCGATTTTCTGTTGAAAATATTGTTCCGGAAGACAGAAGGACTGACAAGATTATATTGAAGAACGCAACGGAAAGCCCGAGACTGTGAGAGAGTGTGGATTTACTCACAGCATACAACGATATCGTCTGTGCCATCAAATATTTGGGAATATCAGCTCTCTTCCCCGCTTTGGGGGACTTTTCGACTCTCCCCACGCCCCCAATCCACCTCTGAAGATAAATCATACCCACTGTTCACAGCCAGGATCACCCCTCTCCCTCACGATCATCATTCATTCTCCTTTTCTAGACCTTTTTTCTGGTTTTTTTTTCTCCTCCTGGTCAGTGTCTCCCACCGCCTCTTGGGGGCCTGGACCATCCATCGATCATGTTACCAGTCCAGAAACAACGCCCACAGGGAGCACAGCAAAGGATCAGCTGGATCAAAGGGAAAAAAAAAACCGTCAGGTTAAGTTGGCCAGGGCCCCTCGGGCTATATTGCAAAAAGGCGTTTCGGGGCACATCGTAGCAGGCCAGCATGATTCCCCCCTTTTTTGCTCCTTTACCCCAACATGGTGGGGGAGAAAGCAGGGCGCTTTTGAACAACAGCGAACTTACAATGTGCAAGGCATGCCACACCACACACACACCCCCTTTAAAAAAAACCTTTCTGGTCAGGTTGTGTGCCCCTGGTTTGGCTTTATCTCTTTTTTCAAAGTCTTGGGGCGCCTCCTCCCTCCCAGTTTCAAGAAGCGGTGAAGAATTGGCTCTGGGTAGGAATTGTGATTCCTTTTTTCCCAATTGCCCCTTCACCATGCATCGTCATACGGCAAAAGGAACAAAAGGAAGAAACAGTCCCAAGGCCCTCCCCCCCAAAGATCAACGCGTTGGTGGTGCACCGGGTTGCCTCCCCCGGCAGCCTTCTTCTCGTATACACACAGACAGCCGCACCCTGCACCCAACCGGATGCTGTGGCTCGCCACGCACACACACACACACACCGCACAGGCACACACCACGCAGACGTCGGAAACGGAAGTTATAACAGACACATTACCTGCGTTGTTCATGCAAATCAGGCGTGTGGAGGAACCGCCCTCACGTGCAATGCCAGAAAACCAAAACCAAAAAAGCAAACAAGGCCAACAAGGCCAACAGCCGAGAATGGGCGTCAGTCTTCCAGGAGCCGAAATGATTGACTGTCCCGGTGCCCGTCACAAGGCCACGACAACGCACTCCTGCTGCCTCCACCACCAGCCTCGCCAAACCTCGTGAACCCGTTCGTAGTACTCTAACCAGTCGAAAGGCCGCCCAGAAACTTCCGGCTTACAGAACATACTAATGGAGTACAACGTCACGGCAAGACGAATCACGCACAGAGATCAGTAGGTTCCACCCAACCAGAAACGGTGCATGCAACTGCGCTACCAACAGAAGAGGACAACAAAAACCGAGGAGTATAGAGGAGAAGAACCAGAAACGGAAGTGTATAAAATCAACGGGGGAAGCAAGCAGAAATCCGGAGACCAAAAAGACCGTGAGTTGGGAACCCGGAATAGTAGTCCCCTGCCCAATCGCCAACTCAGTGGTTCCCTCCAATGTGCAAGATATCATCGCGCGTCAAGATGGAAGAAAGAAAAGAAGCAACCAAAGCCCCCGCCGTCCGAATGAATGAGAATATTGCCCCTCCTCCTCTATTCCCATGAACCGTCAACCACCATCCCGCCCCGCCGTTCGTAAAGAAAAAAAGAAGAAAAAAAAAGGTATCACAAAAAAAAGAGACGCACCAGAAGAAACGAGAGGGGGGAAAGGATGTAAGAACAACAAGAAAGTATATGCCGATTCGAAAGAGAAAAAAAAAAGCAGAAGAAACCGAGAAAAGAAGCCATAAGAGGAAGAAGCAAAAGAGGAAATAAAAGGACAAGATCAAGATCAAGAATGACAAGAGACGATGGACATAGCGGAGGGGCCAGTATTCGAGGTGGGCATCAATCAAGTCTTGACCGAACCGTTGAAAAGATGAGAAGAGAAAGAAAAAACGAGATTCGCATAAACAGAGTAAGAAGCACCACTCCAGGGAACATCATGAAGTCGTAGAAAAATGGAAATGAACAAAAGAAGAACGAAATAAAAGGAGTCATCAAACGCATCACCAGTGGGTTGGGTAGTACGACCCCGGCCCACCACCATCCAACCTCCAATCCATCTCGGCCGGCGGGAACCCGTCATCCCCCGACAGGCCGTCACCGCCGCCCGGCACTCCCTGCGACCCCATCATGAACAGCTCCAGGTCCTGCAGGTACTCGCCCCATGTGTGCTGCTCCGAATTGGCCACAATCTCGTCGGCATGCAGCATGAAGTCCTCACTGGACATCTTGGAGATCCACGACCGCAGCCGCTGCAGGTTCCGCACCTCAAAGTCCCAGACCTTGGGCGTCTGCACCGCCGACGCCTCCGTCGATACGGATCGCGTCCGGCTATGGCTGTCGCCGCGGGCCGAGCCGGGAACGTTCGGTAGCGACGGGGGCCGCTGTCCATCGCCCGAGATTGGCTCCGGCTTCATGTTCCCAGATTTGCTCTCATCAAAGTCCTCCGATCCGGCAACTGCCTTCTCGCGGATGATCGCTCCGCTACTCGTAATCATGTCCTTGTAGTCATTGTCCCACAGCAGCTTTCCGCCAGGCCCGGACGCTATATTGGAGTCGCAATGCTGGTACTTTTGCGTAATCTCCATCAATGCCCGATCACACGATCGGAACGACGCTGCCCATGCTCCTGCCGAGTTGACCTGGTCGGCCATCTTCTCCAGCGTCTTATAAAGAAACAGAATCGCTCCGCCCCCGGCACGGTTGTTCGCTGCATCGAGGCTCGCGCTGTCCTTCTTGTTGAACATTTGGCACTTCATATCCATGTGTGGGAAGTATCGAGCGTAGATTCCCACAAACGCCGCCGTCCATATCGAAAATATCACCAGTGCCGAGCGTGGCAACCGGTCTTGGCTCCATTCGATTATGTACACGATATCTCGTGCAGCCTTGAACAATCTGGCCGCACTGTCGGTCCAGAACCCAGCCGGAGCATTTGGAAGCAGCGGCGGGTCCAATGGCCCAATGGGATGTGGACACCGAATGGCAATAAACGGCACATACTCCCGGTGAAGCATAATCTCGCAAATACAAGACAGCATGTGCATAGATATGTAGGCCGTCGACAGCGAGCTGTTTCTATGCTTGTTGCAATTTTCTTCAGAGAACTCAAACTCACTGGGGAGATCAGAGTGGAAGTCCTGAAGCTTCTCGGTCAAAGTCTTGAACCGCGACGCCTCCCACGGTGGAGCCTCACCATCGATCCGGCGGCCACCACCGAAGCTGTACTTGGTAATCTCCCCCCAGATGTCAACCAGTCGAATGAAGCGGCTGCTGAGATTGTCGTCTTCAACCCGGTGCCGGATCCGTTCGTTCCATTTCGAGCTAAGATATCCGGTGATCGTCCGGTTTCCGCTGGTGAAGGCTTCTTCTGAACAAGGCAGGAAGATCCGCAGGTCGTCGGAATGGATCGCCGATACTCGGCCGGCACCAACATTGAGCAAGCGGTCCATTATGAGGCAGCTGAACATCGTGCGGCGTCTGATCTCGTTGGTGATATTCGCAAGACGTTGAGCCTCCGTCATCTCTTTCGCTTGGTGATCTTCAGCCAGGTACATCAAGTCGGAGCTCTTTGGTCGGCTCTTGCGAGATCGCTCATCGCCGTCATCTCCAATATGAATTCTCATCGCCTGGGCCAGCCGAATCGCGTTTCCAACGTACATCCACGCGCCCAAGCTTCCATTTGGTCGGCTCTGCAGCCATTCGTGCAGACCCAACATGAGAAAGGCCTGAACACGTTCGACTGAGTCGGCAGTCATGACGGTGGAAAGAGGGCCGAGAGCTATGGTCAAAACCTTGCCAAAGTACTCAGATGCTGCCGATGCTGACTCGCCGGCGGGCCGAGAAGTGGCGGCGCCAGCCTTGTCCTTGGTTGACGATGAAGTTGTAGTCGGGGTGCTGCCGCCCGCGGTGGCGTTCACACGGGCAACGTACTGGACAAGATCGGGATGAAAGCGGGCAGTCAGGGTCAAAACCCCCAGAAGCACAATGTTGAGATCGGCAGCTTCGTCGGAACCGGGAGATCGAACAACGCGGGCCATGCGTTCCTTCAACATGGGGACGTGGATAAAAGGCAGCTCGGTGGAAAAGTTGAACATGAAAATTTCGAACACGTCGTCCCAGAGTTTCGGAGTAATGAAGGGTCGAGAGAGAACTTCTTCGGCATAGGCAGTGCACTTCTTGTCGTCAAAGTCTCGGAAATCTTCCAGTCGGCGAGGGCGCTTCTTCTCCCGATCGGCATCCCGGGGCTCGGTCTTCATGGCGGGCGAAGACTCTCGTTTTACAGGCGGCACACTTGGGTCGGCATACTGACATTTGTGGCCGCCTTTCGTGCAGGTATCACAGGGTTTCTGCGGGCCGACATTGTCGCACTTCACTTTTGATCGCCTACACCGTAAGCAGGCTATGCTAGACCGCATGGGTGGGCGGAGGCGGATGACCTGTTTACTATTGAGGGCAGCGGACATTGTCGGGTCATATCCCGGGGTAGGTTTAGTATAGCCGTCAGGGGACATGGCAACCTGGCTATACTGGGGGGCCGGAGTATGCATCTCGCTTGGAGGAGGTGGAGGTGGAGGCTGGCTGCTAGGAAAGGCGTCATTCGAAACGTTGCTGACAGGCGGTGGTTGAGGGAGGAGTTGCCGCGGCTTTGCGGTAGGACCAGGCGCCGGACTGGATCCGGAGTATTTCCTTTTGTAGGGAGGAGGACCTGAATGTTGCGGTTGCTGCTGCTGCTGTAGCTGCTGTTGCTGATACTGCTGTTGGAACTGTTGTTGGTATGCGGCGGAAGCTTGAGCCTGGCTTGCCTCTAAGCTGTCCTCGGATGGTGGGCTTAGGAAAAAGTTGATGGCCAATTTATCGTTTTTTGTGGGGAGCCCCGGGCCGTAGGCGGGTAGGCCGCCTTGGGCACTGGGGCTACGCACCGAGGACTCCAATGTGTGAGATACCGGTGGGGAGAACGATGCAGATAGAGGGCTAAATGAAGGGGAGGGTTCTGGTAACCTCCTCTGGCTGGGGGAAGTACGGTAGTTCAGTAATTGATCAATTTTGACGCGAGTGGTTGGGTTGAACGACTAAGTTAGGTTCGGGGCCGACCGGCGAATGAGAGCCTGAACTGGGCGAAGATGATTGAAAATCTCCCAGAGATTTTGTCGGAGAGGAGATTGCCCGCCCCCGAAGAGTGATGGTGGTGATAATCGGGTTGACCGGCCGGAAATCAGGCAACACAAAACAAAACAAAAAAGGCAGAGAAAGCACGGCCAGGAGGAGTGGGGATGATTGGATGAGAAGGGATGGTAAGAGAAGAAGCAAGGGAACTGAAGTTGGTTGTTGATATCAGATGTGAGTTCAGTTGAGTCTTCTCAGGAGGGGAAAAAGATCAGCAAAGTGAATAATCAGACTCCATGAAGAATAAGATGAATAGGGGGTCGGAATCTAGAGACTGATGGTTGGTTAGTGGGTTAGAATGAAGAAGAAATATTTGAGCGACAGAAAAATGGAGAGACGGAAGGTCTTCACGAACTCTGGAAACTATTTTTGTTTTCTTTCTTCAAAAATGAAAGAGGGAAAAGAATAATTGAGAGCCAGCGTAGCCTGGCAAAGAACTAAAGCATTCGATTCCCAAGGAGGTTACGCAGAGAAGGAAGCGGTAGACACAAGCGAGTTCGGAGGGGAAAGAACCGGGAAGAGGAAGGGGGAAAAAAAGATAAGAAGAAGCACGAGGCAAAAAGAAGGAGTTGTTTGCTATTGGTTTGAGGGTGGTCGTCCTTGTGGAAGTTTGAAGGTCGGGTTACGGAACGAGACGAGATGTGGTAGAAGATTGTGTTGCTATCCGGGGTTGGGTGTTGTGCAGTTTTTGGAGGGAGCAAGTTGTGGAGGGGCGGAATTGGCCGGTGCTCTGAGCCTATTGATAGTGGTGGCCAACGGAGGAGAGGGAGGGAGGAAGAGAAAAAAATAAAAATAAAAATAAAAATAAAGAGGAGAGAAGAGAGAGAGAGGCTGGAGGCTGGACGGGCTAGGGAAATGGATTGGAGGGACGGATAAGCCCTCAAGCTGGGTGTGTGACGTGTTGGCACCGTGGAAAAAAAAAATGAGGAAAACAGACAGGCATTCGTGGTCAACTATGAGCTGTCGGAAACTGTGGTGGGCTTCGGTATGGTTGGGAGCAGGGTTGCATCAGAGTAGTTGACGGGCGGGCAAGGGAGCGAATAGCGTCGAGTTGCACAAGGCGGGAATGGACAGAGCAGCCACTGTAATTGGGACACGGGAAGGCGTTGTTGAAAGAGTTGGATGGGAGAGGGCGGGGGAATTGGATGTCGATTCTGTAGCAGTTGGATATTCGTGAACAGAGAGAGCAGGAAGAAGAGTCGTGAAAGGTGTTTTATATAGAGGCAGATACATATATATCGGTATGTATGGGTGTATATATGGTGTGTCTATGTATCTATCCCGTGTCGCGCTTTTTGTCCACAGAGTCCTCGAGGTTTCGGTTACAAGTTGGACTGTTCGTAGTACTCGTAGAGACGATCGGAACGGTGGTTGTGGGCCAGTGGCTAGTTGACAAGGGACAGCGGGGGTAGATGTAGTTGAGAGATGCAGTGAGTGGGTGAGTGGGTGGCCCTCCGCTCCGTGTAAGCAAGAAGCAGCTCCAGCTGGTGCCAATTCCTACAGTACTGCTATGGTCAAACGAAGGTTTGCCGGCGTGGATATAGCGTGGGTGGTGGCAACAAGAAGAGGAAGAAAAGATGGGCAAAAAAAGTCAATGGACAACAGATGTCACGATGTGTATGTTGATGAATTGAAGACCGGGGAAGAACACCCCCAAGAAATCAGAACGACCGAGATGCGGGAAATACAAAGTGAATCCACTCGATATTGTCACAGGACGTGTCCGACAGGACGCAAAATCCGGATGTTAGCGGAAGAGGCACTAGTATCAACCACCGAGAGAAAAGGCGAGACACAGGCCAATTGCACAAACTGGAACAAATGGATGGAGCCGGGGCAAGTAAGGGAGAAGCAGAGAGTTGATGTGTGTGTGTGTGTGTATGCGAGGACTGTATGTACAGTCAGTAATGTCGAGTCCTGGAGATGGAGATGGCCTGACGATGGTGGATATTGTTGAAAAGGAGTGGAACAGGTGTCTCTAAGCAGCCGGCAAGGTTGGATTGAGTCAAAAATGGGTGGTGGGAAACAGACGAAAGGGAGACGGAGAGGAAAAAGAAAACGAAGGGGACCACCACAAATATAAATAAGGGTTGGAGTTGATAGGCAGATAGAGAGTTCGTGTGACTAGAATAGAGATAGTGTAAGAGGAGCGCAGCGGGAGTCTATCTAGGGAGAGACACACGGAACCCGGAGAATACAAGCAGGGAGAAGAAGAAACACGATTGGCGGTGAGAAAGAAGAAAAAGGTGAAGCCAATTCAATTAACTGCCTCTAAGGACGAAGATAGTGTCTAGATGATGATAGAATGGAGAGAGACAGAGCTAGGATGACTAAAGGGGATATGATGAGGACGGATGGAGAGATATAGAAAGAAGGAGAGAGATGATGAAGAAGAGATTTGATGATAAGGAGAAAGAGAGATACTAATGATAGGAGGAAGAAGAAGAAAAAGGAGGTTGAGATTAGAAAAAAAAGGGTGAAGGGGAGAAGAAAAAAGATTCAGAAAGGGATGCGAGAGAAGGGAGGAAAAGACACCAGAAAAAAAGTATGTCGAAAGGGTTTTTAAGTCTTGGTAGAAAGAGAGAGACAAGAGCAAAAAATGGCAGGATGGCAGGCAGGTTGGGCATGCGAAGAAGGTGCGGCCAACAAACAAACGACCAAAAAAAAAAAAAAAAAGGAAACCCCAGAAGAAGGCGCAAAAAGAACAAGTGCAGTCCGTGTTCAAGGAAGTTGCGACATGTCGGACCCAGAAAAGAAAGAGACGAGACGACAGAAGCGGGGACCGAAAAGCCAAGACAGGGAACGAGGCAGACGAAAGGCGAAGTGGGAAAGAGCGACCAAGAGAGAGAGAGCGAGAAGGAGAGGAGGAGAACGAGTGGACAGAGGAAGGTGCAGCCCAGCCCAACAGCCACGGGCCGAAGCACGCACAGAGCAAACACCAAGGGAAAAATGGATCAATAAAAAAGAAATTTGGGGGGTGTATCCTCTCTTTCTTCTCTCTCCACGTTCCCAAGCGAATCCCAGCAATCGGGTGTTGTTCCCGCTCTCTGGAACAGTTATCACAACGATAGGGAAAAGAAGCTTACTTGCCGACACTTCGTAAAGGTTACAGTAACAATAGCAGCAGGAGCCGGCAAGGCAAGGAAGGAAGCCACGATCTTACAAGTCGCATAATGAATGGTATGGTGCACTCTCGAATTGTGCAAACTGACGCGGGATGTGAACAAGCAGGCGCGATGGAAACCCTACGCGGTAGCATTTTGTGCATGGGGGCCGTTCGATAATTGTGCTATACACACGTTGCATTTATTCCATCGGCGCAAGAAATGTGGAATCGGCCTTGACAGTTTGCGCACACACTCACACGCACGGGACGTGCCTCGCTTCCGAGAAGAGAGCAGAACCAACAACACTCTAACTAACCACCGCCCATTCTGGCAGCGTGTCTGTTATACATGCCACCCAATTCATCGCTGGCCTTGATAGCACCTATACTACAAAGTCCAGGACTACGGCAGTGTAGAAGCTTAAATTGCTTGGTCTCTCCTCCTTCACTGTCCGGAGGTGAAGTCAGTTCATTAAGGGAATTTAGTTTCGTGCTTCTACGGAAAAAAGCTAATGTCAACTCCAGCCAGGTACCGGCGCCAGGTACTTTGCTCTCCCGCCACCTAATGAGCACTATCCAGGTACCTCCCTAAGCGCGTTAGCCAGGGTCAAGTCTCTAGTCTTAAAACGGCTGAAAACCCGGGATTGCTGATGGTGCCGTGAAAGTGTTACTGGGAAACTTGTTCATTCCTGGCCTGCATATGTGGAAAAATGAGAATGAAAAATACATACTGTACGTGCATATTGTCGGTACTATGATCGGCGCTGAGGGTCGCTCAAAAAAGAAAGAAAAGACTGTGGAGGCGGGAGTCGGCCCAAGTCAAGTGTCTCACTTGAGATGCTCAACACAATAGCAATCATCAAAAGTAGACAGAAAAAATCAGTTGTTGCTAAAAGAAAAGAAAGGGGAAAAAGAAAAAGGAAATGCAGGTTGGGTTCGGCTAAAGGGACCAATCTAGAGATCCTGTGTCCTGTACACCAGCACCACCCGCACCCACCACGAGCCATCTACCAAAACGAGCAGTTCATCACCATCATTGGGTGTATCCCATACTGTATGGTGAACACTCACGAGTACTGTACGGAACATGCAATGCATTCCGGAGCATCCCAAACTGTACTGTATGTACTGTATATCCGGGGCCGCAATTCTGGTGGCCGACTGGCCAGACACACACGCGGACGTGCACACAGTCACGGTCTGGTAGTTTTTTTCTCCTCTTTATTTTTTCTCATCACCAGTCAGAAAGAGGGAAAGGTTTCCGAGCTGTGACACCAGCTAAAGTCAAAGCGGTTTAGTCTGTTCTGGTGGCCAAGTGGTTTCATTTTTCTTCTGTTGTTCCTTTTTCCACCCTACCCTCCATGAGCTGAGCCAGACAATCCAGAAAAACGGTCATTGGTAGGGAGATGCAGCAAGTGGAGATGGATCGGCATACCGAAGCGAGACAAGAAAGACAAGAAAAAAAAAAGAAGAAGAAAGTGCCTTCTCACGCCCTCTCCTGCAAGTCTCCCCATCGAATCACACAAACACCTGTCTCTGACCTCGTTGGTACAGTCCGACTGAAATAGTGCATACTGCGGACTCGGTTCTCCTCTGAGCATGGAACACCGGACGTGAAGTACTCCACATCCATGATTTCTTTTTTAAAAGTGTGCTCGCACCTCATGCAGCCCAGTCGGTCCAGTTCGTGAGCTGAAAACCGTGTCACAAACAGGGAGAGCAACCCGCCGGGAATGAAAATCCATTTTCATCCTCTTTGACTAGCTTACACTCGTCGTTCCTTTTGTTTTCTTCTTCCTTTTAATCCTGAACCGTACACGAGAAGGGGGGGGGGGAGGAACCCTGGAGCTGGAAGCGAAATGACTGTGATAAGGGGGGCAGACCGCAGAAAAAGCAAAAAAAAACCCCCCCAGAAACAGGCCAAAAAGGAATGCAAGCCTGGTGCAAAGAGTACCTCTCTGTTACAGTCTAAGGCCGAAACAGGGCTTGATGGGATTGTGTGGTGTCTCCACCAGAAAGGAAGAAGGAAAAGGGAAAACGGGAACCTGTGGTTTGATGAACTCGGAACACCGCATTTTGTGCTGCATAATTGAATTTTCCACTGTCCTTTTTTCTTCTCACTGTAGAGCCAGACACGGTTAAAAAGAAAAAGAAAAGAGAAAAGCCACATAGACACAAAAAGGAAGCACTGAAAAGGGGGGGAGGACTCGCAAAGCCACAGTAGTGCTGCTGCGATGTTAGTTGAAGAGATCGGCGGGAAAGGGGGGAGGCCGGAAGGGAAAAGGAAAAGGAGGATAGTTGCGAGTCTCCGTCCTCCTCCTCCTCCTCCTCCTCCTCCTTTGCGCAGCTGTTTCGTGTATGCCCAATTGTGTACATATATATCTTCTTTGCTGTCTCAAGTCATCGTGGACTTTCGCCCAGATGAGAAACAACCCCATAATACCGCCTTGGGAACTAAACATATAGGACGATGAGTCGATGACCGACTCTGCGAGTACGGGACACATGAGCGAGCGCGTGCCCTGAGTGCACTCAACCCTATGGATATATACAGCCCGCAATCCAAATCTCTCTCTCCCCCTCTCTTAGAATGTTTAGCATTTCTGGCGGGTGACATGTGTCTCCGTTTTGAGGTTTGGGGTTTCTCTCCTGCTCTCCTCTTGTCTCCCTCTCAGCTGTCGTTTTGCCGGCAGGAATTCCCCTCTCAATTTCCAGTTCCAAGATGCCCATACAGTATATTGTTGAGTACTCGCCACTGAGTTCTATCTACTGTAGACGTAGATGCGGCGCATACCACGAACCCGTTCATATAGGCAGGGTTTAAGTCTGTACGACAACAATGTCCGAACTCCATATTTTGTGGAGGGGGGAACAAATCCCTCTCTCCAGGTTTTTTTTTTGTGGCCCGGCGCCTTTCCACGACATCCCGGACTCGGACAGACCCAAGTTATGGGCCCCTTTTTATAGATGAGTATTAAAAAAAAACCGAGAGCCACCTTTGTTCTCTCATAGCCGCCGTGCCGACCGGGCCGGTCCAGGATCCATATTCCACCCCCAAATTTTTTATTCCCTTTCGCCGGGATAATTTACCAGCCGGGTTATCAATCTGATTATTCTGTGCCACTTTTATTTGGGTTTCTTTTCCGGGAACACAAGTTACCAAGCCCCAGGTATCGGGTCACTTTGCAGAAGACGAAAAAGAATATCCAGCGACCGAGATAGACGGCCAAAATCACCATGCTGGCAAGATAAGGAAGAAAGGGGAGGGGGAGAACAATGGCGATTATGCCGCATAGCTCGGTCATCGGGTACCACCTCTCCCGATCCGTACATGCCGCCTTTGTCCCCCAGTCTCCGCTTCCGGCCAGCCAGAAGACACACACCTCACCCACCACCCCACTCGTATCCCCCACTCGTATCACTGGTCTGTCACCGTTTTGTTCCATCAGGAGAGTAGAAAACACCAGAGAACAAAGGAAACAAAAAACAAAAAAAAAAAGCTCATGCAGCTTCCGTCACGTTGCAGCCAAGGTGGGTTTGGCTGTTTTCTTTTGTGGTTAGGTTGCTTGGGCAGAACATAACGAACGAAGACAGACCCGAACTTTGGCTCTTCCGGGAAGTGGGAAAGGGCCGGGGGGGCGCAAAGGAGGGGAAGGGAAAAAAAAAAGCAAGCCAAGTAACCCATCTACGAGTAAAAACATGCCGTTCTGATGCAAGTCGACCGGAACATGTCACAGTTGCATCGGGTCAGGCGCTTGTCCATGTATGTGCAACAGCATGCAGGTGGGTGCGACTTCGTGCAGGTGATGATTATTAGGGTTAGGGTTGTCTGTTTGATGCAAGTCAGGAGGGGTGAATATGCCCTTATCTTGTACTGCGAGAGCCCTTCAACCCCCAGACAGACATAATCAATGAGGCTGTAAATTAACTTGTCTTTCGTGGGCAACTCATGCATTTCGGCGATTTCCTATCAATGACGCGATATATTTCTAGATTCCGTGCAGGTGAGAGTGCGTATAGCCAGCATCGAGAGGGAGCCCATCGCTTGACCTTCTAAATCAAGCAAGTTGGAGACGACAGAACTGGTGAATGCACATCGGGGTATTCTCATCCGATTCGCTCGCCCACAAACTTCGACTCTTCCCGATCTCTGCAACTCTTGCCCCTCTCGCCCTCGCCCTCGCCATCTCTGCACAAATCTGGCGACATACGAGCATTCCGCCATGAACGCCAAGAGCATGCTTTGGTGTCGCAGAATTGACCATACACGTCAGTGTATTAGATGGGAGAACTCAGGAGTACTGTATATAGGAGGAGGTACTTACAATATGTAGTTTCTACACACACGACGAAGAAGTTCCTGCAGTAGATACAGAAGAGATAGAATCGGCAAGTCTGAAAAAAGATCATGTCCTTCCTCTTCTCTCACCCTGAATTGTAGGGGTGGAACAAAAACTGAAGATCCTGGGGCCACTTTGGGAGGCCTGCAACGCCTGTGACAGGATAAAAAAAAAAGCTGCCGCGTCGGCTTAGATCGCCCCCATAGACTCACGGACCATGAGAAGAAACAGGGAAGTATTCATGAAAACTGGAGTGGCGGGAGAGAGCACCCCTCCTCCTCTTTGCCTTTCCACCCAACCAACGGTGGCTGTGTTATTTTTATCAGCGCCATATGGATGTTCCAAGTACCTTGATGCGGGCTCTTCTGCCTCTCTTCCTCACAGAGAGTACTGGTACAGATTGTTGGTCCAACTAGCAAGTGTCTCGGTACCACTCATTACCCGCGTCCTGCGACCACCACTCTATTTCGTGCTGCGAGGCCTGCCCGGCGCTTCCATGGCGAGCCTTCATACGTCGGAGAAACCACTGAGACCGATCTTCCCCCCCTCTTCCACGCCGTCGTCGCGAACCAACGCAGGCGAAGCAAGCTAGAATTTTGGATTCTGGCCATCCACACACACGCACCCACATTCCTCCAATTTCACCTAGGAGAAGTCCCCAAACCTGAAGCAACATAGCATAACATGTACAGTACTCGTGCGCTATAAAAAAAGAACTCCAAGATCATACCCTGGACGTTTCCTGTCACAGGGAAGACTTCCCAGTTCGTTTGATCCTGGCTGATTCCATTGATTTCAAACGGGTTCCCCTACCGCAAAAGGTGTTGGGAAATAGAACCAACCCTTGGCTGGGAAAATCATCTGCAAGCTTGTGAAAGCTTCCGAAGTGAATCTGTATCTAAATATATATATAGATATATATATAACCGTGCTCTTGGAAACCTCCTTCTCCTCTTTCTTCCTGACCTTGTATTTCGTTTCTTTTATATTTCCTTTCCTTTTCTTTCCCTTATTTTTCCTCTCGAAGCCGGCCCCAACCGTCCAGGGTTTGGGTTTGACATCCAACCCTAAGTTTCCTTTTATTTTCTTCCCCCCGCCTTCGTCTTTCCCTCAGTCAATCACTGGTCGCGCCTTCCCCCCGCGCTTGGAACACTCCGTTATCATCAAAACCCTAAACGACTAAGCGACCTCCGGCGTCTAGACGATATTCTACCTCCTTTTAATCTTTCGTAGTTGATATCCTTGATTTTCTTACTTCTTTCTTTCCATTTTTCTTCTTGAAGCTCTCTTGTAAAAAAAGCCTTTCCCCCTTTTCTGTCTCCCGTCGCATTTTTCTTCCGAATAGAGCGAGAGACCCTTGTTATTGAACCCCTCGTTTGCTCTCTCCGTTACGCCAGATCACCCGTTACGACACAATGGCCACACATGTCAGTGATTTTGTCCTCGCCGTATTGCTTTTCCACCGCTAGATAGCTGCCATGATCGAGTTCACGTGAGAAGCCCCCTCGGGCTCTCATTTGCGTTTGTCTTTGCGGTTCTGGGTGGTCTTGTGCCCCCATCGTGCCCCTCAAAAGCTTGACACCGCAGGCTGTATGACCGGCCATATAAGCGATGACCGACTCTAACCTTTATTTTGTGTCCTCACAACAGGACCCCAAGCTTCTGTATGCCATCAGTGGCGTCAAGGCCTACCACCTCACCAATGGCCGCGAAGTGCCGCTCACCCAGTCCGGGCCGCAAACGCTATCGCTGCTGATGGTGCCGACCTCCTCCAGCTTCTCCGATCCAGCGCTGGCGTCCGGCGAGGAAGACTTCTACCTGCACCTGCACCTACCACCCGACCTCGACATGCCCCTCCCGGCCACCACGCAGATCTACCACCAGCCGCCGACCAGCTACCTGATCCCGCGGTGGGACCTCGGCCCTGACAGCGCCGCCTTCACACGCATCGAGTTCCCATCGCCCGGATCACGCCCGGGCCTGCAGGAGGACGTTGACACTTTCGAGACCATCTTGGCCCAGTGCACGGCCTTTCTGGAGCGTGCGCCAGCCCCCAAATCGTCGTCGGGCGCTTCGTCCAAGGCTGCTGCGGCTGCTTCGGCGGCTGCCACGGCCAAGGCGAAGGCTGCGGCTGCCGAACAGCTGCCGGCGTATAACCCGGGCGACTACAAGCGTGGAGAGGGATATGTCCAGGGAAGCGCGAGTGCCACCACCGGAGGACGTCTTGTTCTCGTCAACGAGGAGGATGGGAGCGTTATTGGGGAGCTGAGCGAGGGATACAAAGTTGTTGAGGACTCGGCCATCAAGCCGGGATCCAAAGGTGAGCCTGACATATCCTACTGAATTGCGTGATACCAGCGTTCTAACCAAGTTGGATCAATATAGACCCCGTTGAGATCTCGCTGCCGACTGACGGCAGCTTTTCCATTGCCGTGCAGCCGGCCTCCCCCGAGTATGTTGAGATGGTGATGCACCCAGCATACACCAAGTCCTCGCTGGTCACCAGCGCGTCCAAGGCGTCGCGGCTGATTGTGAGCACATCGGACCTCCTCACGCGCGCGCTGCAGAGCGGCGCCGACACCTTCACCAGCAGCACCAAGCCCAACGCCAAGCCGATGACGTTCGACCCGACCACGCAGGACCGTATCCGCCGCATCAACCACTACTCGGTCAAGGCGGTAGAGCTGTCGGCGGTAACCGTCGGCCAGATCGGGCGGGTGGCGCAGAACCTCGGCGCAACGATTGCGCAGAAGAAGGACGGCTCATCGCGCGGCTACGACAAGGACGGCAACCCGATCGACTCGTACAAGCCGGGGCTGCTAAACCGCAGCCTGATGGCGTTCAACACGGTGGTCGACGGCATCGAGCAGGCGAGCCGCAACCTGCTGGTCGGCACCACGTCCAGCATGACCACGGTGGTGAACCACCGCTGGGGCGCCGAGGCCGGCGGCGTGTCGCGCGATCTCGGCACCGGCTTCAAGAACGCCGGCCTGGTGTACATCGACGTGACCGGCGTGTCGCGGCGGGCGATTCTGAAGAGCGTGGCCAAGGGCATGGTGGTCGGCAAGGTCAAGAACGGCGGCGGCGATATTGTGGTTGGGGGCGGCGATGGCGGCACCGTGCCGAATGACTTTGGGAACCGGCAGATGGTGCTGGCCAGTGATGTCAACAAGCAGCCGGCGAAGACTTCATTGTTCTAGACGACCAGGGATGTCTGTTTCTGTTGCCTTCTCCCCACGTGGGGAGATACGGGGGAGGGTTTCGTTGTTGGTTGGGGGAGCGATGATGTCATGAGATACCTCTTCATCGACTTCCTGATTTATGCTGTATTGTGCTGGACGGCCTTTCATATTCTTTATACTCTGTTTATTGTTGTATCATTTGATCAGTGTCCTCTTTTCTCTGATATGTGTAGTTCATCTGGTCGCTTCTCCACGAGTATGAGTGCATGTATGTGCGTACAGAAGGGCCCGATATTTGCTGGATGTAGCACTTTGGCGGGGGGAAGCCAATTCAACGTGTGTGGGAGATAGTGAGATATAGATACCGGAAAACACACTTCAACAGACTTGTCTCCATGCTATTGGGGTATTTCATGTTCGAACGTGGAATGATGGAGGGCACTATCAGAGACACTAGGGTTACATAGGGTTGCATCGTATTTACACTTTTGACCATCCGCTATTTTAACGCGTATAGCCGCGTGCAGCATTTTGACGCCGCCCAGAACCAACTTCACCTTCATTTGATATCTCACATGTTCACAGCCGCAGGAATTCCTCACCCCAGAAGCCGCTTTAAAGGACCAAACATACACGTTTGTACATTTCCTAACCCTACTACTCCGTTTCATTCCATCTTTCATTGCGGTACCCCTTCCGAAGAACCCGGAGATCAGGCACACATCACCCCCGGGACTCCAGCCGGCTGATTTCCCACACACACCCACCACTCCCGGGGCCTTTCGTAGATCACGGGGTCTATGTGCTGCCGATTCGAGCCGATCGGCGCGATCCTGCTGTTCTTCCGCAACCGGTCGCGAGCCTCGTCGCCCTCCGCCGAGCCGCAGCCGGAGCTTGAGCCGTCTGCGCGGCCCGTCCACTTCGTCGCGCCCCTGTCGTCGTCGTCGTTGCCGGACGACGTGCCGGCCCGGCCGTCGACGGCACGCTGATTTTTCGGTTCTTTTCCGCCCCGATCCGTTTGCTTTCCCCAGAGCTTTCTTCCTTTTATCTCTTTATCCTCCTCCCTTCCCCTTGTCTCTTTCCACCCCCCTCCGGACCCAAAATGCTGCACGAGATCCTCCTCTCGCTGGCAGGCAACCCCTCCCCCCTCCTCCGCCCGTCTTCGCCAACCTCCGATGCCCGTGCGGGGATCTCCCCGCCCGAGCGCGCCCTGCTCGCCAGCGCCGCTCGCCTCAGTACCCTGCACGCCCAGCTGCGCGCCGCCACCGCCCTGCTCCTGCGCTCCGGCCCGCCCCCGCCACCCGCCGGCAGCACTGTCTCGCGTCCCTCTAGCACTGGGGCTAGTACTAGGGTTCCGCCGGCGGTGTGCCGCGCTGTGGCCGCCGCGATCGACGCCGACCACCTGCGCGCGTTCCGCGCCACGGTGGTGCGGGTCGAGCGACAGATCCTCAAGCGTGACGCCGCGCTGGTCGGCGCGTATTCGATCGTGCCGTTGACGGCCGTTATCGGCGAGTTCACGCCGTGGGAGCGCCGGCTGCAGTGGTTGTGGGCGATGGTGCTGGTCGCGTCGCCCGAGCTGTGCCCCCAGGCCGACGGTGCCGCTGCCGACCCGGACGACATGGACATGGACGTGGACGCACCCCGCATGCCATGCACTGGCGCGCAGATGATCGACCGTCTCCGGCTGGAGATGCGGAGCGGGTACGCCGACATCGAGGCCGCTGCGACGGGCCTGGTGCGGACGGCTGAGGCGGCGTGGCTGCGGCAGGTGGCGGCGTGGATCCTGTACGGGCGGCTGCCGACGTCGGGCGCGGACGACTTCTTCGTGCGCCGCACCGACGACGGGGCGGACGACGGCGACTTCGTCCTGGTCCCGGAGAACCTGCCCAGCTTCGTCACGCCGGCCACGGCCTCGTCGATGCTCTTCATCGGCAAATCGCTCAACCACCCGCGTGTGCGCAGCGCCATCGAGTCCAGTCCGCACAGCCGCGCCCAGCTCGCCGCCCAACTGGCTGCACTCTCCGCCCTCACCGCGCCAACCCCCGCCGCGACCACTGCTGGCACCATGACCAGCAGAGACTCGGAGCCGCTGCTGCTCCCTCCACCGCCGATCTCGCGCGACGCCTTCTCGCGCGCCGTCGCCACCGTGCGCCGCGAGCTCGCCCGCCACACGCTGCAACGCCTGCTCCCGCGCGCAACGGTAGTCGACGCGCTGCACCTGTTCCGCGAGTTCTTC
>LNGL01000002.1:491630-531015 GCA_001510565.1 Knoxdaviesia proteae | reverse complement strand
GGCCCACACGGCCTACCTGTCGGCCCTCACCCACAACCTCCTGCTCACGCACACCTCGGTCACCGGGCCGCTGCACACACTCCTAACCAACGCCGACCGCGCGCGCACGCTCACGCACGCACTGCACGCCACGTGGGCGGCCCGCGACCTGGCGGACGACGCCGGCGTGGTCGACGACGGCTACGCGGATCTCGCGCGCGACGAGGCCGCCGCGCTCGCGGCCCTCCGTGCTGCCGAAGAAGGTATGCGTGCGTCGATCGGCGACCTCGTCGATGTGCTCCGCAAGCTGGAGACCGAGCCGGGGTTCCTTGACCCCATGGCGGCGGGCCGCGCGGCGCGGCTGGGTCTGGCGGGCCCGGGGGACGCCGAGGCGGAGTACGTGCCGCGACGGGTTGGGGGGATTGGCCGGCTATTGCTGAAGCTGGACTTTGGGTCGTGGGTCGGTCGGACGGCGGTATAAGTGAGGGTGGTGGGAAGTGAGTGTTATTCTTCTGTATGGCCTAGACTTGGTGGCGACTACGAATAGATGACTACGAAATCACCTTCACGATTGTTTGTTCTGATACTTCAATGAGCAAGAAGATACTTCGAGAAGAAAAAAAAATCATGTTGAGAAACGCCAAGTATGAGGCAATCTTGATGCATCCATCATAAAATACAGAAACTCTGGGAGGGTCAATGGCCCTCTCAAGCAGAAAAACAAAACTCCAGCCTAATCTACGGCATATAGAAATCCGTTGCCAGTTAGTTAACCCATCCATCCCTGATGCTGAACGCCCAATTCCGTCCAGATAAAAAAAAACGAGCAAAACGATCATTCAAGAGAAAACAGTAAGAAAAATGTCCCAGTCTCATATATCATATGTGTAAAAAAAAAAAAAAAACAGCGACGTCGCTGATCCCGTCGCTAAACCCGCAAAACCGACCGAACCTTCGGAAAAATGAATATGTAAGATAAGATAGACAAGAGAAGGAGAAAAAGAAGAAAACAAAATCAAAGAGATAAATGAGGATATGGGGACAGAAAGAAAAGGAAAAGTGAAAAATGCTCGGTGGGGGGATGTTGGACCGTTTTCGTTCATTCTGAGAAGGGGGATATCTGAAAGACAAAAGACATCAACCAACCCCTTGGGCACCTTTGTCTAATTGTATGCGTGTGTCTGTGTGTGCGTGTGTGTGTGTTTTAGTAGGCCGGAATGGCACTGGCCCAGCGCAGAGCACTGGAGGCCTTTTCCAGGCGACGGCGCTGGAGGAAGCGCGGCAGCAGCGGTGAGAGGTTTCGAGACGCCGACGACGAGTAGAGCGGCGAGCTGGCCGACCTGGACAGCGACGCGGTCGAGGCAGCAGCAGCGGCAGCCTTGGCCTTCTTCGCGGCTTTGGCGGGAACGGGCCACCGCGTCTTGATGCAGTCGTCAACCAGGGCCATCAGGCCGGTGGCCACGACCACGTCGGCAACATCGGTGCGGGCAGCAATCAGGTCCTCGTCAGCAATCCACAGGTGACACGGCGGGATCCAGCCACCAGCCTCCTCGTCGGCCGCCACCTGGTTGGGGGCGCGGGCTTCGGGCACAATGTGGGCCACGGCATGCGAGGTGCCGTCGCGCAGCAGGTGGAACGACACGGCGCCGTCCAGGTTCTTGTCGGTGACACGCTTCCACGAATACGAGTGGCCCCACCAGTCAAAGTCGTAGTGCTTCTTGGCGTCGCCGCTGCCCTTGCGGGTCAGGTCGACGCGGGCGTAGTTGGAGAACTCCAGCTTGATGGTGTTGGTGGCAATGTGGCGGGGCTTGGATGATGAGGACGACGAGGACGCCCGGGAGGTGGACGAGTGGGAGTCGGACGCCACAGACGACGACGACGACGACGACGACTTGTGGCTGGCGGCGGACGAAGCGGGCGCGGTGGCGGACGAAGATGACGACGTCGAGTTGCGGCTGCGCGAGCTGGACAGCGAGACGCCGGAGCCGGTGCGGCGCACCTCGGGGCGGCCGAGGTTCAGGCTCTTCTTGATGACGCTGGTGACGGACTGCTGCAGCGACTTGGACTCGGTCAGCTCGTCAAACTTGCGGCGGGAGCTGCACACTTCGCGGCCGGAGTCGCGGCTGTAGCGGCGCAGCGAGAAGTCGCGGCGGGCCAGATCGTGCATGCGCAGGTGGAAGAGCTGCATGGTGATGTTGCGGCAGCCGGGCACGGTGGTGTCGATGCGCAGGTTCATGTTGCCATCGGAGGTGAACTCGTCGTGGCGGATCGACAGGCGGTTGGTGGTGGGGAACAGGCGCGAGAAGTGGTAAGGGGTCGAGGTGCGCACGTTGGGGTCCATGGGCTCCTTGCGGTACACGGGAAGAGGGGGGATCTCACAGTCGAGATCGCAGTCGGGGATGTAGTCGGAGTCGGCGTTGTCTTCATCCTCCTCCTCGTCTTCGCTGTCGGAGGACTCGGCCAGAGACTCGGAAGAGGCTCGTTCGCAAACACTCGTGCAGGGCGAGAGGTCTACTTGGGGAGCGGCAACGGGCTGCTGCTGTTGTTGGCGAGCCTGTTGCTGCTGCTTCTGGAGGAGAAAGGCCTTTTGACGTTGTTCCTGCTCGAGGGCCGACTCGTAGGTGAGCGAGGCAATGGTGGATGACGAGCACGAAGATGACGAGCAGGTGGTGAACGAGGAGGTCGAGGCAGACATGTTCGGGGGGAGGTGAGAGGCGGCAGAGACGAATCTCGCCAGCTGGGGACGATCAGATGAAGTCGTCATGGTGTGTGTGGTGGATGTGGTGGTGGTAATTGGTGAAGTTGAGGGCGGAAGTGAGAGAACATGCAGTGCACAAGATCGATGAAGGTGACGGTGATGGTGATGATGATGTTGTTGTTGTTGTTGGAATAGGTTGAGCTTGAGCTGATGGAGGAAGACAGGAGAGGGGAGGACATATAAGTGTATATATAAGAATAAAAGTGAGTTAAGAAATAGAATAAAGATATAGAAACCGAAGAAGGGTACGTAAAAAAAGCGGGAGAGGGAGATTTCAAGATATATAAAGACTGGGAGCAGGTGGGGACCGAAGCTGCGGTAGACTTGGGGAAGGAGACGGACGATACGACATATAGAGAAGGAAGGCGTGCGTGGTGGTGTCTAGGGCAGTGGGAAGCTAGCAGCGTGGGATGGATGGAGGAAGGAGGACGAAGTATCGAAGCCTGTTAGCCTGTTCTGGTGGCTTCTGTGGCTCTCTAGGGACACTAGGGCCTAAAAATAATAAGCGCAGCAGCAGTAGCAGCAACAGCAGCAACAGCACCGGGACCCGACGGGAGCGGGCGTGGGCCAGAGGAACCAAAAAAAAATCAAAAATCAAAAATCAATAATAGCGAGGCGGAGAGGGAGGGGCGTGTGGGTGGCTTTGCAGCGAACGAAGCTCGGCTGGTGGTCGTGCTGGATGCACCCCTAAGGGCGGCCAAAAAAAAAAAGTCAGACGACGACGACGAACGACCCGAACCGGCAAAGCACGAACGAACGAGCCGGGTGGAGAAAACGTATGTCTCGTCTCGTTATGTGTGAGGTGCGGTATTCGTGGTCGAGAGAGTGTTTTGCGAGAGACTCACCCTGAGCGCTAGATGAGGCTGTCGGAGCAAGTGTGAGGAATACTAGATCTGCCATCTCCTCTTTCCACTCTGTGAGGCGTCTCTTGCGGCCAAGCTGAAGGTGGAAGACTCACGCATGCCTGGGATCTGTGATGCTTGCTGATTGCGGTGATAAACGCCTCTGCCAGGGCCCAGGGCAGCAGCCTAATCGGCTGGCGTGTAGTGGATCAGAAAGAGGCAAACAGGCCCGGCATGAACGGTGTCCGTTTGGTGCCTAAGGACAGATCCAGGGCAGGGGGGTGTGTGGCATTGCGTTGTTGCTCGCTTGCTGGAGCTGTGTAAGTGGTGATGAGAGGAGAGAAAGTCAGCCAAAAACACCGCAATACATTCATAAGCCATCTTCGGACACGCCCACCGACAGTTTTTGAGCCCGAGGAGCGTGTATATATGTAATCCAAGTCCAACAGTGCGGAATTTCTGGCTTTCTGGGCGTCGGGAACTCTGTGTGTGTGTGTGTGTGGCGTGAGAAAGAGATGGGGGTTCCCCGGAGTGAGCGAACAGAGACAAAAAAAAAGGCGCCGAGATCTTCGTCGTCGTCGTCACTGGCTGGCTGTTGCAATTGCCAAAAAAGTCTCAGCATTTTTTTTTCTTTCCTTCTCCCGCCGAGACCACCCTGTGGCTTCTGTCTTTCCCCTTTTCGTGATACGTATGCAAGGAAGAGAAACGGAAAAGGCACGAGAGAGGGGGAAAACGACGCTCTATCGCTCATTGAGGCGGATTTGCGTGGACGTAGCACATTCGCAGACAGAATTACGTGTTCCAATCCATGGCGGCATATATTACTAACATCCGAGCTGGGTGCATCGCTCTTTCCCCGTCCAGGTCTACTCAGATGAGCATCAAAATTTTCTCGCGCCTTCCCCCATGAACAGCCTGAAAAGCAGACACCTGACAGCAACGACGGCGTTTGAGTGGTTGGACGGAGAACAGTCGAGCAGGAACACGGAAGGAGGCACGAACGAAACGGCGATGTGATCGCCAGCGCACCCCCAGAAACAAAAAGGGCAGGGGCGAAAACCGCGCGTGGGGGACCGGGAGGAAGGTAGCAAACAAGGACAATCAGAACACGACAGAAGGCGCTCGACGGCCTGTAATGTCTCTATTACACCCACCAAAAAAGCAGGCTGTGAGGGCTGTTCCAGCAGAGGGTACGTACCCGCCTCCGCGGACCATAACGTTCTTGCCCTCTCTCTCCGACACTCGCGTCCCAGTCTTTCCTTCCTTCCTTTCTCTCTCTGCCTCCCCTTTGCCCACCCGTCTTGCTTGCAAGAGAGTCTGTCCCAGCGAGACATATGGACATCGAACGTCGGTATCATGCGATACGAGCTTCTATAGCAGTGGTGAAAGTCAACCCGCCGAGAATGCCCCCATTTTCCCGGCCCAACTTTCCTCGTAGACAGACAGACATACAGACAGACATACTTACAGACAGACAGACAGACAGACAGCCCAAAGTGATAAACTGCGCCCGAGCCCGATGCTCTTATTCAGCTGCCGGTGCCTGTGCTGTATAGAGTTTCCCGATCGAGCAATCTACCCTTAGCCACGGCCGTCCTAGATGCCCGCCCGACACTAGCCTGTCGCATGTTGTGCTTTTAGCGGCCATTTCCCCCCCGTCTTGGTGGTTTCCTTTTCAGGAACAAGCGTCGCTTCATTTAGTGAGCAGAGGGTGCTAGTCTAGCCGCGCCGTCGGCGTGTTCCTCCTTCCACTCAGGCTGTCCTAGAATCTCAACATTTCGCAGGGTGGCGCGGTCCGCCCTGGGGGCATATCTGTCGTGTCCTTACCCGACCCCTCTTATAGCGCTGGACGGTTCCAGCGTGCCGACACGACTGTAGCTACTCCTTAAGGAACTCCGCCTGTTCCGGCTCCTTTTCTTTCCTAATTATCACCGACGCTCCTTCCCACACAGATCTCTCTCGTTGAAGGGAGATCATGGACTTAATAGCCCCCCTACTGACATTAAATGCAAGCCGGCGTTCAACGGCAACGTAAACACCTAGAGCCGATTGATGGTTTCGTCAACGATCCCGATACATCTCAGGCGAGTGTACTATCCTATCGTCGACGTCGCCCAAGGAACGCGCTGGTCTCGTTGTCCGGCGATAAGAATCTCGGCCATGGCGAAGCTGAAGATCTTTTTTGGTCGTCCCACCCAGACCGAGTACCCAATGTTCAGGAACAGCAAAGTCCCCGTGTGTCTGTCTGGTCGATTCGCTCGCACAGAGACTTTCTTGACAGCCTATAAGACCCATAATAGGGCCCCTCTTCCCCTATAGCATCATAGTCTTCCGACCATAACGCCACTCCGCCTTTTTTTCCCCACCACACACTGCTCACGTCCTAAGAATCTAGGCCCAGTTTCAATTGGGAGTGAACTCGGGTCCCACACGCCCCCCCTCCCCTGGAGCGAACTCATTGGCCGCTTCCCGCACGTTGTTGTACAGTACAGTATATGTCGATCGGGAGGCCCACATGTTTCTGGAAAAACCTGAAATACATGGGGAGTCGTGGTCGAAATACGTACAGTAGTTCGTGATATGGGTGATGGATATGGTCTTTCCGCTCGGTATCTGTCATGAGAGTTCAGAGATACTGTACATTACATGTACCTACGTTCTTGCTTGTGTCTTCCAGACATCCAGAGCTACGCACCTCTCCCACCTAAATCAGACTCAGCGGCCTATCTAAAAAGATACAAATGCCTTTGAGAGAAACCATCGTCTCGCTCGAACCGCTCCTGACTCATCCGTCCCGTAGCCTCATCAGCCCCGGATGAGAAAGCCAAAAAGTGACAAAGTCCACCCACCGCCCCCGGCCTGACAGCTCCGGGAAGCGAGAGAGATTGTTTCTGACTTTGAGAGGAGACGACTCTTGATTACTGTAAGAGAAAATATCAGTATCTCCGTTGTCCCCGTCGCGTCAGAGAGACAGACATCCAGAGAGTGTGTGTGTGTGTGTGCCCATTATTCATGGATGCAGTCAGCAACAACAGGCGTGCCGTCGAGAGAGGAACGCGCGCGCTGACAGTTCGTTTCTGCTATGTACCCGGAACGGAAAAAAAGAAACGGCCCCCCACCTGAAGAAAACCCCCAAGAACCCGAGGAATGACGTCCTCAGGCAAGGATTGCCAAAAAGCTTCTGACCAGCGGATCTGTCATCCTGGCTTAGGCTTCTCTCGTACGGACCGCGGGACGACGGTTGCACAGACTGCCACCCAGCATGTTCTCCTTCAGGGTTTCGTCCCCAGCGACGCAAATGGTACGTGGCACTCTGCGGAATGTCCATTCCATACAAAACCTGCCTGGACATTCGAAGGCACGGAGGCAACTGGAAGGCAGGCCACGCATTCCTCGGGACGCTCTTCATTCCCGTGGTTCTCGGGGGTCACCAGCGCTGCTGAAGCGCGTGCGAGTCACGGCCACAGCCACTGGAAGAATGCCATGCCGAGCTTGTATGTACTGTACTGTACATACATATCACACGTAGCCAGTCAGCCCATGTCTGACATAGCAGCGCAGCCTTCATCTGTTGATACACGGCCCTTTCGTGTCTTTGACCCCTTGTTTTCAGCCTCTCTCTCTCTCTCTCTCTCCCTCTCCCTCTCTCTCTCTCTCTCTCTCCTCCCACACTCTCGTGGCCTTATCACCCGAGATCTCCTGTAACTGTATCCATCCCTTCATCTCAATGTACTGTACTCTTCCCCCCCGGTGAAACACACTACGTGACGTCCTCGCCACCACCACCACCACCACCGGCCATCTCCCTGTCTCTCGTCTCTTGTCCGCGCACTTTTGCCACCAGGTTTCGCCTGGTCTTGCAAGTTGTTCGCCTCGGGAGCTCTGGACCAGGGGGCCTACTCAACTGAAGAATCCTTCACTACCGACCACCAATGAAGCACGCACACACTCTGACACATACACACACACACACACACACACACACACACACACACACTCATCAGGACTTAACAGCTCACTTCAGACCGGCCAGCACGCAAAGCAACCAAGCGAGACAGACAGACAGACAGAGTCTGGCCGTGTCCCTTGCGGCCCGACAACGAACCAACAGCCCACCAACAAAAAAAACCAAAGCCAACGAACGACGATACATGCATCAAAAACAGTCTGTCAAGCTTACGTAAAACCCCCGCTGTTGTCTGTCTCTTTTTCTAGGGTCTGGCGTAGTTTGGTGGTTCTCTCCCACACTCCAAAACTCCCGATATGCCTGATTTGCACTGTCGTCGCCTTTCCTCCCTCCTCCGATTTGCAATCCATGCCAAATCAGACACAGCCTGCGTTCCAGCTTCGCGCGGTCTTCCGTGTCCTCCGCGGCTAGATTTCTGGCTTTTGGTGCATCTTTGGGGCCCTGAGCGCCCGTTCTCGCTCGTCCCATCGGCTTTTGCACACGCTCGATGGACCTTCGGGGCTAAGAGAGAACACTACCCAACTCGGGCGAGGGTGTTGCACCAGGCCCGCACGCGCGCACGACTGGCGAGGAGGATCTGGAATTCTGGGACCCCGGGGTTCGCGATTCATCTGATTTGAGCTGCTTTCCCCCCCTCCACCCTCCTCTAGCCTCGGTCCTCTGGGTTCGACGTTTGTCCGGCTCTACTGTAGCACTCACTGTACGGTATGGTCTGTAAACGCACATGTGTATCCCTGAGGGGCCCGATGGAGTCAAATCGGCGGTCAAACAGTGAAATTGGCTGGCCAGGGGAGTCATGTGTGAGACTGTGAGACCGTGGAGAAAAGAAAAAAAAAATGGCGACATCGACCAGGCCCAGAAGATCAAGACATGAGAGACACACGGGTTTCTGGGGCCATCTGTCCGAGCTTTACGCCGGAACACAAGAAACAGGAATCATCATCGTCTCACCACCAAGTGGACCAGTGAGCCATGCTGGCCGTCTCTTCAGTGGTACTTGGGGGGCGCCCCGAGACCGGGGGAGCGACGTCAACACTGAAGGGGGGACCCAGACAGTGAAAGAGGACCCAAGCACACTACAGTACAAGAGGACCCAATCTGTACCCGCACGCAACTCTGAACGATCCAGTCTCGTCTCGACACGACAGCTGGCCGGGCATCCAACCACACCCACACAGAGCATTCCACTCCACAGACCCAGAGTCACCCAAGCAGCGTTCCCGGGAGCCCTGGTCGAGGCCGGGTTCTTCCCGTGTGGTTTTAGGCCTCTAACAGCGGCGGACCCAGCGAGACGGCGTGACAAGTTAGTGAGTGAGTGAGTGAGTGAGTGAGTGAGTGAGTGAGTGAAGTGGGCTGGCGATATGTTGGGTCGATATATCAGAAAACGAAAGAGAGAAGAAAAGAGATAGGGCCATACAAACGCAAAATGGGATGCATGGGCTCGCTCTGGATTTATCGTGTTGCATGTTGTGGCGTGATGCGATTCGCGCACTTTGGTGGAGAAGAGAGAGAGAGAGAGAGTGTGTGTGTGGTTGGTTGATTACTGGTGGTTCCTTTTTTATTCTATTTCAATTTAATTTTATATTTCGACTTTTTCTTATCCCCAAGACCCAAGACGTCCAGAAGTTCTGAGCTCATATCATCTCTCCTTCCTGTCGCCGTTTATTCGATTATTCCATGATATTATTTCTTTTCCATGTTCTACTTTATCTCCATTTTCCCTTTCGGGACTGCATCATTCTTCTCTTTCCCCTTGGCCGTCATCCCGTTTCCCCCTCTCCACCTTTTCGCACTTCCACTTCCACGAACACTGGCCACTGACTCCGTGACAATGCATATCTCGACCTCTCCTTTCGTCCTCTTTCCGGATAGCACAGCCTGGTGTCTGCGTTTTACCCCTCAAAAAGAAAAAGAAAAAAAAACCAAACCCAACCATCCCGTCCGTTCGACTCCCCCTAACTAATCTGTTTGTTTGCCCTGCTCCGGTTTTCTTTGCCTGCTGTCCGGATGGCTCTTCCGGAACGGGTCGTCATGCAGCCAGCCAACCGACCCATGGAGACTTTTCTCTCCATGCGTACATCCATCTCTCAGCGTCTTGCTTGTTGTCCGCCTCTTCTTGTCACCCTTTTGAGCCTTGTAGTTCCAGCCCTTGTGGCCCCATCGTATCCTGCGCCGAAAGCCGTAGGTGGGAAGAAGTAGTCTTGACCCGGACACGGCTCTCATCTTGGCCAAACAGGAGAGAATTCTGCCAAACGGCCGTTGGGCTGTTTTTTTTCGGCTGTTGTTGCTGACTCTCCGTGTTTGGTTGGGCCGAGAGCACGTTCTGACCGGGGAAACATATCCACACACACACACACACACACACCCTAAAAGCCCGAGGAGGAAGAAGAAGAAGAAGACAAAAGAAACAGTCGCTCTGTGTCTGTGTCTACATGTGTCTCCGTCCAGCTCACACGCCTCTCTTCGCCAGTCCTGGTCCAACCCAAGCCGCGGAACCCCAACAGAGACTTCGTGCTCGCGGAACGACTGACGAAAAGAGACAAAGAAAAGTGGAGGTATCACACGCTCACACATGTACGTGCCTCCAATCGTTACGTGTGTCCCAACCCGATATCAACCAAGGTTGCCTGCCTCTGCGTCTGCATGAGCGGGTTGTTGTATTTTCTTCTCTCCTGGTCTGAGAAAATGACCAAGTTAATGTTCCCGTCGAGCGGGAGAGAGAGAGAGCTCTCGGATGCATGCAAGCTCTCCAAGCTCATCCTCGTCCTGCTGCTGCTGCTGCTTCTGCTGCTGCCCAAAGCTATACCAGAGCGGTTTAGCCCGGACCCGCGGGGTGATGGCACAGACTTTTTGCTTTCGTATCTGCAAGCTCTGCATGCTGTCTCTCGGGTGTCCCAACAGGTTAAAGAAAAAAACCCATAAGACCAGAAGACAAGACGAACGGTAACGACACTGCACATAGCTCCGCCCGGGTTTCATCCCCCAGCAGCCAGCCGTGACGGCGCACTCCACTCCTCCTTGTCTTTGGGCAGCTCTCTCGCATGTCCATACCTCCTCAGCCACACGCGCCTCTATCTGCGTATATATATATATATATATATATGTGTGTGTGTGTGTGTGTGTGTGTGTGTGCTCTTGTATACAGACGTGCCTGTGAGAGAGGGAGAGAGGGCGGCCGATCTTCGCACCTCAGCTTGCACCAGCCGGAAACACACAACCACAACGAAGCGAGAGGCCTTTGCAGCCCAAAAAAAGACAACAAGGGGGGAACCACAAGGTCACCCACCAAGCCCAGCGTAGCCTGTGTCCCCCCGAAGCGAGAGTAGGAGGACCCAAAACAACCAAAAAAACAACAACCGCTTCCAGTTGAGGAACCCATTCCGTGCGGCGTACGTTGACATACTCTGCCCACTGCATTGTCCAATGCTATACCAGCAGAGCAAAGCGTTGGGTACGAAGAGAAAAGGCACTCTGGAAAGAAAGGAACAGCCTCTCTCTCTCTCTCTCTCTCTCTGTGCGGCTCTTGCACAATGTCCCCTCGTGCAACCTCTCGACGGAACGATAGAGGAGATCACATGGCGCGGTGCTGCAGATTCTATTCGCGCATTTCTGGGGGGGCACATGGAGCACACTGCAGCAGCGAGGCCGTGATAGGAGGACGCGAGGGGAAGGGGAGCCACGACGGCTGGATCCCACGTAGAACACAGACAAGAGACGGAATCTGCTCAGGCGAGAGGCCTTGGGACACAAGCACACAAGCACACACACACACACACACACACACGCCCAGGCCAGTAGCAGTCCAGACTCTCCCGCAGAAAACACCCCGGAGGACGAGGAGCGGCATTAGAAGGACTGTATCACTGTATCCCCCACCACACGGACACCCATTCCCGACCCTTTCCGTCCGGGTCCCCTCCCTTCCCCCAAACATCAACTCTGTATGCCCGCGTCGGCCGCTTTGGGTAAACACCGGGCCAACGGCGTGGTGGGTTGCATGTGGCCAGACAACCACAGCAGAACACAGCTGGACGAATGCCCGAAGATTGCCGAAGGCCAACCAACCCAACCCCAAGACGGAAGGGAAGGGGAAGCCGGACACACCCGTTGTCCGCTCCTTCCCTCCCTAGCCTTCCGACCCGGCCTTCCGACCCGGGCCCGGCGAACGGCGGGGACCCGCTTTTTCTTTGTCTCTTCCCCCCCCTCCCTCCCCCCCTCACCCAGACAAGCGTTCCCCCCTCCTCAATTTTGAACATGGCCGTCTTCTGGATGCCCCGGTAGTCATTAACGAGGGTTTTTGGTCTTTTCTCCGTCAACTTCATCAAAAAGAAAACTTCAAATACCTTGCTGTGTACAGACAACCTAACTAGCATACTCGCAGTTTCCCCCTTTTCCGGGATACCTTCGGGACCATCGGGAACCCCCCGGCACTCTAGCACCAACAGCGGGCGTTCCGGGCCATCAGACACATGGCCCTGAGCCTTATACCCGGCTCTTTCCCCCTAAACCCAACTCAGTATTAGGTGGAAACAGGTTCTATATTTCCATCTCTGCCCCGTGCTTCTTGCCCTTCCTCGTCCTTCTCCACTCGCTCAACCCTTGGTTTCCAAGTCTCTTCTCTCTCTATCTTGGGTGACTTGCAGAGAGCCATGGGGCAGACGAAACACATTGCTGCATATCCTAGCGACACCCGCAAAACCCACCACCACAAACACCGTTCCCTTCCTCGGAGGCCGGGAGGATTCCTCGCAGTGGATCACCACCAGCCATATCAGGAACTCTACGCACCCCAGAGACTGCTCACACGCGGGAAAAGTGCATCCAAAAATAGGCTGTGATGGCTCCGAGGAAAAGACTATTCCGGGAACCAGCCACCACAAAAAACACCGGGGACAACAGAGCCAAGGGAGCCGTGGCTTACACGCCGTTGGTTCCAAGGACGCCGCAAACTTACTCGGCGGGGGGAAGCCAATCTACATAGATTAACTAACCCAGTGGAACTGATAGTGATGGTATTGATGCATTCTCTCGCCCTCCATTTCTATACACCTGCTTCCGACGTCTTGGGAACGTGTCTCTGGTCAGCCACATGGTCCGCATTTCCCCCTCCAGCTTACACGACGTTGTGTCGTGGCGAATCAACCCTAATCAATGTTTCGTATATTGCCACCCACACCATCCTTTGTTCCTCTTCTCCAGAACATTCCAAGCATAGATTGCGTCCGTATATGACATCTACTGCTCATGACGGGGGGACACAATCATCCGAAGGTTCCATTGCCACGAGGGTAAAAAAACATCCACTCCCAAGAACAGATATTTTTTTTTTAAAAAGGCCCCATCTCGACAGTAACTCGGCAGATGCAGGAATTTGAAATACCTTCTGTCATCATGCCAGACACACACATCTCCGAGCCCTCGCCGTCCCTTTCTCGTGAACCTCCCCGAAAGCTGCCGCTCGGGTCCTGGGTCCGCAACATCAAACCCCCCGGGAAAAAGAAAAGCAAAAAAACGCAGTGAAAAAAATCACAAAAAATGAAATCATGCGTCCCATCTCTCCTCTGGCCCCCCACGGAGAGAACGTCTGTCGATCCTCCGCAATACAGCCTGCAAGACGACGAAAAAATCTTTTTTTCGCGGGTCCTAGCTTCTTCTCTGCTATGCTTGGTGTCCCCCATCGCGTGATACCGCACAGTCAATCTCCCCATCGCAACCAACCATACCACCACTACAAACCCTACTGCCCGCTTCCATAATGCTGACCCCCGCCGCTGAACGCCGATGTGCGTGCGTGGGGAAAACAGTCGTCCAGGAAGGATTCAGTCCCCTCTCTTCTCAATGTTTCTTTCTTTTTCTGCTGCTTGCTCGTCTTACTGCATCAAGGGCCGCGTTGGGTTGCATCTGCATGCGTCTTCGTCTGAAAATCTTCTCTCTTCTATCCTGCAACTGTAACATCGCGTAGAGAGGGGCTAAAAAAAGGAAGAAAAAATTATATTCGTTATATTATCACTTGACTTGACTCCAGCTCGTTCAACCGTCTCTCCGTTTTGAACTTGCTGTAGCCGGTGATGTTCCATTCACACTGATCCACCTACAGACTAGGGTTACGTGGCTCACAACCCTAACCGCTGTCAGTCTCATGAAACTTACACCACTACAAAAGGATAACAGAAAGAGAAAGTTCCATATAATTCAAGTGATCTGAATATATAAAAATGGACAGGACACAAAAAAAGAAATAAAGACTATTAAAGTAAGACCCAAAGAGTTTTTAAGAAGACACAAAGAAAAGGAAAAGGCTGAACTCTGTTCAACTCTGTTCAAGAAGCAAAGAGGAAACACAAAAACAAGCTCTGTAGAATGCAATAAAACACAGTTATCCACTAATCTGGGTCCTCCATGATATGATTGATGGTCTTCTCGTATGGACAGGAGAGTCACAGACGAGAACAACTAGCAGAACAGAACTGCATCAACGGTGGTGTGAATATGCTTAAGGAGGGGGAACGAATAAGGGAAATTCGGGAGGACAAAAAAAAAGACGAGGCCCGACAACTCCAGGCCTAGTAAACAGGAGAGACAAAAGACACACCAGAAGTTGAGGGCACCATCAGCCAGGAACGCATGCATCTGGATTCCCTGGAACCAAAATAAGTTCCTCAGTTCCATCCAAGCCAGCTCCGCGGCATCACCCGCCAAATCTTGACCTCGCCAGACCGCAGATCATCCAGTTTAAAGCTCTCCAGCTTCACCTTCTTGCCGTCACGGCCCTGCTCCCACGCCCGCACCTTCTTCTTCGTGCCGTCCCACTCCGCAACCACCGCCACGTGGTCCGGCTTCCCGATCTCCACCGAGTACTTGGCGTGCATCGGGCCGTGCTTGCCCTGGAACTTGGCACTGCGGATCGACAGGATGTCACCCGCCCGGATCTGGTCGTTCTGCTGCGTCGACGCATTGGCGAGGTTCGCATACACCAGCGCGCCAAACGCCCGCGTGCCCACCGGCTTCAGCGCATCGTTGAACGGCTTCAGCAACTCCGTGATCAGGCCCTGCGGTGTTCCGTCGCCCACCACCGTGTCCTTGCGGGCGGTGACTGATTCCGAAATCGACCGTCCGAATCGCTCGTACGAATCTTCCAGTTGGTCTTGGCGCAGAGCTCTCGGCGGCGGCTCGTGTCGCTGTTCCACATCCACATCCGACGGGTCGTACGGATCAAAGCGAACCGTAAGGATTGTCTGCGAATAGTCCTGGAACAGAACATGCACCGTTCGCGTAATTATCGTCTTGGCGCCGCGATTGGTCGACGTCGACTCCTCCGTCTCAAAGTACAAGTCCTTGCGTCCTTGGAACACCGGCGGAACCTGGTTCGGCTGTCTCCACCACCCGTTTTGGATAGCAACATCAACGTCATTGGCAATGAATCCTGCTTCCATGGAGGGCCGAGTGACGTCCATCGACCGCCGCACCCCCTGGAGGCTGCGCGAAATATCCATCGACTGGCGCAGGGGAACCGCCGCGTGACGGCCGCCTCCAGGAGTCGTGGTAGAGCCGCTAGGTCCAGGCGTGTCACCGCCGAAGTAGTCTTCCTCTTCGATCTTGGGGGTTCTTCCGGCATATCCACTAGTGAAGTTAGAGCTTTGTCTTCGGTTAGTGTAATTGAACGGCTCAATTTCCTCCTTCTCGGATGTGTCCGACGCCTCCTTTCCTGGAGGAGGTGGTGGCGGAGGGGCACGTGGGGCATCCATCGATCGTCGGTTGCTTGTGGGGATCGGTGGTGGCGCTTGCTGGCTGGGAATTTGGGGCGGCGCCATCCGAGGAGGTGCCGCCTGTGGAAGCGGCGGCGGCGGAGGCATTGATGATGGCGCATCAATATCATCCAAACTAGACTCCCGTCCGTGCGATCGGAGAGCATCCTTGTGGGGGGCTGACGAGGCGATGTCGGTATCATAATCGCCATCATACTCCGTGACCTCTGCCTCTTCGTCGTCGTCAACATAATTGTTCGTCGGCCGCGGCGGCGCTGCCGGTGGAGGCGGAGGAGGTCCAGCCGGCCGGCCAGAAGGCACCGGCGGCGGTGCTCCTGGGATTGGAGGAGGCGGAGGCGGCCGGCTAATTCGCTTGGCTGACGCTGACGTTGGCGACGTGGGACTTGTGGCATCTGGAACAACTGGCGGAGGACCAGCCACTGGGGGTAGTGGCGGGATTCGGGGGGGCGCAGCGGTCGTAGGGGAAGAAGGGGGGAGAGGGGGTGGACCGCGGGTGACGGGAGGTGGACTGGCAGTATCTGGGCGCGCATCTGATTCTATCTCATCGTCTGATTCTGATCCAGTGGACAGAGGCTTGGCCTCACCAGTGGGTGGCAGGGGTGGGGGGCGCGCTAAGGATGGACGAAGCTGTCAGTTTTCCGCATGGTCGTCCAAACGCACATCTTGAATATCAGGCTGGGCAATACATACATTCTGTGGGAATCGGAGGGGGGACTGGGCGTCCAGTAGGGACAGGCGGCGCTATTAGGTTCAATCGCGTTAGCAATGTTCCATCCCTTTTATAGCTCAGAGTCGTTTACTTACGGGCAGGAACTGAACGAGCAGGCGGAGTGGTCTCATCTTCATCCTCAGAGTCATCTCTCGGCGCGGCAGCCGGGATCGGAGGAGCAGCGGCAGAAATCGGCGAAGAAAGGGCCGGTTCGGGTTCAGCATGATCCGTAGACCGCCGGGGTAACGACATGCCAGGAAGAACCATCATGCCGGGAATTGGCACAGGGGGTGCAGCCCGGGAGACCGGGGCGGGCGCGTCATCGTCGTTATCCTCCGCCGCCTTTTCCTTAACAGGCTTCTTCTTTTTCGCCGCTGTGGGGGCCATGGGGATCATCGGCGCGCCGAACATGCCGGCCATGCCCATGCCACCGCTCATCTTGGCCATTCTGGCACGAAGCTCCTCTTTCCGACGAATTTCAGGATCCACATCCTCTTCTTCCTCCTCCTCCTCTTCTTCTTCTTCCTCGTCATCGTTGTTCTCCGGCTCGGGGGCCTTCTCCTGGACCTTAGCTGGTTTCGCGTGGGGCGGCGGGTCACGGGGTTTAGCAGGTGCGCGTTCATCACTATCGTCACGTTCGGTGACATCATCCAAACCCTCGGTGGTATCTCCAGCGCCAGACATGTCGGCATCATTCGCATCGGTGAACGACTCCGGGGGGCCCTTGGTCGACTTTCTCCGCGGCAGAGGAGGGATACGCGACGTTGCCGGCTCATCAGCCGAACTGGAACCTCCAAAGTCGGTCACAGGAATGGCGGTGTGAGTGGGCTCAGTCTCAGCGGCTGGCTCAGCCGGTTCGACAGGTTCGACGCGCTTCTTCGGCGGCGGCTTCTTCGCCTTCTCCTTCTTTGAGGCAATCTCGGCGTGGCGATGGGCAGCCTCCATCTGTTGGCGCTGGAGGAGGGCAATGCGCTCTTTCAGGCTGGTTGGCTTCGGCTGGTCCTCGTCGACAGCATCGGCAGAAACAGGAACGAGCCCAGCTTTCGCAGCAGCATCTTGAGCTTCCGTCTCTTGCTCCTTTATCTCTGGATCCTCGTCGCGGCGGTAGATCTTGGTAACCGGGACCTCAGCACGGGGTGGGGCCACAAACGCATCCCGGCTCGGGGGAGGCGGCACGAACGGCTTCTTGACGAACGATGACGCTCCGGCGGGTTTGAAAGGGACGACGGGCGCGGCGCCAGCCCGATTAAAGGCGGCAATGCGGTCTTTAAACGAGCTAGGCTTCTCGGAAACTGGGGGAGGGTTTCCACCAGAGGCAGGCTTCGGATGTGTGACGGCAGGCTTAGCGGCAGGTGGGGAGGTAGATTTCGTGACAGGTGGCAAACGTTTCGGCGAGGTCGGCTCTTCGGAGTGCACGGGTTTGGACTCGGGAAATTTGGGGAGTGCGGGGGCAGCAGCTGGAGCGGGAGCTGGAGCTGCTACAGGGGCCGGAGGGGGAGGCGGAGTTTCCTCTTCGACAGCATGGGCCTTCGGCGGCAGGTCCTCGTCCGGATGATCCTTTTTCGCGCGTCTTACCGGGCGAGGCGGGGCTGTTGGCTCGTACTTTTCAACAAAGTTGCGGGGGAAGATTCCCTCAACCTTCTGGCCAGCGTCATCGGTGTACTCTCCAAAGTACCATTCGTCATCCTCCTCGGCGGTAACGGTGATGATTTGGCCGAGGGGAAACTGCAGGTCGTCATCGTGTGGAGACGAATATTCGAAGACCGCCTTCACTCGGAAAGGTAGGCCGGTCATTATTCCGGGTGTGTCTCAGACACTTCGGCGAAACTGAGGATGAGAAGGGAGAGAGAGAGATATCGAACACTAAGCATACGGCACACGGGAAAAAATGTGAGCGGGGCTGTCAAGGCAGTGGGCCAGGCAACGAAATAAGCAGCGAACACAGGAAATAGGAACAGGAAAGGCGTGTCAGCGAGAAGAGTCAATCAAGTACCTGAGCAGAGAAAGAGAGCAAAGATGAAGAAGAAAAAAATCCGCCAAGGGAAACACTCAAACAAAAACAGGCAGTATGAGAAGTCGGGGACGGAAAAGGAACGAGGCCCAGAGCTGAGAGGGGCAAATTGCAGGCAGGTCAGGGATGAAGTTGACGACGCTGATGATGCCGGGAGAATCGAAACGAAAAAGCAGAGAAACGAAATGCACAACTTGGAAACCAGAACGGTCGCAGTTCCAAGGAAAGGGAAAGAGGCTGTGGCGGCTTTAGAGGATCTGGCTTTTTTGGAGGGGGGTTTGAAAGGAGGGTACGTCGACGTCAGCGCATGAAAATGAGAGAGAAAAACATGCCGGCCGTGGGGAGGGAAAGGCAGATGCAAAAACGTGTGTGTGGGCTTGGGTTTGGGTGGTGGGAGTGCAACAGGATAAAACTAGGTGATGCAGGAGGTGGTTTTTTGCGGTTCAATCCACCAAGTACCCTGTTCTTATGGGGACTTGAGTCCTGTATCGCTGTTTGCACTGCTCCAGTTGTACCCTCCAAATCAAGGTACCACCACAGCTAACGGGGACCGGCTTACCTATCGACGCCGATGAGGGCGTCTTTAAAGAGTGTCTGTATGCAGTCGAGAACGTCGTCGGCGGTGATTTGTTTTGGGGGAGAGTGGAGAGTAAACAGAAGAGACACACAAAGTCAGAGTTAGAGTCAGGGACACATTGACAATAATATCGATGGTATATGTATCAGCGGATGTTCATCGAAAATGCTCGGATGACGGATGAGCACTGGGGGCAATGAAGCAGAGGAAATAAAAAGAAGAAGAAAAGACACAGAGGAGGAAAAGAAAAGAACTTGACGTGAGCCGATGGATGAAGTACGATGATCTTATCGCTTAGACATCCAGAATTATTTGGGGGAAGGAGGGGCGATGGAATGATGATGTTTGAGAATCCGGGCCAAACGGGAACTGCAGGAAGGAACAGCCTGAGCGAGAATTGCAGATGATCAACAACGAAGCACCACTTGCCTTTGCGGCCTTCGCTGGGAAGGAGGGAAAAACGAAGGTCCCTCAAGAATTACTGGATTTGGGGGGAACCTAGACCCAATGCCGCATTTCCATTGGCTGCACACTGGCGTCATAGCTCTAGAGTTACGTAGCTGTGTATCTTTTGGCTTGAACCACTCGGGGTTGGTACCTTTCGCTCCCCACGCCCGACATTTACAACCCGAGACACGGCTGAGTGTGGCGGCCAAAACTCCCCCCGCATTGTGGCACAGTTTGGCGTGCCAGCTGTGGCCAGTTGGCGATGCCCGCCAGGCACAACTTTCGAGAGAATCCCGTCGAACCTTGATCATCAAAGCAAGACCCTTCCTTTCCTTCAAACCTTTCCCTGCAAGACTTGTGTGTAGCTGGAAGTGGAAAAGGTGTTCGTTTCGCCTTTTTGTCTTCAATCTCGACTCCCGAATTCACCCTGATTGTCCTCTGTGCCACATATGTTCTTCTTGTCCAAACTCTCATCCCCTTCCTACGCACCCCGCCATATACTCGACAGCCACAACCACCGAAACCATGTCGAATTCCCTCCGTCAGCTCGACTCGCGCCAAATAGCGTTCCAGCACGCCACGATCCTCCAGCAGCAGAAAGACCTGCAAGCCCAAATCCTCGACGACCTGATCACGCTGTCGACGTACCCGCTGGTGCGCGGCCCCGAGTACACAGCCGCGTCGCCCGCCGCGTCGGACGTCGCCGACTTCAAACGCCTGGTGCGCCTGTTCCAGCCCGGCGACTACGACGATCTCGTCGAGGAGCGCAACGCGAATAACTTGTGCGGCTACTCGCTGTGTGCGCGCCCGCGCCACCGCGTTGCCGGCACCGGCGCCTGGGCCCTGCACGCCGGCAACGTGGTGTCCAAGGCCGAGCTACAGAAGTGGTGCTCCATTACCTGTGCCCGCCGTGCCATGTACATCAAGGTCCAGCTCAACGAGTCGGCTGCTTGGGAGCGAGCAGGAATCCCGGATATCACGATTGAGCTGTACAACGAGGGCCCGACACAGCCGTCTTCGGCCCCGTCTACCCAGCAAGACTCTGTGGAAGATCAAAAGGCTACTCTGCGGAATGCGCATACCCTGGCAATGGAGCGCGGCGAGGTCAATCCTACGAGTGGTATGACTCGTGTTGCTATCAACGTTTCTTCCAAAGAGACTGCTCCTCTACCGGATTCTGCCCTCGCACAACCCGGGCCAGATGCCGGAGCTCATCGGCTTATCGATGGATACCAGCCTAAGACTGAACGCGTTCCTGAATAGGACAACAGGGACAAGCCTGCTTTTACGAATCTACGGAACCTTCTCGTGGAAAGCTATTTTTGTATGATAGATGATTTAAACGCACGTTACGTCCTTCTTCGTCGTTAGATACCGTGGGAACAATAGAATTCATGGATGTAGCAAGGTTGCTGTAATCCATCGAGAACCCCATTTTCCAACAGTCGGAAGCTGGTTGACACCAGCAGCAATTGGAGATTCCGTATGACGGAAGCCAAGTTGCCGTGGCTGACCAGAGGTCCCGTGCTGAATGGGCACAGTTCACAGTGGCATAATAACACCCAAGGGCGTTAGTGTAGGGGAAAGAATGAATTGGCAATCAAGCGTCATCTTGAGCATAACACTCAAGAATCAGCGACACCTTGTTTGGGGTAAAAGACCTGCGATATTCATGAGATCTATCATGCACTCAAAATACCTTGATGACGCCGTGATTAGAATACAATCAATCCTTTTTGTTTTTTCCCATGTCCCAAACAAAACCCATCCCAAAGAAAAAAAAAATGCCGTTCAAAAGGGTATTGGCCGGCCCGAGGAGTTCGTCAATACGTTGCTGGTAAAATCAAAAGGGAATTTAGTCGCGACGAGGGCGATCACCACGCTTAGTGCGCTCGACAACGGTGACTTGCGACACAGCGGTGACGTTGACGGGGATGGCATCGAACTAAACAGAGAAGGGTTCGTATGTTAGGAAACCGTGCGAGACATCCCTGGTGGAAAGCTTCTCAAAAAAAACTTACGCCGAGGGCCTTGAGCAGGTCCTTGGTATCGGGGTCAACATCAAGCAGACCAGTCTCCGAGTTCTGAGAGAAGTCGAGAGCCGAAACCTCGGGAACGAACTGATCCTTGCGCTCACGCTCCTCCTCCTGAAGCTTGAAGGAGATGCCGCGGACGGGACCACGCTGAATACGCTTCATCAAGTGGGTGGTGTAGCCGGCAATCTTAAGAAACAGTCAGTGATTTTGTTCTGTGATCTCGTTCCAATACATCGCCAGGTGCAAACATAAACAGCCGGCGCGGCAGCTGAACCAGCTGTCGTCTTCTTGTTTCGCAGGCTCTGTGTTGTGATCCCAAAACTAACCTTGTTGCGGAGGCGCTTGGAGGCGATGATGGCGATCTCATCGCAGATACGCTTGTTGGTCTCGAAGTCGAGAGTCAGGCGGGGGTAGTACCGCTCAATGATGACCTTGGCGGACTTCTTCACGGTCTTGGTACGGACACGACCCATTTTGGCGGTATTGAGTGGTGCAGCTGGGGGGGAGTTTGTTGGAACTGCTCGAAGATGATTGTTGAGATAGGAGGAAGGAAAAAAAGATCGCAGGAGATTTTCGAGAGGAAAAGGTGTTGAAGAAATTCGGTAGTGCGGTGGAGGATTTGTGTGGGCCAATCGTTTGCATTGAGCCCTATATAGTCACGTGATGTGGTCTGCATTTAGCCGCATATTTGCCGACTCAAGAAAATAAGTGGACACAGACCTGGCCCGGAAAAAACAGAGTTCACGATTATGGACTGGAGAGAAGGGCAAAACGACTTGAAAAAGAAATCGCAGTGGTTTATCGTCGTTACACAAATATAGAACTTCTATAGTACAGGAATTGAAACATTTTTGAAATACAAGGTGGCAGTAGTCAAGTCAGGTGTCTGGTCTACTCTGGGGACAGTCCATACGCCTGAGAGCTTCCAACGGCGCGACGGGGCTTCTCCGAAGATCGAGGCATATCAGGCTCAGTTTGAATCGGCTCCGCCTCTGGGGCAATTTCGGTGGGGGGCTGAACGTGGTTGTAGATATCGGCCTGTCCCACCATCTCCTTGCGCACCAGCTGCGCCTCCATGTTGGCTTCGCCAACGGTGATGACAACCCGTCCAGAATAGTCCACACTCGCACTCTTGGGCGTGACGTACACCTTGGCACCACCGACGATCTTCGGGTCGAAGACTTGGATTCCAGGCATAATGCCCCGGTCGTTGTTGCGATAGGCACGCTGGTTGAAGGCCGAGTTGCCCTCGGGAACGTCGATGACGAAACCACCAAGACCCAGCTTCGCGCCGTCGCGAGCTCGGCGAGGAGCAAGGACGCGGGCCTGGACCGGGCTGTGGAATTGCTGGGGTCCGTAGAGAGGGTGGTTCTCCATAAACGCCCCGGTGCGCAGGTAGGACATACCGGCCGATGGGTGGCACACCGGCGGACCGTTCTTGGAGTACGGGTTGGCTATTTGCACCGGCTTCACGCCACCGCCCGAGCCAAAGTTGAACGGGAGGATGGACACGTTGTCGGGGGGCGCAAGAGGAGCAATGTCGAGGAACTGGCTGACGAGCGAGTACAGGGTGAATCGTTCGCCGTTGTCACGGAGACGGCGGATGTACTGGGTAAGTTCTTCGTCGGTGACATCAGAAGCGGCCATGGCGACCGGCCGCGCCGAGCCTTCATCGAGGGCTTTCTGGGCCGCGGCCTGGGTATTCTGAGCAGCGATCTTTTCCCGCAGGAACTGGCGGAACTCTGGCCGCTTCCCACGCACGCTCTTCTTCAGATAGCGTGCGAAGTCGCCGGCCGTCATGCCGGCCAGCCACGGACCACGGAACTTCCAGCGCTTATGGTCGACATCGGCGGCGGACTTCCCGTCGGGCAGGGTGGTGAAATCGCGGTCCTCCTCGAACACCGAGATCTTGCCGACGCTGGAACGCATCGCGGCGTTGACAGGAGCCACCATGACAAGGTTGAGCTCGCGGAACTTTTCGAGCGAGAGCGAGTGGTCGGCGGCCGACGAGAAGTCGGTGATCTTTTCGAACGTGTCCAGGTGCTTGACGCGGATCAGCGGAGTCGAGGTTTTGGCGGTGGTCTTCAGCGGCATCGGCCGCTTCAGGCCCCAATCGCCGCGCACGCGCGACGACTCGGGCGTCGTTATCGACTGGTGCGTCGGGAACGGCGCGGTGCTGGTCGGCGAGCCCTGCTGCATGACGCTCGAGAGTTCATCGTAAACAATCGGTTTGGGGAGCGAGAACATGCGCGATCCCCGAAGCAAAGCTGCTCCTGGTGAAACCCGCACCTTCGACATGGCGACAGGATGTGAGTGGCCAGGGATTGGGGAGAGTGATGAATGGTTGATAAGACTGGAGGGCAAATAAAACAGGTGCTTGAGAAAATTCTCGAGAAGTTCGCGATTGAGTTGGTAAATCCCCTGGCTACTGAGTTTTCCACGGACCTGATTGGCTAAAGCTGTGTACTGTGCAATATTAGTGTATACACTGTATTTGTGTGTGGCTTCATTGCATGTCGCCCGAAATGGCCGCCCAAGAGACTCTATCTTTACATATCTCAAACAGACAATTCAAAGTGACCTATGGCTTTTGAAGTACCGTACACCTCTGGTTTTATAGGAACGGAACACGTTTCTTGAACTTGACTGCATGGCCACCATAATCAAGAGAACTCTACGAGCAAACCACATAACACAGTGTAGCACAGTCTCGAGTCCCGTTTGTCCAGAAAACGGGCAGTTAACATACGAAATGGTCTTTCTAGAACTACTCAAATAGAATATTTCTGTATATATTGTACTACCTTTTCCAAAAGCTCAATTGATTCCTCTTTACCATACGTTGTCGCTGATATATACGAATACATGCTGAGGTCCAGTCGGTAGAACATCGGGTAAGCTTATAAAGGCCAAAATCGTCGCCTCACGAAAAACGGGTGTAAGGGAAGGGGCACGAGGTATGAAGTGATCGAAGCTTTTTGCAACAGCAGATAGGGAAGCCAATTAATCGCGAACTATACAACTTGGGGTATTCATTTCTGTCTCACAATTTCCCTATTTGACTTTCTTTTCATTCTATATCCACTCTGTTTGGGTCTTTCCCCGGTATCTTACAAGCTACGCCCAAGTAACAGATTCGTGAACGGGTCTAGCTTTTTTTTTTTTCCTCAAGCACGCGTTTCCCGCTGAGGCCATGCAAGCTGCTGTGAGAAGAATGGCTCTGGGAACAAACAACATCGGCACATCAGCCGCACTCACTTTCGAACTGGTTGCTCGGTGTTCGGTATGATTACTGCTGCTACCTACCAATTTTTTTCTCGTTCCAGAGAGCGTGAGTACTAACGGAATTCTTGGTTTAGACGACCCGGGCACGTGCCTCACTCCTCACACTTCCTCATGGACCTGTAAACCTGCCTATGTTCATGCCGGTGGCTACGCAGGCTTCTCTTAAGGGACTCACGCCCGAACAACTCGAAGACACCAGCTGCCGGCTATGTTTGAACAACACATACCATCTCGGCCTCAAGCCGGGACAGGAAGTGCTCGATGTGATTGGGGGCGCACACAAGTTGCAAGGCTGGAATCACAATATCCTAACCGATAGTGGCGGGTGAGTGTGTTGCACTTCTGGATGTTCTTCTCAGAAGAGACCAAATATTTGGCGGAGACTGACCAAGATATGAACCACAGCTTCCAAATGGTCAGTCTACTCAAACTCGCAAAGGTGACGGAGGAGGGTGTTCGGTTTCTCAGTCCCCATGACGGATCACCCATGCTCCTGACACCAGAACACTCGATGTCCCTGCAAAACTCGATTGGCAGCGACATCATGATGCAGCTTGACGACGTGATCGCCACAACCTCACCCGACAAGGCCCGCATGCGCGAGGCCATGGAGCGCAGCGTGCGGTGGCTGGACCGGTGCATAGCGGCCCACAAGAACCCCACCACACAGAACCTGTTCTGCATCATCCAGGGCGGCCTAGACCTAGAAATGCGGCGCGAGTGCTGCGCCGAGATGCTCGCGCGGGACACGCCCGGCATCGCCATCGGCGGGCTCAGCGGCGGCGAGGCCAAGGACGACTACTGCAGCGTGGTCGAGACATGCACGGCGCTGCTGCCGCCGCTCAAGCCGCGCTACGTCATGGGCATCGGGTACCCGGAGGACCTGGTGGTCAGCGTGGCGCTCGGCGCCGACATGTTCGACTGCGTGTGGCCGACGCGCACGGCGCGCTTCGGCAACGCCATCACGCGCCACGGCATAGTCAACGTCAAGCATGCGTCGTACGCCGCCGACTTCGGCCCGATCGAGGACGGCTGCGGCTGCCAGGCATGCCGGAGCCCCGAGGCCGGCGGCATGGGCGTTACGCGCGCGTTTGTGCACCACAATGCCGCCAAGGAGACGGTGTCGGCGCATCTGCTGTCAATCCACAATGTGTGGTACCAGTTGAACCTGATGGACCGTGTGCGTCAGGCGATCATCGAAGACCGGTTCCCGGCGTTCCTGAAGCAGTTCTTCTCGGACCTACACGGCGGAGACAAGACCAAATACCCCGATTGGGCCGTGAATGCGCTCAAGAAGGTGAACGTTGATCTCTGGGAATAGGAGGTTTATGTTTGTGTTCGCTTTTATTCCATGTCAAGATAGAGAACCTATATAAAAGCGCGCGATGTCTGGTTTCCCACCTGATGGACTTGAAGCAATGCATTACTGTATCTGTAATTTCGTTGGCCCAATAATGTGCAAGAGGATCGTTACCTCAGGTCATTGCTAGGTGTAGGATCAGGTGGAGATACTCTCGGTGTGCGTGGGTATAAAGGGCTCGGGATGGCAAAATTAGCGGTACTTGCGCCGAAACCTGACGGCGTTAGCGGGCTCGAGGCTCTGGGTTAGCGGTAAACCGGCCTGAAGGTAAGCCGTGGATAGTGGCCTGCCACACCGAAGCCGCCTTATCGGGCGAGCAACCAACCACCAAAAGCCCGATAGTCTGACACGGCCAGTCATACGAGACGGAGAAAAAAGGGCAATGGAATCAGCATTCGGTGACGGGACAATATTTCGGAGACGGGAACAAACAATCGGAAACTTTCGGCGCCGACCCGAATCAAACTCGTACGAGCACTGCAGTCATAGTCACGGTCCCACCCCGCACATGAGTACAAGGAGCGGAGTTACCCTGTACAGTACAGTATATTGTCAGGTTCGCGATCTTCGTACATTGCAAACAAAGACAAACAAACGAGGTGTCCGCGCATTCTAAACGCCGCTGAAGGTGGTGCTCCAACTAAAAACTAAAAACTGTTCAGCCGAAATTTGACTTTGGCCTCTTCTGTTCCTTTTTCGTGACCCTTGTTCGTATTCGGATCTCTCGTCCAGACTCATTAGTCATCTAGCACGCCAGATTTTTTTTCTCTCGTCGGAAGGAAGCAGTTCCCGGCGTGCAACAGCCGTTTTAACAGCGCAGGTAATTTCGTGCGTCATTGGTTTGTATCTGAAAGGGTGGTTCCTATTGACCAATAGCGCTAGACTCAACCAAGACCCAAGATTTCCCATGCTTGGCGGATATCAGCTTGAACCTGAAGGCACAGAAAAAAGAAGAAAAGAGCAGGAAAAAAAAAGACGAAGAAAAGGTTGTGTCCCGTCAGAGGCACTCCGTTGACATAAATGATGCAGGCTGTCAGCCATCCATCTCCATCTAAAGAGATCGGTTTAGCATTACCGACGCCCTCCCAGCCCTCCCAGAACAGAAGCGTTCCAGAAGTCACAATACTGTTAGTAGGCTTTAGGAGTGTGTGTTCCCAGATGTCACTGCTTTGCGCTGGATGCCAGCCAGTTGGTACTTCCAAGACTTGCATGCAGCTTTTAGAGGACGGTTGAAATTGCGGAACTGTGGAAACCGAATACGCGACAAACTCCCCCCACCCAGTGACAAGCTACCAATGTGGAAGTCACACCGGACCTGCCTCAACCACAGAAGAAATGCGGCCAGTGATCAGTGAACCACAAACATGGCGGGGCATTTAACTTACTTCATTCTCGTTTGTACTCCAACCTCCTATTCTTACCAGGACTCCGTCCTGAATTGAAGCAGCTACCAAGTTCTTCACGCCATGCAAGAGGGGATCCGGCTCGATCATGACAATACAAGGAAGGTACTTTTCCGGTACAACTCCGGGAGTGCATGGCACCTCGCTTATTCAGCGTACCGTATAAGTACAGTATCGTACATGTGCTCACTGCATGAAGGCATCATGGTCATGATCCATAGCTTAAGGATCATCAGCACACATCAGCCAGCTTCAAACGCCCCCGACCGATGATGAGGTGAGTCGATGATATCGGCAGAGAGAGAGACTGGGAGAGCCTCCACGGCCCCGCTAGCAGGGATAACACCCAAAGTCAGCCCGATAACAGGGCCCGGCCATCGTTTGCTTCTCTGTAGCCCCCGACGGTCTTACTTTCAACAATCAGTGAGACGAGCTGCATAAAATTCACATCCTTGCAGGAAATTTGGGATCGTACTCGTACCTGAAGGCCGGTATCATATGAGGGAAAAAATAAGGAAAACAGCCCATTAGAAATCGAAGGAGATAGCGATAAGTCCATAGCGGACCAGGCAAGGAAGAAAAGGAAGGACGGGAGGGAGGCAGGTGCATTCGTAGAGCGTTCCTTCCTGTCTGTGACATGACTGATCTTGATCCCTTCACTTCTTCCGCTTTTCCATTCTCCTCACCTTTTCTCCGCTTCTTTTTTTCGTCTCATCCCGTCCGTCTCTTCTTCCTCTTCCTCTTTTTGCTCTCCTTAATTGCTTTTCTTTTCTCGTTTTTTTTCTTCCTCATCCTCAAGTCCTGGTGCGGTAAGTCTTTTTTTGTTTATTTTTTTTTTCAAGTCTCAGTCTCTCTTCCCCTTCCCTGCACTCTCTCTCTCTTCTGGAAGATGTCGTTTGGTAATTTATAGGCCGCGCAGAGTGGATGGGTGAGATAAGACCCTCAGCGAGAGGATTCTTTCCCATATTATCGTCCGCATTTCTAAGTTGTACACCAGCTACCCTGTCGCCCAGAGCCGAACGCCCTTCTGTATCTGTAGCACTGTACGAGTGCATCGCTTAAAACGTGGTTGCTGGATCATAAAATTAAGCCTGGGTCTAGTCTCAGTCGGCCAGGGAGCAGAGAGATAATTAAAAAAAACGGCGCGTGAGATTGACCAAAAAATCAGTGATTAATTTAATAATGCCCAGAGAGGCCTGGGACCACAAAACCCTTCTTTTTTTTTTTCTGTCCTTTTTCTCGTCTCAGTTTCTCTCTCGTCTTCCCCTTTTCTCTCTCTTTGGGCGAATATCTTCTTTCCATGCATTTCCTGTCTTGGATTGTTCGTTCTTGCTAATATTCCAAGAATAATTGTTGTGCAGGTCAACTCCCACACCCGCCAACTGACCTCCCACGCGCGACATCGACTAAACTCAGAGATCAGATCGACATAACGCGCTCAACACCCCTTTTTCTTCTCTCTTTTTTTTTCTTTTCGGTGTTACGCTTCACCCTCACCCTCTGGAACAACATCACACTCACCAGTCGCCACGATAGATCGTTAAGTTCTCTCACAATGGAGGCCAATTCAACCGTGAACGCTGTGCTCGCCAGCGCCGTGCCCGTCGTTGGCGTGGTGAAGCCGCAAATCGACTATATCTATAACCTGATCTCGCAGGCCTCGCCCATTGCCATCTTCTTCACCGTGCTGTCGATTCTCGTCGCATATGACCAGCGTAAGTCACCATTCTCGCTTCTTCTATCGCTCGATTGGTTGGGGTAGTTCGAGCTCCTCTTGTTTTATGAAAAAAAAGTTTTTCGTCGTCTTGGTTCGTCGCGCTTGGCCCCGATGGTTGTGAGCTAACTCGCGTCTTTTTTTTTTCTGCTGTTCAGTTAGCTATATCTTCAACAAGGGTTCCATTGTTGGTCCCGCATGGAAGCTCCCCTTCATGGGCCCCTTCCTTGAGTCAGTCAACCCCAAGTTCGAAGAATATATTGCAAAATGGAAGAGCGGTCCTCTGAGCTGCGTTTCGGTTTTCCACAAGTAGGTTCAGCCTCTCAATCGCCCTGGTATCTCGATATTTGAGATCGCAAACCGCATCCTTTGCCGTTTGTCGTAAATAAGAGAGAGAGGCATGGTTTCTAACTGGTGAGCTGGAACATTGTTAGGTTTGTGGTTATCGCCTCCACCCGTGACATGGCCCGCAAGGTTTTCAATGCCCCGGCTTTCGTCAAGCCCTGTGTCGTCGACATTGCCTATAAGCTGCTCGGAGCCGATAACTGGGTGTTCCTCGATGGAAAGCCGCACGTCGACTTCCGCAAGGGACTGAACGGCCTCTTCACCCGCAAGGCTCTGTCCATCTACCTGCCGCGCCAGGAAGCCACTTACAACGAGTACTTTGAGAAGTTCGTCAACCTCACCAAGCAGAACGGTGGCAAGCCCCAGCCGTTCATGGCTGAGTTCCGTGAGCTCATGTGCGCCGTGTCTTGCCGCACCTTCGTCGGTGACTATATGCCGATCGAGACCATCAAGAGAATTGCCGACGACTACTACCTGATCACCGCCGCTCTCGAGCTCGTCAACTTCCCCATCATCCTCCCTTTCACCCGCACCTGGTATGGAAAGCGTGCTGCCGACATGGTCCTGCGCGAATTCACCAAGTGCGCCAAGTTGAGCAAGGAGCGTATGTGGGCCGGCGGCGAGGTTGCCAGCATCATGGATGGTTGGGTCAAGGCTATGGTCGACTCGGAGAAGTGGCGCAAGGCTGAGGAGCAGGGTCTGCCTACCGATGATCTGGTGCAGCCGTCGCCCATGCTCCGCATGTTCTCCGACTATGAGATTGCCCAGACCGTGTTTACCTTCCTATTCGCTTCTCAGGACGCCACTTCCAGCGCCGCGACTTGGTTGGTGCAGATCATGGCTCAGCGCCCCGATGTTCTCGATCGTGTCCGCGAGGAAAACCTGGCCATCCGTAACGGAGATGCCCACGCCGCTATCAACATTGACCAGCTCGAGGCGATGGCCTATACCCGTGCCGTCGTTCGTGAGCTGCTTCGCTACCGTCCTCCTGTCCTCATGGTACCCTATGTTGCCAAGAAGGCTTTCCCCATCACCGATAGCTATACCGTCCCCAAGGGTAAGTTTGTTATCTCCTGTCTGTTTGTCTTTCTGTTTACTTACCTTATCTTTCTTTCTCCCATATAGGCGCCATGATCATCCCCACCGTATATATGGCTCTCCGTGACCCCGATGTGTATGAGAACCCCGACGTGTTCGACCCGGAACGGTACTATAGTGGAGATGCCGAGGCCAAGGGCGCGAAGAACTATCTCGTGTTCGGCACTGGCCCTCACTACTGCCTCGGTCAGGTGTACGCGCAGTTGAACCTGGCCCTGTTCATCGGCAAGATGTCGATGGTGCTGGACTGGACTCACCACGCCACCCCTCTCTCAGAGGAGATCAAGGTGTTCGCCACCATCTTCCCTAAGGTAAGTTTTTTCGATGCTCGCTCGATGATGTTAGCTGTCGCGGCTTGTAGTGTTGTCAGTAGGGGGCTCAATGCTAACCACTGTGATTCTCACCGATAGGACGACTGCCCCTTGACGTTTGAGAAGCGCAAGTTGTAAAAACCAAAAACAGAAACCAAAATTCAACGTCAAAAGGAGTCATGATATACCTGGGGATGGTGTGAGGAAGTTTTTAATGGGTCTTGCTTTTCTGCGTCCGGTTCATCGCTAATAATTTCATCTTTTTTGCTTCATGGGAGTTTCTTGTTTATTCCCCTTCATTTTTTCCCTCTCATTTTGATCCTTTTTCTTTTCTTGCATGGAGAATGGCGGCACTGTCATAGGCAAACCATAGAAAGTCATGTTCTATTTCTTCTTTTTTTTTTTCTTTTTCTTGGCCTTGTTTGTTGTCGATTCCTCGATGTCGGTCGCATGGCTTGTTCGGAGACCATCGACAGGTCACTACTCATGGAACGATGAACTGTGGAGCCTCACATTTTTTTTCTATCTGGCACGACGGCAGGCTGTGTGACTCGTCGGTTGTTTTTCCTGCTGGGCGCCGATGAGCGTTGCACAAAGAATGGGGGAGACCTTTCAGTTTGGACAGGGGGCTGTCCAGGGCGGAGGAGGGAAACGTCTTGGCCAGGGTGGTTCGGGCGGGAGTTAACTTGGATATATACTGTTTCTTAGGCATGGTTAATAAGAAGAAGATTGTCAGTAAAGCAAGGTGAAGGACAAGGTGGGAGAGAGAGAGAGAGGGAGAGAGAGAGGTGTGTGGGTAAGTGTGTTCAGAGTGTCAGGGTGGGAACGGGGAGTCGGGATAGCCTCGCGTGTATGTGGCGCTAGGATTGATTCGGCATAGTGGACGGAGATTCGAAGAACTTAGAGGACGGACCGTGTGTCCCAGCATCGCAGTTGTGACATTTTCCATCGGAAGCGCCAGAAGTGGATGCAGGTCCATCGCCGGTCCGGCGCGCCGTCGTTCGGGTCGGCGTGTAAGTCGTTCGGGTTGTATCGTCAACGAGTGGCAGCAGATGCTGATGAGAAGAAGAAAAAAGATGAAAGACGGATGAAGAAAAAAAAGATTGAGAATTTTCAAAGGACGAAACAGCAGAGATACTAGGATCACGGAGCACCAAGAGAACATAATTTCAAATCTATCAGCCGGCCGAAGCGGGGGGGGGGGGGTTTCGTTCGAGAAATGAGGGGATGTTCGGCCGAAGACGCGCGCCAGCCCGGACACCAGCAAGGTGGCGATGTATGTGTACAACACATTTTGCTGAAATCCTCCGAGGCTGGGCTCCATCCAGATGAGGCGCTGTAAGCTGGGCGTTTCCTGGGTTGGGGAATATACGAAGGTATCACCACAAAAAGCGCAGGCGAGAAGGTCTAAAAAGAACACACGAAAGGAGAGAGAGAGGAAACGGAAAGAACAGGATAACGAGGGCGGCCTCTAGTCCGACATGTGAGAAGATCGGTGCAGTCCACGCCATATATGTGGGTTCCACGATCGATGTGTGTGTGCCTTGCTGACGGGCGGTAGGGTTAGAGCGTCTTGTCTGTCCTGTCAGAGCACGAAGCGAGAACGAGCCAGCGAAGAAAAAGGCTGCCTGGTTAGTTCTCTGCAAGGAAACAGAGCATAGAGAGGTCACACATATATATACGGCGAGCGCCATGGATGCAGGTGTACACCTTCGCAACATATCGAGATTCTCTCCGGGTCTGGTAGCTGTCCTTACTCAAGCACCGTCACTTACTTCCAGCTCCCGGTCCGGCTACCCGGTGTTCCTTCTTCACTAACCTAATGTCACGTGTGTGCGTGTTACGCGCGCGTCGGGAGCAAGATGCCGCACCTTCCTGCGATGGGGTTCACACAGAGGGTTCAGATGTACATACGTAATCCGGTTCACTACAGACATAATTTGCCTTTGTATGTGTGCGTGTGTGTGTGTGTGTGTGCCCTAACTCGCCACAGAGCGGCCTTTTGCTCTGCTGCCATTTCCCCTCGTGTTGCCTTGTCGGCGTTGTGGAGAGAGAAGACAGAGACGAGAGCCCTGGATTTGATCATCGTATAAGTGCAGCTGGAGGTGGTTCTGGCGTATCATATCTCACTATTCAATCTCTTCTTTTACACACGCTCATTTGCCATTGGTCTCCCTACACGACGTTAGTTTCAAATCAAACGGCACAGTTGCCTAGAGCCTCGCAGATCCTCGGAAAACGTCACGTCCAGAGCTCAGCTCCCTACTCATGAGCGGAACGGCTTGGCGGCGGGCTCAATCCACCCCGGCTCGGAGAGGCTACCGGCCAGCAACTATGGCCGCCAGCCCACCGAAAAAAAATGGCACTGACAAGATGGATATCTCCGGTCCAGGCCACGAAACGCGGACTGCCCAGTTGACGGAACCAAAATGAAGTATATATCCTATCTCCTCTTTGCTTATGTGACAAAGTGCTCGCTCTGATTCTCAGCTGCCAAGGAATTCTCGACCGGAGCCCCATCTCCGGTGTGTCCCATCGGACTAACACGGCGAGAAGGGCCGGATGGCTCCCGACCAACCACGGGCTTCATCGCGTGCATGAAAGGGGATCCACTGCCGTTAAACAGCGGCCGCCACGCATGAACAACCTCCCCACTTGTGTCCACGGCCGATACCACGAGAAATGTCTTATTATAACAACAACAGATCAATGAAATTGCCAGCCGGTCCATCAACAGAGAGCGACCGTGGCCCAGGCCACGCCTTTTATTCCTTTAAGGGCATACTCCCGACAGTTCGGCCGCCCGTGGTGCCGTTTTAGACCTCGTTCATGGTGCCGAAGGCGTGATGGCGTACTTGCGCAAAACTACCCGAACTCGCAATTATTCGCGGAGCAGCCAAGCAACGCCACCAAAGCCGGCCGATATGGCCTGCCCGCACAGGTCTCACCGTCTCAACACCTGGTCCTCCTTGGCTTTTTGAGTAGTCCGTATACTGACTATACATATGAACTCAAAATATAGAGCGGAAGAGTCATGGTTAACAGTTACGAGCTTGTCACCTCATAGCCCGTGGCCTGACTCGAGCAAAAAAAGAACAAATACGGTCAGTCTCAGAGGATCTGACCACAAAAAACCCCTGAGGATGCCATCGTGGGAGTAAAGAAAAAGAAAATAACCAACGAGTTACACAAAGTTAACATGGCTTCTTCTCACAATCACAGAATCATCTTTGACTCCTTCGGAGCAATGCTCCATGAGAGTCAATGTCAATCCGGAAGCCATTGTGACTCCTTCCAAAGGGCCGGAACCGGCGGTCGGGAATAGCGCGGGTTTAGCCTCCGGGATCTTCTTAGCCCTAGCCTCAGGTCCACCCATACTATGCAATTGCCACGGACGCAGGCACTCAGGTGCTGTTACCTGTATCGTTGTGCGTATTGGACGCGTATAAGTGAGTCAGTCCCAACTCACTCCTATGGCGCAACCCATGCTCCCAACGAGCAAACACTAAACCAACTTCAATACAACCCTGTGCGACTTGCAGATGCAGACATTTCAAATTCCCGTCCAGAATGCGCCAAGAGATGTCATTACACGCCTTTGCGGCGCGCTTAGGCCTGAAGGAGAAAACCCCCCAAGCAGAAAAAATGGAAAAAATCCTACAAACCGGATTGATATGGGAAGACGAACGGAAGAAGACCCCTTTTTTCCCCAATAACGCAGGTCCATCCGTTCAGAAAACAAGGTGAGTCTTCCGAGAATCCATTTGAACGGAACCCGTACTGTATCTTCTTTCCTTTCTCTCAGAAGTTTAGATTCAAAGTTCTCACATATTGACAACACCAAGGATTGTGTGTGATGTGACGGTTCTGACGGAAAACGGACAACGGAAACGGAAAAAGCCAAGCCGATAAGAAAATGGGTCCCTATTTAGGGAGCACTGGGCTTTTTGCTCCTTTGGCGGTATTCCACGCCTACATGGATGTTTCTACTAAGCCAAGGCGTGCCAGGTTTAATTTGTGATTCGAACGGAGCCCACTATTCGGTTGGCCTCAAAAGGCTTGAAAGGAAAAGAAAAGGAAAAGTCCCCCGAAAAATCCCATATCCGACGGCGACGCTTATCGAGCCGATTCTCGGCCCCGGTCCACTTCGGCAACTCGCGGTGGAAATACCCAAAAATGGCACTGTAGCGTGCATTTATTTATTTCCCTTTGAGTCTACTGGCCCAATTGCCACCATTCCCACCAATCCTGCCTTTCTCTCTGGTCGTCAGATCTGGCGGTGAAACCCGTGTCTCCCAGCCGATATAGGGGGGGCGTGCGTGGTGGCTTCACATCCGGGTAGCGTTGTGTGCATCTGTTCGTGATGGGAGGCGAAAAGAGCCGGCTACTTTGACTTACTGACACTTTGATTCTTCATGCTGTTGTTTGACAGAATAGAATAGACGGCCGGCCGACTCTTCCGTACGGCAGAAAGAGGAGGGAGGAACCAAGGGAACAAAGCTGGAGAGTCAATGCGACCCAGACCCATCTTGGGATTGAACACAGGAAGCTGTTATCTCACGGTCGATGGATGGTGTGTAGTGTATGTACATGTACATGTACTGCATCCCATCATCACTTGCTAGGTTCCGTAGGTATGTATAGCCGTATCTCCCTCCTATATTCCGTGGGCCTGGTCGTTTTTATTTTTCCTTTCTTTTCCCTGCAATCTTTTCCTCCCGTCCTTTCTATTCGTTTAAAAGGGTCTTTGGGTCCCTCAGACTCGGTCTCGCTTCGTTTTATTGTTCCTTTTTTTTATCTTCCTTTAATTCTTCCCACTTTTCGTTGCAACTGTATTGGACTATTTTCAACTACCTGGAGAGACCCGGACTGTTGATTCTTATCTCTTCGTTCTTTTGCTTTTAATCTTCGTCAGCTCTTTCGCCAGAGCTACCATGCTCGGTGGTCCCCGTCTCAGTTCATGTCTGTTCCCCAGGAGTCAACACCCGGCGCGGCTAACGATGCCGCAAGCCCGCAACACGTAACACCCGCACCGGGCGCGCCGACCGCCCCCATGCCGGTAGCCATGGCCAACCCGGCCCTGGGCACCTCCTCGCTTTCCTCCCGATCGTCAACGTCCTCCGACCCCGACCGGCGCCCCAACCGCGGGGCGGGCCGCCGGAGAAGCGGTGACAGCGGGGCCGACGACGACAACATGTCCCGGATACCCACCCACGTGTCGGTCGGCCCCGACGCAGTCCTTGAAGACGTTTACTCGTCCGTCGAGGTCCCGGACGAGGTGTACGACCGGCTCACGCCGCACAGGAAACTAGTGATTGTTGCGCTGCTATCATTCTGCTCGTTCCTGGCGCCCATCTCCAGTACCACCGTGCTGGCCGCCACGCCGGAAATCGCCGCGGAGTACCATACCACCAGCTCGATCATCAACATCAGCAACGCCATGTACATGCTGTGGATGGGCTTCTCGCCGTTGCTGTGGAGCCCGCTATCGCAGGTGTATGGCCGTCGTCCGGTAAGTTTGATTCCGACCCGCCCCCTCCCGCTCATGACCCTAGGGTTCAGAAGCAGCGTCATTAGCAGCATTCAGCCCACTGTGGTTTGAAATGTCCCCCCTCATGGAACTGACAATTTGCGGGATGGTCTGTCGTACAACAAACAGATCAACCTCATCGCGGCTGTCCTCTTCCTGGCGTGTAGCGCCGGCACGGCGGCATCGCCGAACCTTGCGGCGTTCTTCATCTTCCGAATGCTCTCGGCATTCGAGGGCACTGCCTTTATTCTTATCGGTTCTTCCTGTATTGGGTGAGTTTCTCTATCTTAATCCCATTTTTGTAATCTTTGGTGTATTCGTGATCTATTTTTCTCTTCCTTTCTTCTGGCAGTGTCGTCGTGCAACAGTCAACCCATAATAGGGCCAAGTCCGTCATGAAGGCATCAAAGCACACCCCCTTTTTTTTCTTTTTTTTCTTTTCTTTTTCTCTCATGGGGGGTGAATAACTTGTTTTCATTGGGCCTATCGGGTCGCCATTTCCAGAACTAACCAAGACGGCGTTACGACGCATTGTCGTTTCTTTGCCCCTTTTGACCCCTAAAGTGATATCTACCGTCCCACTGAGCGAGCAACTGCACTCGGTTGGTTCCTATGCGGTACACTGATTGGGCCGGCCTTCGGGCCGTTTCTAGGAGGTATCATCGTCACGTACACCACATGGCGAGTGATCTTCTGGGTGCAGACGGGGTTGTCCGGCATTGCCGCTGTCGGTGCATACTTCCTGATCCCCGAGACCATCTACCACAAACGCATCGATGATCTGCGGGGCATGAGCAGGAAGGCCAAGGCCCGGGTGATGTGGCACCTGATCAACCCGATGCGCGTGATCCGGCTGTACCGCTACCCGAATCTCGTCATTGCCGGCCTCGCCGCCGCCGCCGTGATCTGGAACATGTACAGCCTGCTGGCGCTGATCCGCCACGTGCTGAACCCGCGCTTCAACCTGTCGTCGCCGATGATGGCCGGCCTGTTCTACCTGGCACCCGGCTGCGGCTACCTGACGGGCACGTTCATGGGCGGGCGGTGGGCCGACTACACGGTCAAGAAGTGGATCAAGATCCGCGGCGTGCGCATCCCCGAGGACCGCATGCGGTCGGTGCTGCCGTTCATGGGCTTCGTGATCCCGGCCTGCATGCTGATCTACGGCTGGGCGGTCGATAAGGCGGTGGGCGGCATCCCGCTGGTGGTCATCATGCTGTATCTGCAGGGCGTGGCGCAGCTGTTCTGTTTCCCGTCGCTGAACACGTACTGCCTGGACGTGATGCAGTCGCGCGCGGCCGAGGTGGTCGGCGGCAACTACCTGCTCCGCTACGTGTTCGCCTGCGCGTCGATCTCGGTGGTGCTGCCGGCCGTCGACGCCATCGGCGTCGGCTGGTTTTCGACCATCAGCTCGGCGTTCCTGGTCGTCAGCACCGCGCTGGTGTGGGCGACCATCCGCTGGGGCAAGGACTGGCGCGACGCCATTGACGAGAAGAAGCGCCGGCGCCGCAAGGAGGCGCGCGCGCTGGAGGAGGGCCGCGCGGCTGCGCGCGGCGCCGGTGGCAGCGCGAGCTCGGGGAGCTCCGGACTGCAGGACGAGATTGCGCCGAGCGAGGCGGTGGAGATCTCCGCGACGGACGAGAAGGCGGTGAAGAAGGAGGGCTGAGCGTGCGCGCTCTCGGGTGAAGGCGCGCGTACGGCGCGGTATACACAAAGGTAAATTCGGTGTGGCGGTGGAAGTCAGTTGTCCTGGCTTCTTAAATTTTAGATTAATTTTAGATTCAAGGCGCAGTGAATGCTCGTCCTTTGTTCTTTTGGTGGGTAAGCGAGAGGAGAATCGGTGGTGACCCCGACCATGGCGACAAGTAAACGCGGTAGATTGTGGGAGAATCCTAGGACCTTGTCTGCATGACACAAAGACTTGGCCTGGCCTTGAAAACTAAAGAAACACAAGAGGAGAAGAGAACTTTCCCCATCGATTCGCTCAGATTGTATACACGATAGACGTGGGGAAAGGGAAATGGCAATAGTTACGCGCATATAGAGAGACTTTATACCTAACTAGAAGATACAATTTTTGACCAAGATCAGTAAGGAGTGTGATCGTAAAATGATAGTGCCGGTTTTGTATATTTCGTGTTTGCTCCTCGATTCGATCATCAAGATAACTGTCTTCAAACCTGCGAGTGTTGGATCAATCTCAGCCACAGGAGAAAAAAAGGTCAGGTCCACAACCCTAACCCTACAGATACACATTAACCCTAAGTGACGAACCCCTGTGCGTCAAAATATCAGCCCGAAATCGACTTCCTGCTTCTTTCAACCACATCAACGGAGAGTGAACAGTCGAGTTCAATCTGGCAACAAATATTCCCCAGACTGCACATTGATGACGCGATGAGTGCAGCAGGAGTGTTATGGTGCACCTCCCCGGGGCTGCGAACAGCCCTGGGCCGATGCGCACGAGTAGGGCTACGCGTCTTGTCACAACCGGAGCGGACCCATCGCGCCGGCGCCCCGAACCACCACAATCACCACCACCAGCGCCGGCGGCAGCAGTCCCGCGCATACCACGCCTCGGCCCGCCGGTGCAGCGCAACCCGCAGCACACCCGCATCCGACGACCCGCTCCGCATCCTCTTCTGCGGGTCGGACGCCTTCAGCACCGCCGCGCTGGAGGCGCTGCACGCCGAGCAGCAGGCGCGGCCGGGCGGCGTGGTCGAGTCGCTGGACGTGGTGGTGCGGCCGGCGAAGCGCGTCGGCCGCGGGCTGAAGGCGACGCGCGAAGTCCCCGTGCAGGCCGCCGCACAGCGCCTGGGGCTGCGGGTGTGGGAGTGTGACTCATTTGCTGGCTGGGAGGTGAGTTTCTTTCTCTTGCTGTGTGTTCGTGGTGTGTGTTGGTGGTTGCTGGCGCTTGCCGACGAATATGCCGGGACTGACTTTTGGACTCATGGCGTGGGTAGATGCCGTGCTCGATCAATCTGGTCGTGGCTGTGTCGTTCGGGCTGTTTATTCCGCCGCGCATTCTCCGCGGGGCCAAGTACGGCGGCTTGAACCTCCATCCGTCGATGTTACCCGAGTAAGTCTCCCCTGCCCCGCGCCGACCGAGTCCAGCCAGGCGCCCACTAACCTTCACCCAAAGTCTGCGCGGCGCGGCACCGCTGCACCACACCCTCCTGCAACAACGCAGCCACATCGGCATCACGCTGCAAACCCTCGACGAGAACCGCTTCGACGCCGGCGTGAT
>LNGL01000002.1:475733-487834 GCA_001510565.1 Knoxdaviesia proteae | reverse complement strand
GGGGGGGGGGGGGGGGGGGGGGGGGGAAGACCTGACCTCCGTACGACGGCGGGCACACCTGCACATCAGTCATCGGCGGCCCCTCGCTTGGTCAGGGAGATTCAGGCGGTCGTGCCTTGTCTGCGAGGGCCAAGGAAGACCCAGTGGCCCACGATAGTGACGGTGCCGGCGGGTGTTGTCGCGGAGCTTTATGTGGCTAACACTACTGTCGGGTGGTGGCGGTCGGGTGATAAGCGGCCAAGGGCCATTGCTAGCCATCGCAGCTGGCCCGCGACTCTCCCTCAGTCGTTGCAAACCTTAGATGTCGATTCAACCCGCGCTCGCCCTGGAAGTGTGCCGTGTCGACAGCTAGACGCCGAGTGCCGTCTGCCACGAGCACGATAATCCTACACGCAAGGACCGGCTGGATCCTGCTAGACCGTGATCTGTTCGGCACACAGAACCCGGGGCCAGCGGCCCCCGTGGACGAAGCGTTCTTGGCCGGATCGATCCGCTATTTTCCTTTTCGCCGCAATCCTGAAATCCGAAGACGTCCAACAGCCCATACTGGATCAACGGCAGGGTTTGTTGACCAACGACGGGATGTATGTCCACGACTCTCTATCATGTGCTGGGGCGGTACGTATTTTTTTTTTTTTTTTGAATATGTGCTGGATCTCTGTGCGGGCTACATCCGGGGAATGTGCCAGCCTCACACCAATATGAAGCTCTTTTATATACACAACAACGTCAGACTTTCATGCGTTGGCTGTGCTGCTGGGCTTTTGTGGGCATGGAGCGAAGGCGTCTCTCATGGTGCCGTTCTGGCGTTTTGTCGGTTCGGGAACTGTCTGTTCCATGCTGTGTGTACATAACGAGCAATGAATAACAGACCACCCCCCGACAACAAAGACTGGGCAACTAAGGCATATACGCCACAAGGCTCCTTTGACCAGCCAGCGGGCTGTTTCCACGTTATTCCTGGCGCTCGCAGGACTCCGGCGGCCGTGCAGTTCTCGGGGGTTAATATAAAATAATCATGTCAACATGCGCTGGGCTGGCCGTGATTTGTTTGCTTGCATGCCGGGCTATCAGCAATTTTGAGCGACGCAAAAACGACCAGCCTCACCTGATTCGACATTAGCGGGATTGAGGTGTGAATAGAACCCCAAGACCAATGCAACCAATCTGGGGCCAAGTAGGTAATTTTGTCTACCTGCATCTTTTTCGGGTTGTTGTCGCGAGCATGGGATTTTAGCCGTTCTCCCCTCTCCCCTCTCCCCTATCTCCTGTTCATAATCCAATAGCAAACAACACTATTGTCGGCTAGGGCGACAGGACACAAACACAAACACACACACACACACACACACACGCCTTTCCTTTTTGGAAATGAGGAAATGCATAGCGTTAAGCCACTATTGGGCCTGGCTGGGCACCAGAAGAATATGTACTGTTCGGGATTAATGCGCGCTGCTCATTTGGCGTGGGAGGAGGAAGATGTGCCTGGATCGGACGATGCGGGCGAGGGGGCTTTTGCGCCAGTGCATATGCAGGTACAAGTGGTGGATGCAGACATAACGGGTTAGAGGAGAGAGGGAAAAGGGGGGCCAGACGAATCACAGGACGTGCGGATAGATGGGTAATTATCAAAAAGAGGCCGGCGAAGGATTTTAATTTACACGACGGCCATCTCACGTCGAATGGGCATACGTAGCTGTGTTCGGGAAGCAAAGTGCATTCAATACTGATGATAAAGAGCAATAACCGTCAGGCGGCAACGCAGGACGTCTTGGATACCCGATCTGGTGTGGAGTGCAGAAGCAAAATCTGTGAGACGCCGTCGGCCTTCAAGACCATGATGGCATAACCCTGGATCTTGTGCGGCCCACGAGGATTTGGAAGCACAGGCGAGCACAGCACAAACACTCTGGTGTGGCCCACTGCCACGCAGACCGAGTCTGACGTCGCAGCATGCATTTTGCAGAGCGTGTGTGTGACCTGATTCGATTGCATCTGGGCAGGAGATGAGCCACACCACCTTGGGATGCCTACAGTACTGTACAGTATGGACTGAAGTGTACAGTAGTGTGCATATATACTGGACTGTATATATCCACACTGGATATAACAGAACCGGCTAGTTGCCGACGGCTTCTGGCTGGCACACAGACACACTCTCGCAGTCTCCGACTCTTTTCTCTCTCCACCCGCTCAGAGACTCGACGGAAAAGGGGGACAGAGCGTATGCTGACAGGCAGCCCTGCCACACACGGAGGAAGAGAGAAGAGTCCAGGGCCAAATCTCGAGAGTGGGAAATCTCGGCTACGGGCTGCGCGCACATAATCCATGCCCCTGTCTGTTTGTTCTCTCTTCCTTCTCTGGTCGTCTGCTTTTGTGACCCCTGCTCACAACAACACGACATGGGGATGGGGGGGTTGTGGTCGAGGCCCGGTTTAAAGTAATTTTGTCGTTCGCGTCTCTTTTTGACGGACTTCACCATTCATATCATATCAGAGAGAGAGAGAGAGAGAGAGCGAGCCTGCGAGGCGAACCCAACGCCAACGTACAGTAGTTGCTTCCCGCCAGTATGGAAGACTCTCAGCCTTGGGGGCATGATCATGGGCGTTGACGAGTGGTTTGGCGATGCCTCTCTCCTGCAGGCTGCAATTTGCGCAGGAGAGATGTCCAGTACAGTACATACCGTGTGTTTACAGCCCGGTTTATTTGCTGCGGTCTCGTTGGGCTTTTCGAGGCATTCCCGGACTTTTATTCCCATTTTTATGGGCTTATTGCTCTTCCTTCTCCTATGCTTGTTGACCGCCATGGAACCTTTTTGTTCGGGAGCTGGTTCTATGGTTCTCGATGGGCCTCGTAAAAAGAGACCCCTCCGAATTCCTCATCTCTGGCTGGCCTTGGTCCCTCTTCCCCTTTCCGGGGAACAAGAGAAAAAGAAAGAAGAAAAATCCCACAGTATTGCCTGCCAGGTGCACTATATTAACACAACTCAAAAAAATAAAAAAAAATAAATAAAAAAATTAAAAAAAACCACCCGCGGCCCACTGCCCATGGTCCCACGATTTGATCCTGGTTTCTATGGTTCGCAAAATTGGCCCCCTCGAAATACGACATCATCATCCTATTTTATTACCTGCACCTGCAAATTGAAGCCACGAGAGAGGAGGAAAAAAAAAAAGAGGCTCATCCATTGCTTGTGCCGCATTGCTTTCTCTCGCCCCTTGCCGAGAAAACGGACCCCAAAAAAAGACCTCGTCTGACTCGAGGAAAATCCCAGGTGAAGGACTGACGAGAAGGAGAAAAACCAAGAAAAAAAAAGAAAAAAAGGAGCGTCTGACACCGTGATGATTCTTCTCTTGTGGGAAGGGGGAGATGCCGTGAGAGTCAGGCTGTGAGAGCCGGAGTGACGGTGAGATGCGCCCCCGGCATGTGGGTGATGTGCATTGTGCCGTGTGTCTTGGATATAAAATGACCGCGCCGCCTTGCCCGTGGGTTCTATAAATGTTCTGTAAGGGAGAGAAGAGAGACACCATCGAAGTCGTTGACAGGAGTTGATGGTTTCTACAGTACAGTGGCTGCGCTACTCTAGCATCTGTACCACGAACTAGCATATATGGATACGCCACATGAAGGATCGCCGATACATTATGGAGAGCGGCGGCAAAGGGAGAACACCACCGTAGCGGTCCAGATATCAGTCCGAGCTGACATCCAGGCACACACACACACACACACACACACACACACACACACACACGCATTGCCGCCAACACAGGAGTTGATACGGCGGTATACTCTACTCGTGCAATCTATGAGGAGTCCGTCCTGCACAACTCTCTCTCTCCTGCATCCGACATCTCCGTCCCCGGTTTTAATCTCACCGATATAACTTCTCACCCAGACTTTTGGTGGTTGTCCGCGATCCTTTTAAGATTGCCCGGCCGCCCGCAGCGATAAAAAAGAAAAAAAAGGAAAAAGAGGAAAACAGAAAACACAAGATTCCCAAGAACCCGGATGTAACCCAGGGGGGTTTTGGGTGTTTTTTTTTTGTTTGTTCTCGAAGAACTTTGGGCTGCGTGCGGCTTTTCTCTGCGTCATGTACTTCTTGCCAATCCTCTGCTTCTCACCCCTATACGAAGAACCCTCTTCATTACATACCCAAAGTTATATATGGCATCCCACGTATTCACTCAACATCGACTGGGCCGCCTTCACCTGCCTTGTGTTTTTAATCTTCCAGCTATCTTACATGGAGAGACTGTGGGACCTCCCTCTCCCCATTTCCCACTATTTATAAAACCCCGGGACGAGGGCCCAAATTATATATTGACGCCAACGGCTTTTCGAAGCTGGGGCAAGAAGGAGACAAGAAAAAAACCAGGTTAAACCTTCCAGGGCCTTCCAAAGTGAAGAAAAAAAGATTTGCTCGCTCCTATTTTTTCTGTTCCCCTGAAAGACGGAGGACCCAGAGGCGAGAAAAAAAGGGTCTTGGCTCAGGGACCAGTTTTTGACAGGTCAACCTAGCTTGGAGGCGGCGTTTTGTCATAGAACACCCAGAGAAAGAAAAAAGAAAAGGGTTGGGTGGCCCGGTATCCCAGTGCATACAAAAAGAACTCCAAAGTCCCCTTCCCGCTAAGTGACTTGCACTGTCACTGCCACTCCCCCGGCGAACGCACGCGCTGATCGAAACTGCCCACGGGTATGACTCTACCCAGAACCGTAAACCAGCCAGCCAGCCTTTGGATCGGCACACCAAACTCACATGGTGCTGCCGCCGGCGCGTCAGTCTCTCCTCATCTTTGGCCAGATATGTGGACGACGACTCATCAGCGACACTGCCCCTACACCACGCGACATCCTCCGACAGTACATATATGGACGATATCTGAGGTGATACTGGCTTTAATGCGGAATTTGCCCACCGTAAAGCCAAAAAAAAAAAAGAACAAAACAGTCGAGCCTGCGTTGATATGGGCTGCGTGTTAGTCAAGTCTTGCACCACAGACCACAGTCGCGCCAAAGAACAGACTGGAGGCAGGAAGAGATCGACTTGGCACGCAGAGGACAGTACAGTATATAGGATCCGCCGGCCATACTGCACTATTCATAGCTAGATATGGATAGGACACGGCCGGCACAATACCACACTGTTAAGTGTAAACAGCAAAGCACAGCACACGACGCTGGAGTGGTCCCGACGCGCCCTCTCCGACCGGTGCTGGCCCCTGCAAGCCGTCTGGCCCGCGCAAAGGCTGAAGCGCAAAGGCTGAAAGGGGCAAGGAGAGAGCGAGAGAGAGAGAGAGAGAGAGAGAGCGAGAGATACTTGCTCGCTGCTCCTCGACCAGCGCCAGCACAGGACTAGTCACACCCCCGCCCACCCTGCTCGGTCTGTGCTGACAATCGTGTTGTTGCCTCCAGGGCTAAGCTGCACTACACTGCGCAGTTGCTCTCCGCTCCTCCACCCTTCACGCTCGCCCCCTTGTCCGTCTCTCGTCTCTTTTTAACTCTCGGCCGCTGCTCTGCTCTTTCTCCTTTCTTCCTCTTCTCCTTTCCTTCTTTCTCTTCCCTCCCCACCCCCCCTCCTCCCATCGAAGACCTTGAGAATCGTTCCCGAAGCCCTTTCCTCAGCTTCCGGATACTTCGTCTCGTTTTTCTTTGCCTTTGCGAGCTTCCTTCTTGTTGCTCGTGTCCAACCGGCGTAAACCTTCGCCCGCACTCTCGTTTCCTTTGCTTAACGGAGAGAACCAGACACACTCGTTCTTCAACAGTTTCAATTTCTATTTTGCCCTTCCGCAAAAATAGCATCCATTCATTACATTGACCGTCTTTGCTTTCTATAATAATCCTTAATTTATCACCTCCGTAATGCCTTCCTTCCTCCAGAAAACCGCCCTGGCCCTCGCCTGCGTGCATGGCGCCGCCGCCACCAAGTGGTACATTGCCGACACCTACGACTCGACCAACTTCTTCGACAAGTTCAACTTCTGGGAGTCCAAGTACGGCACCGGCGTGCCCGAGGACATCGACCCGACCCACGGCTACGTCAACTACCGCAACCGTAGCGATGCCGAGGCGCTCGGCCTCGTCGCCACCCAGGGCAACGTGGTCTATATGGGTGTCGACCACTCCCGTCTGACCCGCTACTGGGCCACCGACGGCGGCGACAAGGGCCGCAGCAGTGTCCGTATCGAGTCCAAGGAGGTGTACACCCACGGCCTGATCGTCGCCCGCTTTACCCACCTGCCCAAGCCCACTTGCGGTGCGTGGCCTGCTTTGTAAGTCCCCCCCTTGGGTTCCGCCACGGAGGGTTCCGATACCTGCTTCTGGAAGGGTATCGAGAACTGTGTTTCATGCTGGTCCAAAAACGCAAGGGACAAGACAAAAAAGAGACACGGTGCAGCGGAAGCTAGACTTGACGAGATCATGAAGCTAACAAATCACCAGCTGGTCGTATGGCGAGCCGTGGGTCACCGTCGGTGAGATCGACATGCTCGAGCAGTGGAACGACGCCACCTGGAACCAGCCCGCCATCCACTCCGGCGCCTCCTCCGAGAACGGCACCTGCACTCTCGACGGCACCGGCCAGACTTCGGCTGTCCTGACCGCCAACTGCGACAACTACGTCAACATCCCCGGCGTCCAGTCGCCCTACCAGGGCTGCACTGTCCGCGATGAGTCGGGCCCCTACGGCAGCGCGAGCGGTGGCATTTGTAAGTTTGGTTTTGGTTTTGGTTTTGTTGTTTTCATCCTTTGCATCTCTTTCATATTTCTGTGTTTCGAGACATGTCGTTGGCGTCGACGCTTCTAGAAGCCGGGTGGTCCGGCCTAGTGCCGGCTAGTGGCCGGTGCCTTCCCGATTTACTCGGTCGCGCCTCCCTCGTGTCTCATCTGACTCAGCACACTTTCAACGACATCTCATCACCACGCACATCTTTCAATGCTAACCCGCCCTCTCCTCTAGACGCCATGGAGTGGACCTCGGACTTCCTGAAGCTGTACGCCTTCACCAACGAGAACGCCCCGGCCAACATCAACTCGGACAGCCCGGACACCTCGTCGTGGGGCCTGCCGTCGACGGTGCTGAAGAACTCGCTGTGCGACATTGACGACCACTTCGCCAGCCAGAAGCTGGTGCTCAACATCGACTTCTGCGGCGACACCGCCGGCAACTCGTACTTCTGGAAGGATGTGGCGAAGTGCCACACCAAGACCGGCTACGACCAGTGCTCCGACTTCGTTGCCGAGCACCCCGATGCCTTCAACGACTCGTACTACCTGATCAAGGACATCCGCATCTTCGGTGATGCGCCGCCGCCCCAGCCGACTACCACCACCACCACCTCGGCCTCCAGCACCACTAGCTCCACCAGCTCCACCAGCACCACCAGCACCACCACTACCAGCGAGACCACCACGACTACCGAGTCGTCGACCACCACCGAGTCCCCGACCTCGACCACGGAGACTTCCACCAGCGAGACTTCCACCAGCGAGACCTCGACCACTGAGTCCTCGACCACCACCGAATCCTCGACCTCGACCACTGAGACCTCGACTGCTGAGTCGTCGACCACCACCGAGTCCTCGACCTCGACCACGGAGACCTCGACCGCCGAGTCGTCCACTACCACCGAGGAGTCCACTTCCTCGTGGTGCGACGATGAGGACGATGAGCCCACCGCCACCGAGACCACCACCAGCGAGACCAGCACCGTCGAACCCACCGTGACCCCCACCGGCACCGCCACCGAGACCTCGATCGCCGAGGAGTCCACCTCCACCGAGGAGCCCACCTCGTCGTGGTGCGACGATGAGGACGATGAGCCCACCGCCACCGAGACCATCACCACGGAGACCAGCACCGTCGAGCCCACCGTGACCCCCACCGGCACCGCCACCGAGACCTCGACCGCCGAGGAGTCCACCTCCACCGAGGAGCCCACCTCGTCGTGGTGCGACGACGAGGATGACGAACCCACCAGCACTGAGGAGCCGACCGTCACCCCTACTGGCACTGAGGAGCCGACCGTCACCCCCACTGGCACCGAGGAGCCGACCGTCACCCCCACCGGCACTGATGAGGCGACCGTCACCCCCACTGGCACCGCCACCGAGGAGCCGACCGAGGAGCCCACGCTCCCCGTCACCGTGATCACGCAGACCGAGTACACCACCACCACGGTGTGCACGACCACCACGTACACGTCCGACTGCCCCGAGTGCCCCGGCGGCGTGATCATCGTCACCGAGACCGTGCCGCTGTACACCACCGTGTGCCCCGTGACCGCGACCACCACGTCGACGCTCTCGCCGGTGCCGCCCAAGTCCACGCTGCCGCCGCCCGCGTCGTCCGTGTCGGTGCCCCCCAAGCCCACCGGCCCCAAGACGTCGACCTACACGCTGACCACCACCTACACCGTCACGTCGTGCAAGCCGTCGGTGCCCTGCACGCTCGGCGCCGTCACCACCGAGGTCTTCACCAGCACGTACTGCCCCGACCAGACGGTGTCGCTGACCCGCACCGCCACCGTCACCGTGTCCAAGTCGACCGGCTCGTCCTCGCCCGTGGCCCCCTTCGTGCCCTCCGGCACCGCGCCCACCACCGCCAAGCCCGTCGTGCCCATCTCGTCTGTTGGCTCGGCCAAGCCCATCGTCCCGGCGACCACCTCCACCGCTATCGTGCCCACCATCCTCCCCGGTGCCGGCTCGCGCGCCGAGGTCAGCCTGATCCTGGCGGCCGGTGTGGCTGCCGCCGTTGTCTCTCTGTTCCTGTAAATCTGTTGAGAGTGGAAAGAGAATTTCGTGAGCTGGAAGTTGGGTGGATGAGAGAGAAATGACCCAAACGGGCGGGCAGGGATCTGTAGGTGGTGGGGGGGCTTTGCTCTTCCTCGTTGTTTTTGAGAAGTCTTAATGTAGCTGTCAATATCCACCATCTGCGGACTTTCGTCCTCTTCCGGGCCTTTTCTTTCTTCCCTTGGTTCCTGTTCAATAATCATATCTAGAAAAGCACCTTCACACTGCACATGAGCTCGAAGCTTTTCTCTTCTGGCGTATCTGGTTTTCTTATATATCTCTGTTTCTTTTGTATGAAGACGTTTCTTGGCTCGGAAGGACTCTTCTTGGCCTCCGATTTTAGTTTCCTATTTTTTTGGCATTTAAAAGAAAAGAAAACAAATTACCCTGAACTTCTTTGACTTCCAAGTTTCTGTTTGATCCACTCGATGAGCACGGCCAGAGCCCAAGTGGGACGGATCAGTGTTGATCATCTGTCCTGCTGGGAAACGTTTGTCGCTTGTATATAGGAAGGGCTAATGTGTAGGTAGAAGATACAAAACACCGCTTGATGACAGATCCATGTATATATATATATATTGCGTGTTCCGCTACGTAGCCCGCCCGCCAAGAATCTATATCTTCGTCGCCTTCGCCGTATCCAGCTCGTCGCCAACCTCGGTAACCTCCCACCTCAGCCCATCGAAGATATCGCAGTCGCCCACAACCAGGTTCTCGGTCGCCAGCCACGCGCGCGGCGACCACGCCTGCTCGGTGCGGCTATCCAGCACCCACGCGGGGGTCCCTCGGCGGTTGAGGACGTACCGGCTGGCAAACACGGCGCCGTCGGGCCGCCGCACCACGCTCTGGATGTAGCAGCCGACGCGGATGGCCAGGCCGCGGCACCGGCGGGACACGGTCTCGGCGACGACCACGTGGTAGCGCGGCCTCCACGGCGCGACCATGCGCGCGTTGGGCGCGCTGGCCCACACCTCCTTGTAGCTCTCCAGCGCGCCGGTGGCCGGGTTCACCATCTGGCCAAACTCCAGCACGTCGCCGCTGGGCAGCATGCACATGTCGCCCTCGTCGGCGTCCGGCGTCGCGCTGCGGCTGTCGATGTGGTGCACGAAGCGCGCGTGCGCCGTGTACATCATCAGCGGCGAGTCGCCCTGCGGAAACGTCGTGTACGCCATGCCTGTGATGGCCCAGTAGTTCACCATTTCCCGGATCTGCGCCGGCGTCGGCATGCGCTCGTTGGGTTCGTGGCCGCACTCACCGCCGTCGCCGTCGCTCCCGCGGTCCACCTCCGCCAGCGGATCCGGGTACCCGGTCTTCGGCAGCCGGATGTCGACGAAGCGGCCGGACGGCGCGGTCAGCACCATTGTCCTGGTATCTTCAATCGGCGGAGATTGGCCCTGCATGAGGACAGTTAGTACATTGGCCCTCTCCATCGGCTCGCGCTGTTTGTTTCCCAGCTTCCTTACCCAGGCGATCCCGCGTCTGAGCGAAGCAGACGGAAGCGAAGTGAAGTCATCGCGCCAGTTGGTAGCAGGAGCCATTGTATCTGTAGAAAGCCAAGATGTGCTCTGGAAGGAAATGCAAATGCGGAATGAGAGGAAGATCAGGCCCGACGGGAAATCAGAGCGTGGCGGTGGAGAATAACGCGCAATGGCTGGGTTACTAACCCTAACGTCGCCATCGGTTTTATCGTGGAGCTTCAGTTCCAATCCACGCGCGCACCTTCCCTCCTTGATTCTGCATCTCATGCATGTATCGGGGGAATCGGCCTAAGCGGGTCCTCCCGCCTGACACACGTGAAGAATGGTCGGGATCAGAATTAGTTAGACACCACACGCGGGTTTTCGTGATGATGATGTCCAGCTACTTTTGGCCCCGGCGCTTCTATGCACTACACGCTGCTTGAAACGCAAAAGTGCAGGCGAGAGCATCTCCATCTCCGTGATGCTGAGATATATCGTGACTCCATTGGAGCACGAACTGCAGTCAAAATTATAGGGACTTCACATCCTTTCAAGCGGGTTCGATTGGTCTAGCGATCGAGGTCTTGATATAGACTCACTCCCATGCAATCAACCCACCATAAAGAACGCGTTCGTTCACCACACACTCACACATCCCAAGGAATCACATCACATCACAGCACAGCACAGCACAGCTGAATACTCTCTAAGCCCCGCAGCCGGTATAGCATATACACCGACCAGCGCATCAGGATTTCTCTTCGAAGAAACAGAAAGCTAAAGTACATGGAAAAGGAGCCGAAAAAGAACAGAAGACGAAACACCCTCCCCAAAATCCGGCACAGGGTTTCAGAGACACAAAAACGAACAGAAAAAAGTCAAGACGCCATGCTCTGTAGAAAAGGGTTACTCGGAAAACACAAGCAGTGGAAAGGAGATTAAAAGAGGAAGAAGAGGTAGAATGATAAAAAGGAGTTGGAGAAACGAAGAAGAAGGAAAACGCCGTCAAGACCCCTCCTTGGGAAAAAAAGAAGACGAGAGACGGTGATGTGTGTTCTCACCCATGTCTAAACGTGCACTTCTCTCCCCGTGCACACAGCCCCTGCTTGTAGAACACGCACGGCTTGGTGTTGATCAGCGCCCGGTTCGCCGGCCGATGCGGCGCCAGCGCGCCCTTGGCCGGCTTGCCGCCCTTCCGGTTGCCCCGGCGCCCGCCGCCGCCGCCGCGCTCACCGCCTGCTCCACCGCGCTCTCCACCACCACCACTACCTCCGCCACCTTCCCACTCGTCGTAGTCGCCGTCGCGGTCGTTGTCCCGGTCTCGCTCCCAGTCGCGATCGCGGTCCCGGTCACGCTCGCGATCCCGGGACTGCCACTCGCGGTCGCTGTCTGCACCACCGTTGCCGTTGCCGTTGCCGTTGCCATTGTCGTTGCTGGTGGTTGCAGCTGTGCCGTTCTGCGCCATCTGCGCCTGGTTGGCATACTGCGCGATGATGTTGTGCAGATCAACCGAATCCGGGAATCCCGAAGGCGCGGCTTGCACGGCCGGCGCCGGCGCAAGTGCCGAGCCGTGGCCGAGAGCTGCGAGCACAGCCTGAAGACCACCGTCTTGCGGGGCAGCCTGCTGCTGCTGCTGTTGCTGCTGAAGCTGGCCGGCTCCGGCAACCGCCTGAAGCTGCTGCATCAGCGCCAGATACTGGCCGTAGTCCGTCGACTGCTGCGCGCTGGCATACTGCTGCAACTGCGCCATGTACGCAGCCCAGTCTGCCGCCGGCTGCGGGGCCGCGGCCGCCGCCTGTTGCGGCTGCTGAGCCTGCAACTGCTGCTGCAACTGTTGCTGTTGCTGCTGTT
>LNGL01000002.1:415867-475674 GCA_001510565.1 Knoxdaviesia proteae | reverse complement strand
TGCTGCTGAAGGAGCAGCTGCCCCATCTGGAACTCAGCCAGCTGCTGCGTCTCCTGAGCCTCGCGAGCCGCCTTCTGCGCCTCTTCCTCCGCCCGCTTGGCCCGCACCGCCTCGTCCTTGTTGTACCCGAACCACCACTCGCGGACCCGGCTCGCATCAGCCGACAGCCACTCTGGCGGCTCCTTGGCCGGCACCGGGCCCTTGAGGCGCGCCGCGCACTCCTCGACCGCGTCGACTGTGGCTTGCACTGCCGGATCGGGGTAGTCCGCCCGATGGCGGGTCTTCGGGTTTAGTGGGTCGAACTTGTCGCGGCTAGTGAAGCTGCGAGCCGCATCTGAAGCCATCATCTGGAGAACCAGCGTAAGAGCTTTGCTCGGAAGAGGCACGTTGGCTGCGTACTTGGGAATCGGAGGGGGCCCCGGGATGCCAGGGGCCGTAGCTGGAGTCGTAGACGGAGCCTGCCACTGTTGCTGCGGTTGCGGTTGCGGTTGCTGCTGCTGCTGCTGCGGTGGTTGAGGTGCCTGTTGCTGCCCACCACCACGACCGTTGGTATTGTCGCTGCTGTTATTATTGGTGCCAGGCTGCGACTTGAGCGTATCCAGGATCGAAGTGACCCGACGCTGCGGGTCCTCGCGCGACTCCGCCCGCCGAATAGCGTAATGCAGCGCCGCATCGCGTCCCAGCTGCTGCGTCTCGCGCCACCGCCGATGGATCTCCTCAAACATCGGCCCATCGCGCGGCAGGTGGCCAATCTTCTGGTCGTCCAAGCTGAACGCCGAGTTGGCCCCGCTGATCTCGCTGTGCGGCGGGCTCTTGGGCGTGGGCGGGATCTCCGACGGGTCGGCGTAGAACGAGATGAGCACCCGCGACTCGCGGTCGGTGAGCACCTGCTTCTCCTGCGAATCCACCGCCATGTCGCCGCCGCGCGTCACAAACGTGAGCTTGCGGTACTCGGCCGCAATGTGCGAAAAGTCCGCCGGCGGCGGCTCCAGCCACGGCGCATACGGCAGGTCGTCGTCCTCGTCATCATCGTCAATGACCGACGTGCGCAGCTTCAGCGCCATGCCCTCGGACTTGTCATCGGCCGCATCCTTGGTCAGCATCTCGCTCAGCCCGGTCTCCTCGGCCTCTTCCTTGTGGAACACGCGGACCTGCACCAGCTCATCGTCCGCTCGCCACGACACCCGGAGCTTGCGACGCTCTTCCTTACGAAGACGCTTCGCCTTCTCTTCCGGCGTCTCCACGAGAACCGGCTCCGGCGGGGTCTTGGCCGCACGGCGTGAGTCGCTGTCCGGCTTGGGCGCGTTGATCGAATCGAGAAGGGACGCAATGCCCGAAAGCGAGCTGGACGTCGTGGCTGGCTTGGCCACCGTCGATGCCGCCTCTGTCTTGACCTCCGATTTCACCGGCGCGGGCTTCTTGATGATCTCCTTGGTGCTAGCAGTCGGCTTGTCGATAGACGCAGACTTGGGAGCCTCGGGCTTTGCAGAGACAGGCTCGACAGGCTTCGGGGCCGGCTTGGGCACAGGCCGGGACTTTCCAGGCAGCATAGCACCGAGAGGACGCGTCTTCGATACGCCTGCCATCTTCGCCGCCAGGGTCGATCCCCCGGACGCCGAAGAAGCTGTAGCCAGGGCAGCCTTGGACGAAGCCGCAGCAGACGATGCAAGTGAGTCACTCGAGATTTTCTTGAGAGGCCGCGTATCGCTATCGTCATCCCGACTACGTTTGGCCGAAGTTAGCGCGGGAGGGGTCGACGAAGACCCCTCCGCATCCGATCCATTCTTAGCCGCCTTCGCCTTGCCGCTGACCGTCTTCTTCGGCGACGACGACTCCGACACCTCCACCACGTCCTTCTTGATACGCGACGAAATCAGATTGACCAGTTCGCGAACCTCATCGTCACCGCGATCACTCAGCCGCTTGTGGATTACTTCAAACGACACCTGCGACGCCACCTTGGCCGTCATTCTCGTCTTGCCCATCAGCGTAAGAGCCGCCTTGGGTAGCTTTCCCGAGTAGTCGCCCGCCTTGATGCACGAGATCAACAAGTTGACCAAGCAGATCACAAGCTTAGCGTTGCCGCCGAAGTTGTCGATAACGCCTTCATCGCCAACGCGGTTGATGGCGTCAAGCACCTTGTACAGAATCTCGCGCTTCAACTCCAGCTTCTCCTTGGCCGTGGCAATCTTCGAATCGTCGCTGGAATCGGTGGCCTTGTCCACTTCCTGCTTGGCCTTGTTGAGCTCGGTCCGGAGCTGGATCAAAAAGTCGCCAGTCTGCTGCACAAGACTTCCAATCAGGCCTGTAGTACGAGGCTTCGTCGGCGGGATATGAACGAATCCGATGACATCCCAAACGGGGCCATCAACCGGATCGTTCGGGCGCGTTTCGGATCGAACCTGGCGAGACATAGCATGTTTAGATAAATTATCAACAGAGAACACTCCCGTATGGAGAGTAGAAACCCTCGACACAAGGTTACTTACCGGCTTGTTCCGTTCCTCTTCAGCCAATTTTCTAGCCTGTCGTTCCGCCTTGGACTTGGTAGCCTCGTCGGCTTTGAGCTGCTCTTTGAAAGCATCTAGACAGCACAGACAAAACTGTAGTTAGTATATGTGACACCAAAAAAGGTGACCCTTCATAGGGGTTCCAGGGGAGCCACATACGAGGATACTCCGTGTACTTGGGCCGGCGTTTACCCAGCCGCTTCATTTCCGCATCAAACGCGTCCAGCAGGACCTCAGACTCTTTTTTACGTTCGTCCAGACCAATTACGTCTGGGGAAGGGTGGAATGCGTCTGCAAACTCGCCCTGAATTTCGCAGGCAAGCGAAGATCCAAGTTCGGGGAGTACAGCTTTTCCAGAGACTGATGGAAGCGCAATCAGAGGTACCAGTTTATCGAAAGATTTAGGTGCTGTGGTTGGGGGAGGAGAGAAAAAGAAAGGAGAATCATTAGAGTTTGTTTAGAGGATGCGGAAGATAAACCATCGAGTTTATACCAAAACACACAAAGATATCCCAAGAAAAATCCAGCTTTTTTTAAGAGTGGCCCAAAAACAACAAATGAGTTTTGGGACAATGGCCCACAACAACACTACATGGCACACCAGAACAGAAGTTGATAGGAGGTACTTACTAGGAAGTTTCACGGTCCCTGAAGAAGCCAGATACATGGCTCCAGGCACAGGCTTAAACCCAGCCTTAGCCGACTTGTTGCGCTTCATCGACTGTGACAGCATGGCCGACTCTTCCTTGGTCGGCACAGGTGCTGCCAGAGGGTCTTTCGCATGTAGAGCCGCCGCCGATTCCAGCTTGACATCGTCGCCCTTGCCGTCGTCTTTCTTCGACGTCCGTGACTTCTTCTTTGCAGGCTCCCCAGATGAGGACAGCGAGGCAGCCGTAGCCGCAGTTTGCGCGGCCACAGCAGAAGGAGCAGCAGCAGAGCCAAGCATAGACGACAAAGTCGGGATCTTGGGAACCGGCACGGGCGTTTGACGAACCGGAGGCACCCCCGGCCGCGGAACCGGAACCGGCGTGGTGGAGATCGGAGTGCTAGTGGTTGTCGAAGAAGCAGTGGAAGTCGGGGCAGCAGCAGCACGTGCCGAGGCCGATGTCGGGATGGTGGGGACCGGCACCGGTGTGACCGTCAACGGCGTGCTAGCCGTAGAGGTCGGGGTCGTCATGGCCGATGTACCGCCACTTCCACCCTGCGCCTGGTCAAACGTTCGCTTGGTTCCTTGGCCAGACACCGACCGGGAGGCAGCTACAGGCTGGCTTGCAGCTTTTGCCCGTTGGGCTACAGGAGACACCGACGATATCGACGAGTCGAGAGACATACTGGTTGTCGGTTGTGAGTTAAGATTTGACGTAGTTGCGGATTGTAGAGGATTGGAAAGTGATTGTTGTTGTGGTTGTATGGAGAAAGACTGAGGAGATTGAAGGTTTGGAGGAGGAACATGAGTTTGGGGAGGCGGCGGAGAATGTTGTTGTATTTGAAGATTATTTTGCTGAAGCTTTTGCTGCTGCTGCTGCTGCTGCTGCTGCTGTTGTTGTTGCTGCTGTTGTTGTTGCAGAAGAGCCTGGCGTTGTTGCTGTTGTTGGAGCATCATTTGTTGTTGATGTAAGAGAGCAGGATTGGCGGTGTTATGAGGCATCGAGCCCATGCTCCGGTTAACACCAACTGCTCCGGGGATCTGTCTGTCGCCAACCGGCCCAGCCACACCACCCATAGCCATGTTCTGGCCGTGCAACTGATGCATACTCTGCGGCTGCTGCTGCTGCTGCTGCTGTTGTTGTTGACCCTGGCCTGGTTGCGGTGATTGTATCATCATGCCGCCATGTTGAGGTTGACCCTGGCCGGCCATGTGCATCTGCTGCTTCAAGTGCGCATTAGGCTGTCCCATCATCGGCTGCTGCTGCTGTTGCTGCGGTCCCGGCTGGCCCTGCATCCCGTGATGTTGGGAGCTATTCTGTGCAAGCTTCTCTTGGATGATCTGCTGCTGCTTCTGATACGCCTGCTGCTGCTGCTGATGTTGTTGGAGCAACTTCATCTGTTGCTGCTGGTGCAAGCCAAGCATATTCGGCGGCGTTTGCATTACGTGCTGCTGTTGCTGCATGTGCTGGGGAAGCTGCTGCATCAAGACATCCTGATTAGCCGGAATCTGTTGCTGGCCCATCATCGGTTGACCACGCTGCTGCTGCTGCTGTTGTTGTTGTTGTTGCTGTTGCTGCTTCGGCTGTCGCTTCTGGGCCGGTGGCTTCGTCGGCGGCTTCGCCTGTTGTAGCGGCGGCGGCTGCTGCTGCTGCAAATGAAGCTGGTTCATCTGCATCATATTACGGCCCTGAGGTTGTTGAGCTATCGGAACAGGCTGCTGCTGCTGCTGCGACACAAGGTTCGGCGACGGACTAGGGATCGGCGACGGATTCTGTTGCTGTAAATACGCATGCTGCTGAAAGCCCTGTTGTGACGGATGTGCAGACATCTTCGGCGGAGGCGGTCCCGGCATCTGAGCCATTCCCTGCGGAGGCTGGACCGGAGACATGAAGGCCTGGCCACCCGAAGGGCTGCCGTTATCAAACCCAGCATGTTGTTGAAGACCGGTCGGAACAGGATGGGGGACGCGCTGGGCGAAATTTGTGGGAGGAGTGAATGGACGCGCTTCGTATCCGTGTTGTCGAGCTTGTTGCGGAGCTTGTTGTTGCTGCTGCTGCGGCTTCTGTTGTTGGGGAGGATGCGGTTGGTGTTGCGGTTGAGGAGTTGGCTGCGGTATCGAAGCCGGGCCACCGGCGAACACACGTTGTGAATGCTGCTGCGGTGGAGAGGTATGGAGGGTCGGGAAGGAGAGGTTCTGGTCGAAGGCAACGGCAGTCGGGCCGCCAAACGAGGACAAGCCGGCAGACGAGAAGCTTTGTGTGTGGCTCGGCGGCAGCCCGGGCACCTGAGCAGCGAGATCGGAGAAGAGGTCAGCAGCCAATGGGCTGAATGAGTGGTTGATGGCATCGGTGGCGTGCAGATCGTCGAAGGCCGCATGGCCGACGTCCGGAAGCCCGGCTATCGAGCCGGCCAGCAGCGAGTTTGTCGTGTGCGGCCCGGAGTAGAAGTGGTGGGGATCGGGCGCACTCCCGGCTCCGGTCGGGTCGAGGTCGGCGTAGAGATCATGGTTCCAAACGGCCGGATCGGCGCCAAATTCGTCCGGTTGGCTGAAGTCAAACGTCGCCCAGGCCGAGTCGTCGGGATTGCCCTCCTGGCCACCATCCCAACGCTGCATCTTGGGCGGGAAAGACGGGGAGGCGGACAGTCCACCTCCTCCTTAAAGCCGATATATGATTCTGTCTATGATGATATCGACAACCAGCTTCAGCACGGTTTGTGGTGATGATGATGGTCTGCTTTTTAACGTGAGAGAAACGGCTGAAAGGGGGCCAAGTACAAGGCAAATCTATCACCAGCAAGTCGAAGGATGATGATGAGCCCCCAAACTGATCCAGACAAGACGTCTCGGGATATTTAATGGAGTCTGTCTATTGTCTTTGATGAACAGAAAAAGACGTGAAGTCTGCCTCTTTTTTTAATCGATGTTCGTGGTTTAAGGGGGGGGGCGTGTGATGGAGATCGCGTTAAATTTCTTGGTGGTGAAAAAGGTGAGGTTTTCGTATCGTGCGTGTTTGGGTTGTGTCAAGGGGGTGTGTCGATAAATGTGAGATGGGTGTGTTCTTTGCAAGCCTCTGCGTCAAGATACTTTTGGCCGCGCATAGAGGCCAGGACTAGCGCAGTAACACGAACCGGCGATTAAACGGTACCAATTAGCCGAGGAACTGGCACAAAAAGTACCTGGAGCAGAGTACCCGAAGTTAGAGCTCGATCTAGCGTGCAGACAGCGTTGCTCGCCCCCAGCTTCCCGCTGTTTCTCGATCTTCAAACGAACGTCCGATGTTCAGACAGAGAAAAGAATAAGAGAAACTCACGAATTATTCGGGATTATCAAAGTCAGGATGGAATAAATCGAACATAGGCCCAATTGTCTAAGGGCGTCGGATTCTCGAGGATCCTAAGAATTAGATAAGATATAGGTTAGCATTCTAGCCTTTCCTGTAACTCTGGGAAGGTGCTGATATTCATTCTGACTGGGCAGTTTGGATTGTCGGTGCGGGCAAGAGAATCAGAAACGGCAGGAGGAAAACGCGTCGTCGGTCCCGCGTGGCAGAGCAGCTGGCGACAGCTGCATCCAAACGACGCAAAGGAAGACGACCACAAACTCTCTCAAGCGGAGGGAAGTTGGTGATGTCGTATCAAGAAGAGAAATCGATATCCAGGCTCGGATAGATGCAAAAACGACCAGAGCTCCAAGAGTCCAGCTTTAAACCCTTGTTCACCCAATCCAACTCTGGAGGACAGCAAGCTCTGCTGCACTTTGACAGACGGAAAGATTCCCCCCGGACCAACTGTCATGTCATACTCTCCAAAGACCGGTTCTCAAAAACGGACCACGGCCAGACTTCCGGCACACAGGTTGAAAGTTGATAGTTTTTTGCGTGTCCCGCAAAGGAGCCACCAACCAAGGACTGAAGATGAAGAGTTAAACACAGGAAAAATGCTTGGCTGACTGAAAAACTCTCCCAGTCAAAAAGAAAATTCGCCACCAAACCCAGCTTGAGAAAAGCTGCTTCGGTGGGCGAGTAAGAGAGCAGTGCCTAGAGAGAGAATCAGACGCGAATAACCCCGATCACGGAGAAGAGGAGGAAGAAGAGAGAAAAGAGAAGAGATCAAGGAGGCTCAGAAATCCAGTCCTGATGATGGCTGATGGGTAGTGAAAAGAAAAGAGAAACCCCCCGAACACATCGGAGAAGGAGAGAGAGAGAGAGAGAGACAAGAAAATCGCAGGTGCATTCCCGTCGCCTTGATGCGACATTACCACCGGCACCGGCTTTCTGACATCTCGCACCTTCGCCCTTCGGTTTCCGGGTAATTGTTTGCTCCTTTCGTTATTCCACACACACATCAAAAGTCCACCACCATCAAGAGTTCTTCGGTTCGCAGGGTCTCTCTTCTTCCTCTCCCTACCAGCCGCGTGCACTTATTTGTCGAGCCTCTTCGTGCCCTGATTAAAGAGATTGTTCTTTCTTTCCCTCGTCAACCATGCGAATGGTGACTTTAGAAGGAAACCTTACTCTTGGAGGTGTTTTTAAAAACAGCCGTATAAGAAAAGCTGTCCCGCGGTTCTTTAAGATCCTGTTTAAGAGGAAGGAAAGTTGCGGACGATGATAGCCCATTAATCTTACTCGACTCTTTTTTCTCCGCTGAGAAGTCGCACCAGAATTCACTCTCAACAGCAGTGACGACAGTCCGGAAAAGAGATTAATCGCAAGGTGGTGAAGGTCCTCCTCTTTCCTTTACCCAGACGAAAGGAAGAAAGGTTGGCGAATGGATAGTGAGGTAAAACTTGAGTGAGGAAAAAAAAATAGAGCCCACGACGCCGTTTTAAGTTAGGCGGCCTTTTTATGGGGACCCAGAGTCATGAATGTCAAGAAGTACAGGCTGGTGCTGGGCTATCATCAAGAAAACAACGACCACAAAACAAGAAAGCAGTAAAAGAAAGCAATATCTCTAATCGCGAGATATCAAAAGGCCCAAAACCGATGTGAAATCGATGATTATGCGTCCTTGACGATGGACAACTGATGAGGAAAGGTACAGAGGGCCATGTATTGATCAGTCATGAACTGGTGACTCCACCAGCGGAGATAAACTTTGGTCCTGTGTTGGGCGCGAGGCATGGGAAGTTGGGAGCGGCAACGACGTGAAAAAAGGCAAAGATGGAGTATTATAGATGAAAAACGCGAAGAGAGACGGAGAAGCAGTCCTCGATGATGAAGGAGGAGATGGAAGAAGATGACGAGTGTGTGTGTGTTCAATAGCATACCCTGAGATGAAAGTGATTTGACTCCGTACAATCCACCAGCAAGCCGAATTCCCGTGATTTTACAGCAGGGGAGCGCAGAGAAAAAAGACGTTAAAGTACTCGGGAGAACTTCCCCATCTGGAACCTGGAAATCCCGACGGGGTTATTACAGCATAGTGGGAAAAAAGGAGGAAACAGACAACCGTTAAGAGGAAGAGAAGAAAAGAAGAGAGTCCGGGGCTTTCAATTTGTTTAGTTATTTATCAAAGAAAGGATCCCGAATGTGTTTTTAGAGTCTTCCCGCGCTGCGTGTCGAGAGAAAAAGCTGGAACTGTGTGTGGTTTTTGAGAGTGTGGCATGTATGGTATGAAGAAAGGAGAAGAAAAGAGAGAAGAGGGAACGAGAGAGAGGAGCCACAACGACCATAATAAGAGGGCCCGCCCATAAGAAACCACCTGCTGTTAATCAGCCAACCCGAAAAACCCGCAAACGCACCCTTCCTTCCACTCACTGAACCAAGCCGCCCCTGGCCCAGCTTGTGTCCACGTGACACCCGGCCTTTAACCTTTCACGGGGGGGTTTTTTTGCGCTGGCCTGACTTGACTCCTTTCGCTTCCGCCATGGGATATTTTTGGCTCTGGTCCAGCCGCTGCACCTGCAACCCCTGTGCAAGCGCCTGAATTTCCCGTTTCTCTTTTGGACGGCTTCGGGTGGAACCCGCGGCACACTGTGAAGCAATCCCGCAAGCCTTGCATTTGAGGAGCACTCCGGCTCTTTTGTGTGGGTGGTTTATTCTACATGTCGTTGGTGTGTTGGCTGGCGTAGCCCGGGGCATCTCACCTCTCACCCAACCCTCCGAACCATCACTTGCCTCTGCAACTTACTACCTATGAATTGTACAGTACTGTACAGTACTGACTTCCCAACTTGCAGTGTCTTCCGAGTTTTGTCCAAGGACTTGAGACTTCGTATCGTGTACAGTACTTAGGTGCTCACCAGTCACCAGTCACCACTCACCAGTCACCAGTCACCACTCACCACTCACCAGTCACCAGTCACCATTCACCAGTCACCACTCACCATTCACCACTCACCATTCACCAGTACTGTAGGCACTTACACCTCCGTATCCAGAAAGCACTTTAGACGAACTACGTGTTCCCACACGGTAAGTCCTCACAAACACCCAATACACGCATACACGCGTTTGTTCCGTACGCCTCGTTTGCATGCTATATAGCAGATGGCAGGAACACCAAAACGCAGCAGCCCGTTCGGTCCTTCCCGCCAACACACATGCTGCATCTTTACCCGATTCCCCCCAAAAAAGACAACTACCACCGCCACCTGTACACACCTGGCAGCCACCTGTCCAACATAGAACCTCACGCCACGGAAAACAATCGTCACATCACCAAAAGAGCCGTGAAGTTAAGCGTAAAAGATTCTCCTCCATTTAGAAAACTGACTATGGAGGTCCGGGTTGGTATTATTCGTAAAAAGAAGCAAGCGGGTGAATCTGCAGAAGAGCACAAGCAAGGAAACCACTAAATAGCAAGACAAGATAAATCAGATAGAAGTTTTTCAGAGATATCTCAAAGGCACAGCAAATGACACAGAAGATGAAAAAGAAGAGATAAACCAGAAAAACACACAAAACGAAACTCAAGAACTTCCCGCACAGCTCTTTCGAAGAGAAAGATGTTCACCAACCGTAACAGACGCCGAAACACAGAAAAAAGGGAAATGAAGATGGATAACACAGGGAGAGAAGGGTAGAGAGAGAAAAGAAAAAGAAAATGGAATTGAAAGACGACAAGAAAACGAACGGAACAGACAAAAGACAAAGAACCGACTAGACGGTCGGTGGCTGATAATGAAGAAAAAAAAAAAAGAAGAAAAAACCAGGAATTAACAAGAACGAGAGAAAGCAACGACGCAATCATGATTCAAACTCCCCGGAACATGCGCACAATCAGGAACCACATGGCGCCCAGGAACTTGAACGCCGACAGGCCGGCCACACTCCACAGCACAATACTCATGTAGAGGTTGGCCCGCATGTCCTCCTCGGCCTCCTGGTCCGCCGCCGGGTTGATGCGCTCCAGACCCGCCGTGCTCAGCACCGCCGCCACCAGCGCAAAGTTCATGATCATCCAGCAGATCACCACCACCGACCGCACCGCGCGGTAGTAGTCCATCTGCTTCTCCTCCAGCTGCGACGGCGTCGGCGGCTTCTTCTCCGCCTTGAACTTGTCGCGGAACACCAGCAGCTCGCGGTCGTACTGTGCGTTCAAGTCGCCCTCGTCAGGCAGATCGGTCTTACCCGATCCGTCCTTGGTGCTCACCGAGGGCAGCTTGTCGACCTTGTCGTCACCCTTGGTTCCCCACGACACATCGTGCGTGTTGCAGAAGGCATACACGTTGAGGACATTCGTGTACGTCGGCGTCAGCAGCATGTACTGGAAGAACGACGTCACCATGTGCCACGGGTCGAACATGATCAGAGACGCGATCAACCAGATTCCGTAAGTCGACAACACCGAGATGATTAGGTTATAAAACACCGGGTTCTTGATCAGCTCGTCAATCTGGAATCCACCTTGTTTCCGCACGTCCGTGATGATGGCAATCACCGAGATGTAGGTGGCGGCAAAAATCAGGTAGCTAGGATAAGAGATGGCGTGTTAGTTGGCCATTTTTCCCCCCTTCCTTCTTTCGCTGCGTTGGCGGCCAGAGGGGAAACACTTACATCATAATAGCAGCCCAGAAATAAACCATAACACCATAGAACTTTCCAGATCCCGCCGGGCGATTACCCATCGAGAGAATAAAGCAAGTCATCAGCGAAATACCGTACAGCCACGAGAACACGATGCCGAGGTAGTTGCCCACGTCGCCCAGAAGTTCCGGTTCACCCAAGCTGGTGGTAAGAATCTTGAAGACGAGGAAGAAGTTTCCAATAGCAAACCAGGCGAAAATCATGTTGATGGTGCTGAACACAAACTCGATGAAGAACATGAACTTGCGCAGGAACGAGTGGTCGGACCGGAAGAATTCGTGGAAGTGCGCAAGCGAGTACACGGCGGCGAAGAAGGATCCGTTCAGCCAGCGACGACGCTGGAGAATCAGTTCCTGGATGGTGTCGGGCACATCGGTCTCGCCGGTGGCCGACTTGACGTACTGCAGAATCCAGTGGCAGTTGCGCTTCGTCACCAACTCAAAGCAAAGAATACGATCTTCGGCGAGGTACATGTTGGCAGTAAAGATACCGGCGCCGGCACCGTGCAGCTTTTCACCAGCAAAGTACTTCTCGAGAGGACCCTGGCCGTTCTTGTCGTTCTGGAGAGCGACGTAGCGGTAGGCGGAGAAAGCACCGGGAAGCACGGAAATGAAACCAAAGGCGGATTCAAGAGGCTTGTCCAGGATGTTACTCATCTTGTACTCGAAGTTCTGGGTGGCAACCAGCGGGTTCAACAGATGCTTTCCGGCAGTTCCCAACATGGCCTTGATTTCACCGCAAGCACCAGCGCACATGGGCTCAAGATCGAAGGCCTTCCAGAGGTCATAAATCGATCTGGGGCCAGGCTTCGTTCCGGCATCAATCAGCACACAGATGTTGGGATCGAGCACACGGCCAAAGGCCTGGAAGAACCAACGATGCGAGTTGATCTTCTTCTGGTTCTTTTCCTTCAGGCAGAAGAGCAGCTGCACGGGCTGTTGCTTGGGGATAAGCTGGACCACGTCGTTCTTGAGATTCATGCCCACCTGGGTGGTGTACTCGTAGATGTGCGCAGTGACGTCCTTGTTGTTGACGGTCTGCTTGGCAATACCCTCCTGATAGACACCAAGACCAGCCAGAACGGCACGGGTACGGGGGTTGATCTTGCCACGACCGTCGCTGACGATACACACCACGATGTTTTTCCACGCTTCTCTTCCCCAGGTTTTGCTCTCCTTGCGCGTGCACATATACTCGATGTTCTTGAAGACACCGATCATAGTGCGGGCAAAGAGAACATCGTCTTCGTTGTACATGGTGACAACAATGAAGAGTTCGGTCCGGCGCGGTTTAGTAAACAGCTTCTGACGGAGGGTGAAGTTCTGCTCGAAGAATTCGGACGGATCGCAGGTGGCAGCAGTGTAACGCATGTGGGTAAACTCGTCACGCTCTCCGTGGGGCAGCATGTTCAGCAGCTTGGGGGGCACAGGGCAGTCGAGAACAAGATTTCCTCTGTAGAGCAGCACTTGCTTGACAGTCTTCCATCTCTTGATTCCCATGCCTCCTCCCTGCGTCTGTTGCTGAGGCGCGTCCTGGTAAGCTTCGTTCGACTGCTCATGCTGAAGCATGGGGCGTCGATCGTCGTAATCCTGGCCGTCGCCCAAAGTAGGCTCGTAGGGGGCATTGTAGTAGGCATCGTGGTGTTGCTCCGGGTTGACGCTGTATTCCGATTTGTACTGTCTGTCGTCGAAGGGGCTGGGAGTAGGGTTGACGATGGTTTGCTATAGAGAGAGAAAAGGAAAAAATGATGTTAGAGCCATGGACCGGTAGTGTCTTGGTTGGGTGCGCAAACAGGTGTGAAGGCCATACCGGAGCATTCATGGAAATGTGGTCTGAACTGGAGGCATTGTAGCCAGCATAGGGCATCTGGAGATGTTGAGGAGGGTTTTGTCTGGAGTATGGGTGATCTTCCAGTTGGTAGCCCTGCTGGATAGGGTGACCCGGAGAAGGAGTTCTGTAGTTGGGATCCATCTGTTCGTTGGGGTTGGCGTTGTTGTAGTACTGATCGTCGCCTGTAGTTGGATAAGAGTTAGGAGGATGAGAATATTAGAAGAAGGAAAGGAAGCAGTGAGAGACAAAGAGCTTGTCGTATAGGGTATCAAAAAGAAAATGCGAGGCAAAAAATAATAAATAAACAGAAAATCTTATGATAAGGGCAGCCAGGCCTCTCAAAACAAAACAAAGCAGGCGTGGTGGTGTGATAGTGGTGGTGTTAATGTGACAGTGGTGGTGGTAGTGTATGTGGTTCTAGCCACTTCAGTCTCTCCAAAAACGTCCAAGAAGATGAGATTGATATGAGATCAAGGAAAGAAGAAGCTGATGTGAAGTGAGGGCAGAAGTTGAGGAAAAGTCTAGGAAACCCAGAGCGGAAGACCAGATTATAGGGGAGCAGGCGCATGCATTTATCTCCCATGTTTCATGTGGGCAAGCTTCCCTACTGGCAGCGCATTTGCAAGTGCAACCCAATCTACAACAGACAGGCCAAAGAGGATGGCCCAGGGGGTGTGTGAATAGTGGATACAGGAAGAAAAGAGAAAACGAAGGGTGGTAAATGGCATGCTTGCTGCTGCTGCTGACAAGTTTGGCCCACACTGTACGGCTCAGAAGACCAGTTCAATACGAGGTGTATGGGGGAGAAGGAGGAGGGAGTGGAGGGGAACAGAGACAGCGACGGGTTGATGCTGTGGTTCACACTTACGAAGACGGTTGTAAGCCATGATTGCGGCGTACGCGACCAGCAGGTGCGGGCTGGAGACAAAGGCGAAGAGGCGTGTGTGTGAGGTTGTTTGTGTGTAGCTGTCCGCAGGCTGTTATGCAGATGGGATAAAACGAGTGGGCTTCGATTCGAAGGCGCGACGAAAGTTCGTGTCGACGGATGGATGGACGAACTGCGAACAAGATCGAAGGAGAGAAGATCAACGAGAGACGGGAAGGGAAAAGGCGACGGTTAAAAGATTGCCCCAGTACAGGAGGGATGTTAGGAATGCGGGAGAATGGGCGAAATGGTTGCCGAGGACCCTGAGGAAACCAGCTCGGGGGGTTAGAGAGAATATGTGTGGAGAGAGAGAAAGGTGAACGGTAAGCTAGAGAAGGCTCAGACTCAGACAAGGCAAAAAAGAAAGCCTCTCGTGATTAAGGAGATGGACCAAAAACAATGGATGGTCACGTTCCCCCACCAAAACAAGTGTTAAGATGGGAGAGATATTAAGAGGGGCGAGGGAGTGAGTGAAAGAGAGGGCAAAAGAAGAAGAGAAACAATTTAGCAGAGACGAGTAGTCAAAACACCGCAGACGTGGGGATAAAGGAGACAAAGTGAGGGTGAGGTGAGAATAAGGAGAAGAAGATAGAGAGAAGGGGGAGAGGGAAAAAAAATAAAAGAACTAAAAGAAGAAATAAAGAACCCGAGTCGGCCAAGAAACAGCAGTATGTGGTTAGACGATAAACATGATAAGTTGTTATTACCGGGAGTATGCAGTTAACGGATTCTTGCTTTTCCTTAAGCGCATATGTCTCACGCAAACACTGACGCAGACACCAGCAGAGGGAAGGAGCACGGGAAAAGCGGCTGTATAGAGAGGGTCTGAGCTCTAGGGAAGGAACGAAAAAAAGAAAAGAAAAAAGAAGAAGGGACGGAGCGACCAGAAACTGGGCGTCGTAGGTACTGTTCGTGCTCCTGCCCCAGCAAATGCGCAGGTAACAGATCTGCAAATCTGGTTGGCTGCTGGACAGGGGAGACAAGAGGAAAGAATTGGGGGGGAAGGAGCAACCAGGGGCTGCTTCCAAGGGGAGGCGCAGGCGCAGAGGAAGGAAGGAGCAGCGAACAGAAGTGTCCGCCACCAGCGCCCCTTATTATTGTTATTATTTTTATTTTTATTGGAAGTGTTCGTAACGGGCAAGGAAGAGGGCGGAGACAAAAGACCAAAACTTTGATAAGTTAAAGTTTAGTGTGAGACTGCAGTGGAAGGCCAGGAGGAATTCAGCGGCGTGGTTGGTTGGCCATGGAATCAAGCTTCGTCTGTTAGGTCGGTTGTACTAAGGCATGCACCTAGGTGTACAGTACTCGTTGCCGGGCTAAAAATGAGAAAAAAAAACTAAGAATTAAAAAAAATAGAGGGAAAAAAAAGGCCGGCTGGTGGTACGGAGGGAGTCGAGGAAGGAGCGGCGGCACTTCGTAGTTCGTATCAACGTCAAACTGCATATAAAACTCACAGGCACAGTCAGTATCAGTCAATTGACGACGCTGTGAATTCACAGAGAGTGGTTTGTACAGTAAGCACCGCGCGGTTGTCTAAGAACAAAAAAGGTTCGAACGGTCTTCGGTGGTCCCTTACCCCTGAAAGGTTTGGGTTTCATGTAGATTTCTTGGGAGGTGCGGAGCGGATTCTCTTCGGATCGGCACCCACAGCAATGCTAAAAAAGCTGTGACGCTGACGGGGAAGATAAAAAATATATATAAATATAAAATAAATAAATAAAAAGGGCTGGATTGAGTTTGAGGAGCGTTGATGGTGAGAGGAAGGAAAAGAAGCAAACGAAGAAGATCACGAAGAAGATCACGGAGGTTGCGAGGGACACGGCATTACAAAAGCGGTGGGAAGGGGTTATGAAGGCGCACCTTCCGCTGAAGAGCAAAGGCCAATATCCAGAAAACTTCGATACGTACTCTGTCAAATACTTCCACAGTACAGTAGTAGAACATGCATACACAATCCGTTCACTACAGTAGTAGGGCAACAGAAAGTCGCCGCACGCACTCTCGGCTTTGGCTCGGGCAAGGCCGTTTCTCTTCTCTCCCAGGTGGCCGACCATCAGGACCCACCCGATCGAGGCAGTGTTGGTGTGGAAAAGCCGCCGCCCGGATTGGCTTGTTAAAGCTGGTTTGCTGCTGAGTGGTTATCACGTCTCATCGCCATCCTCAGCCGTCCAGAAGCATGCATACATATACATACGATACACTACACTACAGCAATTCCACAGGCCTTCATGTCTTCGATACATCCCGTGCTTGCTGAGATCAGCTCCCCGTTCGGAAGAGCCCGAGCCCGGCCTGGAATGCCACAGGCCAGCAGACAATGCATAAGTACAAAGCGGCGACTTTGGTAGTAGGCAGGCAAAGAAGAAGAATCCCCGAAGCAGTCTTCTGGTGCAGCGTTAGTGAGAGCCCGGCCCAACAGTAGCAGGTTAGTGCTGGAGGTTCTGCCGTTAGTCCAGGGCTGAACGTGCCCCGTCGAGAGGCACTATCACCGACTACCTTCACTAGGCTGAAAGGCACTAAATACCCTGAGTCGATGAGACAGACGTACGCTTCCCTTGCATTGTTATCTACGGCAGTGATCAGGTCGCCCGAAGAGATCGGCACGAGGCAGACTCCTGGCATGCACCAGCTTGACAGCCACCCAGTAACTTCCCCTTCGTTCATTCCAGCCAGGCCAGGTCAGTCCACGACGACATGGCCAGCCCAAGCCCGCGGTTGTTTCGAGCCAGGGCGTTTTCTATCTGGATCCTTTTTGCGGTGATGGTGATGAGACCATAAGTATCGTACAGGAGGCATCCTGACTGTCTTGACCTATACGCGACACGGTCTTATTCCGTTGGGCTGTATCCGAGGTGTGAAGATCAGTGCCCAACAGACGACGACCGAGGAAGTGTTCTGTCCGAAGCCAATCGAGTCACACGGAAACGGCAGTCATTTTTGGGGACTGGTACAGACTGTTGCATGCACACATACAGTACCATAGGGCCCATCCCCTATCTCTCTCTCTCCTTGTCTCTGTCTCGAAGTGGTTGGGCCCGTAGCCGACGCCACTGCAGGTACAGCGCGGCGACTTGCAGGATGCCAGCCAAGGAGGGGAGGTCGGTAGAGTCGTACAAGGGGAGGAAAAAATAGGACTCCAGAAGGGCAATTGCAGTTGGTGGGCACTTACCGTAGTCAGGTTACATTCGAGAAAGAAAAAAAGAAAAGGAAAAAGAAAGAAAGAAAACACAAAAAAGAAGAGCGGAATGCAACATATCGGTAAAAAGTCACCGCCAAGCCCACGTACGGGGGTCTTGTACTACTGGGCTAGGGAACCCGTATTGGGAACGCAGTGCGAAGGAATATCTGACGTCTCGGAGCCTTTTTTCATAGCGGGATACCACCAAAATGTTTCGGGATAGACATCCACTGTTGATATCTAAAGCCAACACGAGTTCAGAAAGAGAGAGGGGGAAGAAGAAGAAGGGGAAGAAAAAAAAAAGAAGAAAAAAAGAGGAACAGACAGACAGACAGACAGACAGACAGACAGAGGCCACCGGCCCTCCGGCACACATAAACCTCTCGGCCGCTCTTCCTTGGCCCTCAGCATGGCACCGCGTCATTATTTCCCAGAGCGATCAGGTGCGAACCCCCCGATCTCCCGATATCCGGACTCCAGAGACCAAATTAGTTATGTACTGTGTAATGTCTGTACTGTTGTGTACTGAACTGTACTGTCCAGGGCGCTTTTTATCACCACCACACACACACACACGCACACACATCCCAATTCCCGGGGCAGTGCCCACACCACCCCTTTTTTAAACACTTTCTTGTCCTCCATCCCATAGCCGACCACACAGGCCAATCAAATTCTCCCCCTGGCGGTTGTGTGCAAATCCGCGCAATGGTGAGTGGCTGAGGGGACCTGCTCTGGGGGGTCTCATTCGCAACGCCATACGTAAACTTGGTGTAATCGGGAGTGCTGGGGGGGGGGGGTGAAGGGGAGATGTAATATAAGTGACGACCTCTTCTCTCTCGGTTTTGGTCGGTTCTCTTCTGGAAACCATAAAATTGCCTGGGGGATCCGCGTGGCTGTTTCCCTCTCAAGCGGAGGAGGGACTGCCCTCGTTTTCGGTGAGGCCGCCGAGACTTCGCGAGGCGAATATCCACGGTGTGGTGTGCAGAAGTGCACCACCCACCACGTCGTTTCCTTCGGTTAAGTCCTGTATGAAGATCTATTTATAAATCCACCAGCTATTTCTGCCCATTTTTTTTTCTTTTCTTCTGTAAGGCACGCCCTCAACCTGTCGCGGGTGGCAAATATCCCCAGATCCTGGGAAACCTGGTGCGTGCAAAAGCCCAAAGCAAGCCCTCTCTCTGGTCGGATCTGGCGGGAAACCGACGATGGGGGAAGAAGGAGGAGTGCATCACAACAATCACAACAGGGCACAGCGTGTCTCATGTGTGCGTGCCTTTCCTCTTTCCGCTGGGACCTGCACGGCGCAAGTCAACTGCAGACGACTTGCCTCGCAGTCCTCGTAATTTACAGCGTGCATCACCATGCCATGCGTCCAGTAGGCGGGCCAAGTGATTCCTGATACCTGTTTGTGTTTCCCTCACCCCCTTGAACTTGTCAAACCATCATCTCTCAAGTGTCTCCACCCAGGGGATGGAGAGAAGACTACCAGGTGCTGCCAGCTGGCACACTATCTTATCAGCGAAGCCAAATTTTTTCTTTCCTTTTTTTTCGTCCCAAAGGAACCAACTCCCCCCTGTAGCATTCCGCTATCGGGCGCCGTTATCGCTACGCAGGGTCGGGTCTTCACCGTACGATATATACAGTCTTAAAGTTTTTTCTAGTCTTTTTTTGTCTCTCAACGGAGCTCCAGGCATCGTCATCGATTCCACTTCCTTGCTTTACACTTTTTTCTTGTTCCGTGTGTCGTGACGCTTCGTGCTCGATTAGGTAGAGAGCAGGAACAGAAACGAAAGCGCTCCCTCTCTCCTTCCCGCTTCGGCAACCCCCCCGCGCCGACCGGCCCCGCGCTGTTTAATTCCGTCCCCCCCCCCCCACCATCCCCCACCACAACCACCGCCCTCCGGCGCCGGACCCCGGACACCAAAAACCCCCCCCCCGACGGCCACAATGGAGAAATTCACCATCCGCACGCCGTGCTCGTCGGCCAACATCGGCCCCGGCTTCGACGTGATCGGCCTGGCGCTGTCGATCTACCTGGAGCTGACCGTGACGATCGACCGCGGCCGCCCCGCCTCGGACCAGCCGCTCAACTGCCGCCTGTCGTACGAGGGCGAGGGCGAGGGCGCCGGCGACATCAGCCTCGACCCCGCGGATAACCTGATCACCCGCTGCGCGCTGTACGTGCTGCGCTGCCACGACATCTGGGCCTTCCCCGTCGAGACCCACGTGCACATCAAGAACCCCATCCCGCTCGGCCGCGGCCTGGGCAGCTCTGGCGCCGCCGTGGTGGCCGGCGTCATGCTGGGCCGCGAGGTCGGCGGGCTGAAGGATCTGGATATGAACCGCTTGTTTGACTTTTGCTTGATGATTGGTAAGTTCTCAAGTTCTTGGCCCCCTTCCCCTGTCCCTCTGCGGCCGCAAGGACCGAGCCATCACCCTCTCTCCTGGTACCGAAGCTGACTCACACCTCCCCGCCCCACAGAACGCCACCCGGACAACGTCGGCGCCGCGCTCTTCGGCGGCTTTGTCGGCACCTACCTGATGCCGCTGAACCCGGAGGACGCCATGCGCGTCGAGGTGCCGCTCAGCGAGGTGCTGCCGGCCCCCGCCGGCGGCGTGGTCACCCGCCAGATCCCGCCCATCCCGCCCAACGGCATCGGCCACTACATCAAGTTCCCGTGGGCGCCCGAAATCAAGGCCATTGCCATCATCCCCGACTTCGTCGTGGCCACCCACGACGCCCGCGCCGTGTTGCCGCCGCACTACACCCGGCCGGACGTGGTATGTTTCCCCCCCTCCTCTTCCCTCCTCGTGCCCTGTTAGCAGCAGCCGTAAAAGCAGTTCGAGGCAATGCTAACTCGCGCTCGTCACAGACCTTCAACCTCCAGAGAATAGCCCTCCTGCCGGTGGCGCTGGGCCAATCACCACCCAACCCGGAGCTGATCCACCTGGCCATGCAGGACAAGATCCACCAGCCGTACCGCCAGACGCTGATCCCCGGGCTGGGCGAGGTCGTGCAGTCGATGTCGCCGGCCTCGCAGCCGGGCTTCCTGGGCGTGTGCCTGTCCGGCGCCGGGCCCACCATCCTCGCCTTGGCCACCAGCAACTTCGACGACATTGCCGCCCGGATCATCCAGATCCTCACCGCCGCGAACCCCAAGCCCATCACCTGCCGGTGGCGGCTGCTGGAGCCGGCTGACGGGTGCACGGTGGTCCGGTAATGGCCTCGAGGGGCGAATGGGAACATGTCCGGGGCGAGGTGGGAGATTGTTTGGTGGGAAGTTGTGTGTCTTGGGTGCAAATACGCTGGGGGAAAAGGTCCTTAGAAGTCACGGAAAGGAAGAGGTGGTGAGATAGATACAAGCCAACAGGAAAAGAGCAGGCAAAAAGACGCATTTGCATAGCCCTAACATAGCACGTCATTCATTGGAGCGCTCTCGTGATTCAGCCCGATTTGGCCAACACGACCACCACCGTTCTATTCACTTCCCGAGTCCGCAAAATCCCGATTGAGGGTATCCTTATATCTTCTGGATATGACAGACATGAAAAGCCGACATGGCAATACAAGTATGAACCGGGCCAACTATGCTTTTTCTTCTTTTGTTGGTTTTCTGTTGCATCTTGCTCATCTGCAGGAAATATCAGCCCAATGCAGAATTTTCTCCCAAAATATGCAATGCATATATGATCACGCCACGACTCTGAGAGTGGCTCCAGAAACACCAAGAAAACACAAATCAGTCCAGTAGCCCACACATTACGAGGGTGAAAACAAAAAAACGCCGCCCAGTTGCAGGGAAAAAGAAAATGCAGTCAGATATAAAAAGACCAGATGGTATACCCGCTCTATCATCAGGGTATCAGAAGGTGAATCAGGGAGTTCGGTATGCAAAAGGGGGGGGTTAAGGGGACACGTAAATAAAAGTAGTTCAACAAGGTAGATGCTCTGATGGTGAGACTGTGGGCATAAAATCGTCAACACCATATGCGGAGAAGGGGTAGATCAGGCCAGGAACTCATCCTTGGCAAAATGGCGAAGAATGGTCCGGCCCTCATCAAACGACTTCTTGTCCCACCGCACGATGATAGCAGCGTGGCTGTGACGGTCATTGTGAATCCACACAGGGTACTTGCGCCAGCCAACCGAGTTGAGCGCGTCAATCATGACAAACTGGCACGGGGCCAGCGCCAAAGTCGGCTGGGCCGGAGTCGACATTCTCCGCTCACGCAGGAACACGCGGGCGGCTTCGGCGGCCGGGTTCCTGACTCTGGATCTCAAACCAGTCTCGGCAACGGGGGTCGACACCCCGCTGGCAATGGGGCTGGCACCGGCGGGCTCCAGAAAGTCCTGGCCCTGCGAGCTGTTCAGCTTCTCATAGGCATGTTCCACCTCCTCGCGGATCTCCTCCATCCACAGCGGCACGCGGTACCGGTCGACCTGGACGCCGGCCAGGCCCTTCTCGTGCAGGCTGATGCGTTGAGCGCTGCGCAGAGATTGCACCGCAGCCGTAGCCAAAAACGCAGTGAGGCCAAGAGGCACAGCAACGGCAAGCATCAAGGCCAGCGGAATATGCGAAGCACCGGCCATGAGCGCAGTAGTGACGGGGGTCCGAGGGAGGAGAGTAGCGGGGCGCGTGGTATCGATAGGGTGGACAGGGTCGAGAATGACGTTGCCGTAGCCGCTCACAAAGTTCATCTGAGACTCGGCGGGCTTGGTGTACGGGTCGGTCTTGGTGATGCCGGTGGTGTAGTGGACGGCGGTGCGGTCGTTGGCGATGTTGGTGTAGAGCGTGTGGCGCTGGAACCGCCGCAGGCCCAGCATGAAGATCGAGGCGGGATCGGCGAGCACGGAGAGGAGGGGCCGGCCGGTGGCGCGGAAATTGTCGATGGTGAACAGCTGGCGGCCGGAGATGGACAGCGTGCGGGCGCCGATGACGTTCCAGAGGTGGTTGTGCCAGCCGCGGGTCGGCGAGCGGACTCCGAGATGTGGTGTGGCAAAGGTGACGAAGTTCTGGAGACGGAAAGCGAGCATGAAGAGATTAGAGGAGGGCAACAACAACAACAACAACAACAACAACAACAACAACAACAACAACAACAACAACAACAACAACGACAGATTGATAAGATCTTCCGACGAACAAGGACACAACTCACCATGCACTCCAACGCGTCCAGAACACCCTTCGCATGGAGCAGGCCAACGGCATATCGCGATACAAGACCGCCTAGCGAGTAGCCAATAACACTGAGCTTCTTGATGTTTCCACCCTTGGACTGGATATCCTTCAGCTCCTGCTCAATCTCGGCGCAGACGCGCTCACCACCGCATTCGATGCCGTCGTAAGTGAAGCTGCCGATGTTGCGTTTAGCCACCATAAGGTAGAGGTTGTCGGCGGGGTGGTTTGCGCGCAGGGTTTTCGCGATGTTGTGCATATGGCCGGGGTTGCCCCAGAGCTGCAAAAAAAAGAAACAAAAAAATGAGGTCAGCTAATGTTTCCCACGAACACCGCGTTCGCCCGCCAAATAAGCCGGAGCGGACAGCGGAATAAGCACGCAAGAAAAAGTCTAAAGAGCCGGCCGGAAGAACGTCACTTACACCGTGGACAAGCACGCAGAGATGGTCGGCCTTGACGGAACCGCCGATGAATTCCGGGGGTTCGGCCATGGCGAGACGGAGAAGTGAGGGTTGCGGCCTTGTTCCGGGCGGGTTTAGGGTATGGAGAGAGATACACAGGGAGACGGAAGAATGGAAGGGAACAGATCGAAAGAAATCACTTTTGCGGAACAGAATGCCCTTCTGGAAAGATTTGAACCGACGACGCCATGCCAACGATTTGGGAGATCGAGAAAAGAAGGCGAGGGCGGAACAATATGGCAGGGGAAAAGAATAAATGAGGAGAAGAGACAACGAGAGAAATTTCGACGTTGGAGATGGTGAAGAGGAAGGAAGTGGCGGTTGCATGTTAAAGCGTTGGGGCGCTGTTCCTTCTTGGTCGGAAAACAACCGCCGCTAACTCCGACAGGTGGAGTGACGACACCATCATATGCGCGTCCAGGGGACTTAGCGGACACGGCACCGCTATAAGCCACTTAACCACAGGCGGTCAGCCACCGACAGCGACAATCGTAGTGGCCCCGGTGCCTGAAGGCAGTGTGGAGTTTTGCAGCGTTGCATAGACCATGTGGGAGATCTCGGCTTCCAATTGGCACAGGAGCCGAAACCACGATTCTCAGGCCACGGGACAATGTAGCAGTGCCAACGCCACCAACCCTAACCCTGGCCCGGGGCATACATCGCCAGTCTCGGTTACACATCCGTGCTACCCGCATACTAACGACGCGTGAAGAGTTCCAAATCTACCGGATATGAAGATTCACTTGCTACTCACCACTGTTATCAACCAGCACACAGAATACCGCCTTCCATCATCACTACCATCACCACTTGTCCAATACCGCCTGTAAGCCGTGACACCACTGACAGCTGGTGCCACCTGACAGCAGCTTGACAACCCAACTCTCCGTTCCTTCCTTGTATCAGCCTCACATATTTCCAAGCTTCACAAACCCCAAGCAAGCTTAAATCCCACACATGCACCTTTTCTCTCTGTTTGATTTCCCCCCCTCCATCTTCCTCCATCTTCCTCTTCTTTATTTATTTTCCTCCTCCTCTGTTTTCCTCTCCTAATATCCACGTCTTCTTCTTTCCTGTTTGCCCTTTCTTTCCTAGAAACACTTTCTCTTCCTTCCTTCACCTTCCTCCTCTCACACTGCTGTTGTTCCCTGCTTCTTTCTCTACCTAGAGACAAACGAACCGCTCCAGTCCTGAGGAGGAAACCTGTAGTATCTTCACTCTGATATCACTAACTGCATTTATCTTCTATTACTACTGTCGAACTCAGCCCTGTGGTTAGGGTTGCTGGAAGCTGAGGGAGCTTGCTTTAGGGTATCCTGACCGGTGACCTGGCGCATCCCTCGCTCTCGGCTTCCTGGTCTCACGTGCTCTCTCCGACCCTCAATCTCGCGCGGCTCGGCTCCGGGCGATCCTGTCTTTTCGGTGTTCGCATCTCCGTCGGCTTCGGTCGCTTCCTCGCTCACGTCGTTCCCCACCCACTCACACGCACACACTCTTTCACCCGTGAACGCATCGACCTGCCCCTTCGCATCTTGGGCTAGCAGCTTCATCCCATCTGAATCTCTCCTCCCTCCGCCCGGTCTCTTTATCATATCAGCAATATGTCTCTGAATCACCTTAAACACATCCCTTGCCCCGCCGGCGACGACTGCAAGGCCTTCCTGTGCATGTTCAAGCATGCTTCGGACATCCCGTCGTCGTCGAGCCCCACTGTGGCCGGTCCCACCATGGCTCCGCCGGTTGTGACCGTGCCGGGCCCGGCCGTCCCTGCTCCGACATCTTCCACCTCAGCGGACGGAGACACTAACCCCGACTCGGATGTGGATCTTCCCCGGAAGCGCCTTAAGGCCGCTTCGGGTCTGCCGATCTCTCGGTATGAGGTTGACTTCCCTCTCCTGTCCGGCGAATCCAAGCCGCCCACTCCTTCGAGCACCGCCCCCACCATCATGTCCACCCCCAGCTCCAAGTCGACCTCGAGTCTGCCCACCCGTGCGTACGGTTTGGAGTCTCCCAAGACCCATAAGCCCACACTGTCGTCGTCGTCGACGCTGTCGGGCACGTCGTTCTCTCCTGGCCTTTCGTACGCGGCTGCCCTGACTTCGCGACCCGAGCCTCTGGAGCCCTCGACCATTGCCGCTCCTCAGAAGGAGGTGAAGCCGGCTGAGCCCATCGAGGCGGCTGATACCACCGAGCCTGCTGGGCCCACCGAGTCCACCAAGCCCATCGAGCCGGCGAAGCCCGCCGAGCCCATCGAGCCGGCCAAGTCGAGATTCAAGAGCATCAAGGCCACCCAACATGCCGTCCCTGCCCCCGCTAAGCCCGGTAAGCCCATTGCGGTGGCATCTCAGACTAAGAAGCGCCCCGCTCCCGGCGCGCCCGCGCTCGTCAAGCCCGCGACCCTCACCCCTCGGCTCCTCCCAAAGTCCCCTGCCACCTTTCAGGTTCGCTGGAAGCTTCTTAAGTTGTTGCACGAGCAGTATGCCCGCCTGAATGGTGAACTGAAGAAGAGCTCTAAGGCGGCTCCGGCCGAGACGGATGATTCTCTCATACTGTCCGAGCAGGCCCTGATCGTTCGCGCCCTGGACGAGGAGGAGAGAATTGCAAAAGATAAGCCCGCCGTGTACGCTAACATCGTCACGAACCTCATCCTTTCCTTGAAGCGGATGAAGGTCGATAAGTGGCTCGAGCTCCGCAAGGGAGAGGTTCAGGCCGAAAAGGCGTCCAGCAATCCCACCTCCAGCCCCTCTACCGCCACTTCCACCACCTCCTCCAGCATGTCTTCCAACGCATCTTCCAATGCCACTTCCGCAGGTCCAGTGGTGACTCCCAAGGAAATCGTCACCGGCCTGACTCCCGCCCAGGAGGTTTTCGTGCTTCGTCGCATTCTGACGCCCATTACCAACCTCACCAACCACGGCTACGTGGCCACCAAGCCCACCGCGGCTGCTATTGAGGAGGCGCAGAAGGCCCAGGAGATGGCCCAAGGCTTCGAGTGCTGCGCACGCTGTGAGCGGCGCTTCCAGGTGTTCCCGGGTCGGCGGACTGAGGACGGAGCCACCACGTCTGGTGGCACGTGCAGACATCACCCGGGAAAGGCGTTCTTTCCGACATCGAATAGTGCTTTGGTGTTCAAGTCGCCCCGACGGTACACTTGCTGCAACCAGGAAATCGGCGACAGCGCCGGCTGCACCGTGCTGGACTCGCACGTGTTCAAGGTGATGTCGGCAGCGCGGCTGTCGTCGGTGCTGGAGTTTGCCGAGACCCCCGAGCCGGCCACCCCGGTGCCGGAGGATCGGGCTGTCTGCTTCGACTGCGAGATGGGGTACACGGTGCACGGCATGGAGCTCATCCGACTGACGGCGACGGCCTGGCCCACCGGCGAGCTGCTGCTCGATGTGCTGGTGCGGCCCAAGGGCGAGATTCTGGACCTGAACTCGCGCTTCTCCGGCGTGTGGCTCAAGGACCTGGCCGATGCGCCCAAGTGGACCGGCTTCCCCGATGCCGCCACCGCCTCTGCCACCACTGAGAAGGCCCCGGGCCGCGGCCTCCCCGTTGTCGACTCGGCAGCCGTCGCCCGCGACCTCCTGTTCTCGCTCATCTCGCCGCGCACGCCGCTGATCGGCCACGGGCTGGAGAACGACCTGAACGCGGTGCGGATGATCCACCCGGCGCTGGCGGACACGGTGATCCTGTTCCCGCTGCGCACAGGCCTGCCGTTCCGGCCGGCGCTGAAGACGCTGGCGCTGCGCCACCTGGGCCGCGTGATCCAGGCAGACGCGCCCACGGCGGGTGCTGGCGGCGCCGGCACGGGCGGGCACGACAGCGCGGAGGATGCGCGGGCGGCGGGCGATCTCGTGCGGCTGAAGGTTGCGGCGGAGTGGAAGCAGATGCAGCTCAAGGGCTGGAAGATTGTGGATGGCGAGTTTGTGGAGCCTGCATCGAAGGGCAAGGGCAAGTAAGAGGGGAGGATGAGGAGATGAGGAAGAGGGAAGGGAAATATGGATGGAGTATGTGTATGTAGGTGGAGACATTGGAGTGGTCTTATTTTCCTCTTCTTTTTCTTTTCCAGCGTCGTTCATTCGGTCGGTAGGAGGATCTGGTGCTTGATGGATGGGGCGTCGTATCAAGTTTAAGGGAATGCATTCTAGTCTTTTCTGTCTTTTATATCTTGGGTCTTTGTGTCAGCCTCTCTGTCTTTTTCATGTCATCTGTATATCATTTCAAACCTTTGGGATGCTTGGGGGGGAAGATATGTCTTCCTCTGGAGAGGTGGTGGTAGAGGGTTGGGGAGGGAGGGAGGATGCTTTGAAGAAGCGAGGGCCGCCTCCTCTTTGAACAGCGATTAATTTGGTATATCATCATCTTTCTTGGTGGGCGGGCGGTTCTTTGTAGAACCCAAATAATGTTGCCCTGTTTTTGTCCCGGACAAATAGATGAAGCTATCATGCATGACATGTGACGATATTGTGGTGATCCGGGACTGTGAGTAAACTTGAAGATGTGCAGTATCACCATGTGCCATCCGGTATCAGCTTCCGGAGCATTGCCCGCGGTATTACCCAGTTTCAACCTAGTATCACGACATCAGGGGGGCTGAATTGCGGTCATTTCAGGTTTTTGAATTAATACACAGGTTGTTGTAGTAAAAGAAAAGAAACAGGTATGAGAGTGGAATCATGGCCCATCCAGATTTGTCCGTCTTCGGTCTCGTCTCCAGATTCAGATATCGTTCCCCGCGCTTTGATCATACACACACAGATAAAGAACAAGTTCTGTTCGCTCGAGAGGTTTTCTTTTCTCCAGGGTTGCTAATATACACTACACCTCAGAGCATGAGACACTTCCGGGCGAGCTGCGGGCGCGGCGCTCACGCCTTGCCAACGGAGAGCAGGTACTGCCCGCTCTTGCCACCGGGGAGGTACGCGACGTTGGGGTTGCGGGCGAGGGTGTGCGCGATATCGCGGGAGGCCTCGATCTTACGGATCTGGATGAGGCCGTCGCCGGACTTGGCGATGGCCTTGCCGACGGCGTCGGCGCTCTCGGCCTCACCCTCGGCGCGGATGACGTTGGCCTGGCGCTCCTGCTCGGCCTTCTCGACGATGAAGCGCGCGCGCTCGGCGTCCTGCTGCGCAATCTGCTTCTGCTCGACCGCCTTGGTGAACTCGTGGCCGAAGGTCATGTGCGTGATCGACACGTCCTCCAGCGCAATGTTGAACTCGGCTGCGCGCCGCGTCAGGTCCGTCTGGATGCGCTGGCTGACGGTCTCGCGCTGCGTGATCAGCTCGGCTGCGTCGAACTGCGCCACAATCGCCTTGAGCACTTCGTTGCCGATCGACGGGAGCACGCGCTCGTCGTAGTCGGGGCCGAGGTTCTAGAGAGAGAGAGTTTGTCCGGGGTTAGGATGCCGTTGAGTCCCTACACCTACATTCTCCGGAGCTGTCGGAACGGAGGCAAGGCTCACCTGGTAGATCTTGGGCAGCGCCTTCACGTCTGGCCGGTGCAGCACACGCAGCGTCAGGCTGACCATCTGCATGTCCTTTGAGCCGGTGGTGGTGGCGATGTTGCGCGGCTTGGTGCGCACGTCGAAGATGATACTCCGCTGCAGCCACGGAATCAGGAAGTGCGTGCCCTCGTTCGACACCTCGTCCTTGACACCGCTCAGGCGGTCGAAAATCACCGCCCGCGTGCCGCCGCGCACGTCGTAGATCGATTGCTGGAAGAGCGCCACGCCGATCGCCGCCGGCACGGCCATTCGGTAGCCGATGTTGAGGATGTTGGCCATGGCTGTGGGTGTGAGGGAGAAAAGTCGACGATGGGTGTGTGGTTGAGAGAGCGATAATCGGAGAGGAAAGATGAGGAGGAGAAGAGGACACAAGTCAATGAGATGGAGCGAATTGGAAGAATGTGCAAACGCCGGTTTATGATGGTGATGTGATATTTTTTCGAAGGTAGGCAGAAAAGCTTCGTCCGTTTTTTTCCCCTACGATCCCTGCTCCGAAAAGCTCATCCTGCCTCAGCAGAGCAAGCATGTGACTTTAGTCACGTGCATATATGTTCTTTCCGACCTGAAGTGTGCAAGTAGTTTAGACCTGCGGCCATCCAATAGGAACCCTTAGAAAACTCAAATTCAAAGCAATCTTTCGACGATTCCGAACTTTGCCTTAGCCTTTTTGTTTCCCGTCTCCTCACACAAACCTCCAACGTCAAATCCACGGATCACCATCCACGACGAATCACCGAAAATGAAGCCCACACACCCTCTTCGCAGCGGCGGCGATGTGCCGCTTGGAAAATACAACCAGTGAGTTCTTGCGGTCAGGTTGCGCGGGTCTCCGGATCATCCCGAGAGCAGGAAACACGGGCGTGTCGTGCGTCTTTTTTCTTTTGCTCGGGAGGTGTATTCGGCGGCACCGGGAGAGATTGGTCGACATTGGGCTCTAACACTTTGATTTGTGCTGGTGTTTAGCTACATAGGCAACTGGGGTGCCATGGGTACGAACTCTCCATTACTTTTCCGATATCCTTCGTGCGAGCCAGGCGAGAAAGCGAGGATGCGATAGACCGACCGAGCAGGACCATTGGAGCCATATCTAAGCCGGAGAGAAGTCGGCCAGTTGGCTGATGGATGCTGCCGGCTTCGTGTGTTTTCATCGTGAGCACTGCGTCCCGCGGCATCATCCGTGGTTCCGCCTGGAGAACCGACCACCTCCCACCGATATCCTCTTCCGAGCGTGTGACCGAATCGAGATCTGCTCTTCGGCTTGGACGTACCTCTGCTCCGGCCACTCTCTGTCGCATTGCGCATCTCCCTCGGCTCCTCGGTCACTCCCCCACGGCGTGTCGTGTCCGTGTCGACTTCGCCTTCTGCGCAGATTATACTGACATACTCCCTCCCCCCACCAACAGGCAACCAGCCCCAGAAGGGCATCATCACCTACGGTCTGTCCGCCAACCGCCAGAACCCGTTCGCCGGCGCCTTCGAGGCCGCCATCTTCAACACCTGGCGCCGCTTCGCCGCCCAGGTCCTGTACTGGGCTCCCCCCATGGCCGCTGGCTACTACGCCATGGAGTGGGCTACCCACCGGTACGTTGTCTTCTGCCGTGAAGCGCTGTCTTCCGGAGAGACATATATGTTTTTTCGGGACAGGCGAGTCCGAGTTTCTGTATAACTAACATACTACTGTTTAGCAACCACTACCTGAGCTCCAAGGCCGGCCGTGCCGAGTTCGCTGATTCCGAGTAAAGCGTTGGAAGGTTCTGTCTCTTTTTCTGCGGTTTTCTCTTTTCTGGATGAACGGGCCGTGGGGGTCCATTCTATGTATATCATGCTTTATAGGAGCGGCAACATAATATCACTGTTAGACTTCTAGCTTGAAGCCATGTCGGTGAAGTGAATGCTGTGATCATCGTTGATGTTTTTGTAGGACTGAATGGAGGGAGATATGTTCTGTTGTAGCAGGCTATGTCTGTTCGCTGTAGCTCTGACTGTAGCTCTGACTGACTGTGAGCTTTGCGTTGTGTTGCATCATCAAGTCAGGTCGTTGTCGTCTTCAGCAGCATCTTGATATCACAGCATTTTCGTTTGCTGGGAAATCTGCTGTAGTTTCAGACAGTACGAATTGGAAAGACTGACTGTACACACCGCAAGACAGTACATGACTATCCACACAAAGCCGGTGTAAACAGCCGTACCCAGTGCGGAAGAAATCTCTGTATCTGCACCCCGATAAGCGGATAAGCGATAAGCCGTGGGAGAAAAAAAAAATGCAAAAAGCTTTCTGGTCCAAGATTCTTTTTTCAACATCGCCATTTCCACACAATTAGTCCCAACGTCCGCCTTTCTCTTGTCCAAATATCTCTTCTCCTCTCGCAAACCGACGTTATCAAGTCTTTGGCGCATTCTATATCTCCTTTTAACAGTGTGTTTCCCCACATACACACTCAATTGACGAATCTCACACCGGCGAAAACTCACACGAGGCACACCCGCCGTTTTTGTGCCTGCGACCGACGACAAATCTCAGCAGCGAGACCACAGAACAGCGTCCGAAGCAAACCCACACGTAATCCGCCAAATCCGTCACAATGGCCGCCGAGAAGGACCGCAAAGACAAGAAGGAGAAGAAGGAGAAGAAGCGGAGCGAGACCGACGGCGTGCACAAGTCCAAGGACAAGAAGGAAAAGAAAGAGAAGAAGGAGAAGAAGGACAAGCATGCGAAGCTGGAGAAGCAGGTTGCCGAGCAGACCGTCGACGAGGTCGTGAAGCCGGTGGCGGTGGCCGGCGCGGACGAGGAGGACGACGTCGAGATGGCCGCCGAGGGCTCGGCGGCTCCGGCGACTGTGGCGCTGGTTCCGTTTGCCGTGCCGCTGGCTGACGACAAGGCGACGAAGAAGGTGCTGAAGGGCGTGCGGAGAGGTACGTTTGCTGCTGATTCTCGACATACACACATATCTTTCCATCCGCTCCTCTCCCTCCTGCCCCGGTACCCCGTCCACACCGACCAGAAACCCCAAGAGGCCAGACACAACTAACACACAACCCGCTCTTCCCCCCCACAAACAGCCGCGAAAAACAACACGCTGAAGCGCGGCGTCAAGGAGGTAGTCAAGACGCTCCGCAAGTCGGCGGCGGCGTCGCCGACCAACCGCAGCTTCCCGGGCGTGGTGATCATCGCCGGCGACATCTCGCCGATGGACGTCATCTCGCACATCCCCGTGCTGTGCGAAGACCACAACGTGCCGTACATCTTCGTGGCGTCGCGCGCCGAGCTCGGCGCCGCGGCCAAGACCAAGCGCCCCACCTCCGTCGTCATGATCACGGAGACCCGGCCCGCGGGCAAGAAGGCCGCCGCTTCGGCCCCGGCCGCCAAGGGCAAGGACAAGGAGGCTGACGAGGACACCGAGGACTATGCCGATGTCTACCAGGGCTTGGTCAAGCTGATCCAGAAGGAGACGGCGAAGCAGAGCTTCTGGTGATCTTCTTCTGGGGATGGAGACTTTTTTAAAGAGTCATGAGGAGCGGAGGTGGTGTGTAGGTGGGGGGTTCATCTTTGGGTCTGTGTATATCTCCGTCTCATTTTCTTGGTTGTTTTGGTCTCTTCCTCTCTTTTCAGTGTTGTCTGGGAGACCCAGGAGGCTGAAGATTCTGTGGAAGATGAGCACCTGCTTCTCTTCCGTGGCAGAGACATAGGCTTTCTATTACCTTCCCTCTGTCTGCTGTCTTCAATCTTTCCCAGACGCATGGGACTAGGTGAGGGAGTTCGTCTTTTGTTCCGTTCGTTTGAATCGGGTTTTTTGTCTGCACACTCTAGGCATATGGGGCGTTTTACAGTTATTACCTTCGGCATTGCTCAAAACAAGAAAAGTCTTCATGTTTCATTCAAGGGTGGGAGCACAGGTGCAGGAGGCAATTATGTTTGTGAGTGAAGTGGAAAATTATGTACTATGGATTTGGTAGGGACAGATGCCTATTGTGTTCAGCTTTGAGAGTTGATTTTCAGGTTTTTCTATATCCTATAACGACACACAACAACATGTCGGCCGTGTCTCAGGCCCGATCCTAACTAACTAACATGCAGGGACGTCTTCTCTACGACAGGAACGAGTCCAGCGGATCGGTGTGGGTGCCCCACCAAGTGAGGAACACCGAGAGCCCGATGGTTTCGAAGATCTTTGCGGCCAGGCTGACGCCGATGGTGTCCAGCGGGCGTTTCTCGATGAGGACCTGCGAGATGTACTGACGGTGGGGAGACGCGGTGGTTAGCACGGAGCAGCAGACAGCACAGCGACCAGATGCGTCATTGAACCAACAGGAGCCGGAGAGAGAGAGAGAGAGAGAGGGAGAAACTTACACCGGGGGCCGCGGTGGCAAAGAAGATCAGACTGCCCAGATAGGCCGCGCCCTTGTAGCTGAGCGTGCCGGTGGCGTTGATCAGCGCGCCGACGCCGTAGCTCTGCAGCGCCGAGCCGACCAGCGAGCTGCCCCAGGCGGCGGCGGCCGACGCCGCCTCCTTGGACTTCAGGAACTCCTCCTTGGTGTTCGCGTCCTGGGCGGTCTTGTAGGTCTGGCCGAAGAGCGGCGAGAGGACTAGAGGCGGGGGTGAAAGGGCAAGGGTTAGTGAGCCCTGCTTTCAAGAGGAGAGAGAGGCAGAGAGAGAGAGAGAACGGGGGAGAACAGAGAGGGAACTCACCGGCAAGCTCGGCCGTGTGGGTGAACAGCGCGCCCAGGGCAATGGCCGAGGGCTTGACGCTGGGGAAGCTGGCGAGGTTCAAAGCCATGGTGACGGACGTGGGAGAGTGAAGTTGTATGAGGAAGTTGAAGAGATCGAAGGTATCTCGTGAGGGTGTGTTGGTTGAGTGTTGGTTCAGATGTGGATGAGTGGTGACACAGAGGTGAGGGAAGAGAAAAAGAGAGAGAGAGGGAAGAAAGAGAGAAGAGGAGGAAGCAGCCGAGATGAAATACATCATCTCCCAGATTAAATAATCACCCCAGGGCAGCTTCCAGGACGACGCAAGCACAGCGTGAAATGATGTACTGGGTACATGACATCTTCAGCCTCCCTTCATATGCCGTCCCTCGCTCCGGTTCCGTCGATTCGGCCTAGACCGTTGGCCATGTATTCACAGTACCGACGTACACTGTACCTCCGCCGAAGCATGTACCTCGAAGCCATTCTCCCTCACCCCAGAAAGGCCTCTCGCGTCTTCCCCCGGTTCGAGGGGAACCTGCAGTTGGAATGCCCAACACCGCGGCGCCTCGTGCGTCCCCCATCTTGCTCTCCCAGCAACAACCACCCGACTGCGTTCCAGCTTGTGCACTTCCCCCCTCCTCTTGGCCCTTCTCCCAGTTTCCACAAGGGAGAGCACACACAGACTCCAGGCCAGCCCTGCACTACACTATACAGGTGCCTGCGCCGACTTGGCCGGTTCTCCGTGGCCCGGGAGAAAAAGAAAGAAAAAGAAGACAAAAAATGACGTCGACATGTCCGCATCCGGCGTGGGGCCACTTGTCACCTCTAGCTCCGGGGTAACGGGCTTTCCACCTGAGTTTTTTTCACCGGGGGAAAAAAATAAACAAGATTCCTAGTCCTGACGATGATGAAATAATAGCTGAAAGAAAGAAAAAAAAACAAAAAAAAAAAAGGAGGCCTGGCCCCCGTTTGCGGTCCGGCTGGTTTTGCCCGTGGCAAGCCTGTGCAGTGTCGTCAACGTGAGATAATTCGGGTGTAAGTCCCCCCCCCCAAAAGAGGCTACTCAATTCTGCGCTCACGGTGTCTCAGATCGATCGTCAGTGGGCCCCCAGGGCTCTTTGTCTCCTGACCCTTTCGCTTTCCCCACGATCTGTATCTCTCTCCTAGAAGTCAAGTCCCTGGCTGGGCATATCGTCAAGTCGGTAAAGCCGACGACTCCCGTAAGAAACCTTGGGGAAAAACACCCACTCACACACTATCCTCCGTCCCATCTTGCAGCTCAAGGGCACGAACGAATCCACCCACTAGCTCCGGTAACTGCCGGATCGGCCTAAACTGAATCACTGAAAGTCAGTACGGAATCGTGATCGTTGTGCATCTGACCTGGAAGCTTTCTTTTTACCCGCCCGTTCGTCGCAGATGCACCGCTCCTCGTCACATGGACGCATGGTGAAGCCCTGGTTACATGCGGCCTTCGCCGGCACACTACTAGGGTTGACACATAGGGTCTGGTGCTAGGGTTACACCCGAGCTTCAAGACTTCACGGTTCAAGGCTCACACTTCACACTTCACACTTCACACTTCACAACAAGCAACCAACAGACTTGGACCAAAAAGGGTACGCTTCTATGAACGCTATTAATACCAATACCTGTAACACATACAAACAACAAGATCCATCTCCGGAAACTTCCACTGCAGGCAGCCTCCCCCACATCAGCTAAAGAAAAGAAAATAGATTCTCTCTTTGTGACACCGTTCTATTAAGACCCTTCCTAGGCCTATCACTTTTGCACCCCCGGGAAACAAAAACAAAAGAACAAATCCATAGAGCCAGAACACAAAGCAGATCGAAAACAAAAAGAACGAACGCAGACCAATTCCCCAGGAAAACAAGAAAGATAGGCAATCAAAGAGGTTTGAGTGTTAGAAAACGACATAGTCCAGAACGACAGGATGACGAACAGAACGAAGAGTGAAAAGAGGAGAAGAAGATACACCGAGAGTAAGGAAAAGAAAATCACGAAGCTATGCCAGTGCCACAATGTTGAACGACACACACCACTTCGCCAGATTTAAGCTTTGAAAAACAGCAGGGAAACAAAAGGGCAACCAGCCAGGAGACCATGAACACAGAAGACGGCCGGTTCACTTGTGGAATGGATGTCATTCACGAAGGAAAACACAGAAAACAGGAGAGGCACTCATGCAGTTGAAGACACCACCGGAAAATCGCATATGGAATCAATATGAGAGAGAAAAAGAAAGCAGAAAACGAAAAAAAAAAAGATTGGCATAATCTCAAGCTGCATGTGGAGTCTACGACATGTGCTGGCCATCTTCACCGCCGCGCAGTGCAAGCAGGGCCCTCACATCGGACACGTACTGCAATCCCTCCAGTAGAGGAACAAGGTGGAGAAGGTCGTTATCGGTCGGGTCGCTGATCCAGCCCTGGATGGGAATCGCGTTGTCTGTAGGGGAGAAGGAGGATGGGTTAGACTTGCCGGCCCGAAATTGTACGGGGGGCATGATAAACAGGGCCGACAACGGCATCTACATACCTTGATGGAACATGTAGCTCAACGGGCTGTTGTCCAGAATCATGACCTTGCTCAGATCCGGCTCAACCGCGCTGAGATCCTTGATGAAGGCCCCCTGGCGGTATGTGCAGTGTTGACGGTAGTAGCGCGCCGCAAAGAACTTGCGATCTTGCTCCAGCCAGTCGATGACCGGGTCGGCGTATTCTTGAACCGAAGCCGTGAAAATCACGAGCTTGTACCACTTGCATATCTGTGCACATGAGAGAACAATCCATGTATTAGTTTTTGGTACCCTTTTGTGAGACAGCGCGCATCGAGCTCGAGCTCCTGCATGGAATCTTGGGGGATACGTGGGGGTTTATGAGGATATGCGTGATGACTTACTCTGCGCAAGAAATCGTCGCAGTACGGCCGCTTGTGCACATAGTAGAGAATCGGGTGTTGCGGGCCCACTGCGGCCTGGCCACCAACTCCCACATATGTGTTGAGCCGCACTTCGACCATATGACCGGTACCCATACGACCGCCCTTGGACATACTATGGATAAGCGTCTCATCAAGATCCAGAATCAGCGTCTTTTGGTGTGCTGGCGGTGGAGCATCCAGATTCAGGTACGAAGGCTGGCGTCGGGGAATCAGGGGTCGAGGGGGAGCAGGCATCCGGGGATATTTCGTCAGCGCGCCGGCTGGCGACGTGGGGGACTTGAGTTGGGCAGAGATATCGGGGGTGGCATCAGAGGCTCCGGAAGACTTGGCTCGGGAGCCGGTTGAGGACTGAGACTTGTGACGTCGGCGTTGTTGCTTGGGCGTGTCTTCGTTGCTCAGCTTGATGCGGATCGACCGGGTGGGAGTCCCGGCGGAGGGACTACTTGAGGCGGCGGGAAGAGCCCCGGATACTGAGGCGTCGTCGGAATCACTGGTGCTTTTGATCGAGGCGGATCGGAGGCTGCCGGACTTCATGTGCGAAGAGGCAGTCATTCGTCGGGGAACACGCGGGGCATCGGAATCCGAGGTGATAGAGCGCGAGACCGAAGAGTTTCTCTTCCGGCGGGACGCGGATCTCGGCCGCGTGGAGGAGCCGTATCCGGGGTGCAGAAGGCCGTCGGAGGGGGGGGCGGATTCGTGGAGGAGGGCGGCTTTTTCAGACGGAGACTCGCCCGACTTGCGGAAGAGCCGGTGGATAGGGGTCAAGGGCGAGAACGCACCGGATTCGTCGCAAAAGAAAGCGAGCAGGTAGACCCCCGGAGCTGCCAGGGTGGACAGGACCCATCGTACAGAGTCCCACACCGAGGCAGCAATGGCGCGAGGAATCGTGTGCCAGGCCGTGTCGCGGATGTTGTACCCGGGAGATTCCTTTGTGTCTCGGAAGACAGGCGGTTGTCTGGACGGGTCATCGATTTCGTCAAAGCCGTTGTCGCTAGGAGAAGATAACAAGCGGGACGACGCGGAAGAGGAAGGGGGAGCGGCCATGAGGGTGGTGGTTTGCGACTCTGAGCGCATGTCGGAGCCGGAAGAGGAGAGCTGGTCGGAAGTGGGGATACGGCGCGAGACGTCGGATTCGGGATGCAACAGGCTCAGGGAACCAAGAGAGTTCGATCGCGAAGGCGTGGGGGTGGTCGATGGTGGGACGTGAGAAGATAGTATGTTGAGAGAGTTCATCTTGAAGACGTTAGACCAGCCATGAGACATTCGGGGCAAGGTCCTACAACAAAGAACGCCGTGGACCAGGAGGGAGAAAAGAGAGAGGAAGGGGTTGTGAACGAAGAGCTCAGAGAGACTAAGAGAGTATGAGAGAGATGATGACAAAGGGGGGACCTCTCTGACGACAGTGGGGGTCTGAAAAGGAGAGAAGGCAGGATCTGAACTGTGAGTGGTTGAGAACGGCAAAAAGATCAAGATCGCAGCGGCGGAACCAAAACATATGACTTGATGCAGGGCCAAAAGCTAAGAGAGAGACCCAGATCACGTTCTAGAAGAGAATGTCGTCGCTATCTTTGCACGGCAAGAGACAAGAAGAGAAGAACGATTGGCCACGGTCGCGGTCGCGCAACAAATGAAGTCTAGGACGCTGTCTCACACAGGCAGACAAGTCAAAAATGTGCGAAAGGAGAAGATGCCAAAAAAGCGCGGCGCGTGGCCGGAAAGAAGATTGCACGAGATTGTTGGTCTTCCGAATCAAGCTGCAAGCAAGGGAGCGTGGGAGGAATAGAAAAAAGTTCGTGGGAATATGAGACGATAGGTGCACAAAGGTCTCGGCTTGGAGGTATGTGGTCGATTGGGATGGAAAAGACTGGATAAACGAGCGGAAACGAGATTGAAGACCGGAGAGGGATCGCCGACAAGTGTTTGTAAAGAGAATGTTTAAGCAGCAAAACAAACAATGTGTGAGTTGCCAAATAATCGATGACGATCCTTTTGGCTCTTCCTTCTGGTCTTCAATCGTGTTGTGTTTGTGTTGAGGTGAGGCTAAAGTTGGCTAGATGACGTGAGGAAAAGTGCGTTGATGTTGGGAGGCGGAAATTAGGACTCGAAAGGGAGATAGAGAGACGACCAGCGAAAAAAAAAAGAATCCTTAAGGAGGAAAGACGAAAATAATACAGCTGAAGAAGGAAAGCAGAAGTTGGAGATAGGGTATCGAAGCACTTTGAAGACCATGCAGGAAGAGATAGAGAGAAGCCGAGGTCACAGGAGACGAAGAAAGAGAGAACGAGCGCAACGAATGGAAGGAACTAGAGTGTATTTATTATAGGAGCTGAGGGAGAATGTTGAGAAATGTGGCTGAAGTTACTGGATGGAAGACGAAGGGCGAAAATGAAGAAGAGAGAGAGAGAGATGGAGATGTGAGGGAGAGAAGAAGAAGAAAATGAGGGATAAGGAAGAGTTCAGAAGATGATTGTAACCCTCCAAGAGATGTGTAATCCGCAAATGGAGGAAGGTGCGACAAACGAAGGAGGAGAGGGAAGGAACGGAAGTTGCGAAGTGAAGTGAAGAGAAGAAAATAAACGGAAGGAGGCAGGAGATTTTTTCTGGGGGAAAGAGGTTAGAAAATGAAAACGAAAACCACGGGGTCAAGCTGCTGGGTTAGTTTTTTTTGCTTGCCTTTCAAGCTTGTTGAGGCGCTGGAATGAATGATGGGCACAGTGTGGGGGATATTCCGGCATTATCTTGGGTTGGTTTTAGCAGGGCAGGTGCTGTATTTTTGGCTCGGCAGGAGCGACTCTTCGCGGCTACAGTTGATTTTGTTGAATGATTGAGAAGGAGCCCAACTCCTCGTTACCTGACTATCGTGGCTATAAGCATTTCGACCTTCTTATTTAACTACTGAGGATACTGTCTAAAGACGACGACAAGCTCACATCTCGTAGTTGTTCACCCGATCTTGCCCATCCTCAACCCTCATTCCCGCTCTACGGAGCGTACGAATACGAACATGTCGGTATTTGTATCTTCACCTTTTTTCCCTCTGTTTTAACGAACTTGTTTACAGCACCCATCCACCCCCCAAACAACATCCCATCTCCATCCACTATTCCCACTATCTGGACAGACTAATAATTCGACAATGATATTATAGGTGGGCTGCGCAGGGCATGTGTCATTAAACAATCCTGCTATATACAAAAACACACAGACCTACACAGCCAGAAGGTGTTTGACTCTTGCCCCCCCCAGTCTCGGTCATAAGCTGCATGATGTTGAGATCTTCCAACCCGGGGCTCGGCCATCCCTGGCCTGAAGGCGAATGATTCTTTTCGCCATACTCAGAGATCTGGCCTTGAATTAGAGAGAAAAGTCTTGTTCACTAGGAAAAAAAGGAGACCAAGGCTGACCTTCTATGGTTCTAGAAGAAAACGGGTCTGCTTCTTCCAGGGACAACCTTCCCGCTAACAAGAAACCTGTTGGTGATGGAAGGCAACGAGGATTGATCAGTGACATCCATCGAAATATCCTCCGATCCAGTCTTCACGGCGAGTCGTTCCTCTGCCGGGCCACCGCCGCCAATACCCTCTGGACTCTCACCCCGAGACTGTGAAATTGTTGGGAGTCGAAACCTGCGACCGGTGCCGGGCGAAGAAGAGGGGGCGTGAACGGCTCATTCAGTCACATGCTCCAGCCAAAAAGAGACGGGAAGCTCTTTTTGATGTTCTTTGACCCCAAAAGAAGCTCCATCCCAACAAGGGCCCCCAGTCAACAAATGGAGAACGGAACATCACGTTCCCAAGCGGCACATTATTGCGCCAAATTCTCTGTGTTTTTTCTTTTTGTTGTCTGGCTCTGCGTGGGATGTCGTCGTCTTCTAACTTTTCCCCTCACTTTGGCGATGCCGAACTTAGCGGCACGACATACTGTGTGTGTGTGTGTGCGTGCGTGTGTGCGTGCTTGGGAGTCTGGCCCAAAATGATATATTCCTTTTGGGCCAAGGTGTTGGGTAGTTCTTGGTTCAATTGCCAACTGCACAACCAGTGTCCTCTCCCCACCAACGACGAGCTTCGGGAAAAGATAACTGTACTCCATACGGAGTACCTAAGGGACGGAGGGGGACCACACACACCACCGCCAAGTTGACAGACTGCAACTCTGCACAACCAAACAAAAAAAGAGAGGCTGCACGGCTTCCCTTTCCACTGAAACTGCAGGCTCGTCTCGGAAAGGCCATGCAAATGCATGGAATGCTACAGTGGACTGTAGCCTACGGATATGGAGCACCCTAGTTTTACTATCCGGCTCTAAAGCACGATAAGAGACATACATATACATGGGAGACATGCACATGTGTCCCAGGCCGCCGGGAAATCTGTCCAATTACTGGCGGCAGAGCCAAGGTGTGCGTACAGTAGTGTTGGTCTGGGAACATATGCTTACCGGGGGCCCTGTGGATGTGGGATGCCCCAATACAGGTAAGGAGGAAAACGGTGACGAGATGCAGATATGTCGATATCAGATACTGTGCAGATACACGAGAGCCGGAGGGGTCTTGCCACTCGAGCACGGGATGGTGTTTCTGATGCTCTGGCCAGTGAGATACACGATGGCTTTTACCAGCAGTTGGATGGGCCATAGAGAGTTTTTGCTGTAGTTGGTGATTTCCTGTGATCTCCAGAGCTGACTGGTTTCCAATTTCCACCCAGACATTCTTTCATTTGAATAAAGTAAAATTGAACAGAAAAGGAAAATATCCTTCCACTTATGCTAAGAGTTCAATTACATGCATTTCTTGGTTGCTTTGAAAATAGCATGATTCTCATTCTCACCTGTCACTTCTGGTTGATATCAATCGCAGATGCACCTAGCCGGTACTATGCATGTAACGGGTTCTTACATAATTTCTTCCAACCGCACCGTTGTGGGGGGAAAAAACTACGGCAGTATATGGCACTCTCACGGGAGCACGGTCACGTGACATGACGTGCTCGAGTCAGGTAATAAGCATACGGTGTTTATCTAGGACTCCGCCCAGCTACTCACCGCTAGTTAGATATATAGAAGAATTAATATATAATTAGATACTATAGTTATAAGCCTAGATAGATTTTCTCTTACTTATATACTTTACTCTTCGAGCTTTATATTAGTATCTAGAAACTTCCCTTTAACGATAAATTATTAATTTTTTTTTTACTTAAATATCTAACTTTTAAGCGTCCTTATCTAGTTATCCTATTCTCGAATAATTACTTTATTTATACGTAATATCCTCTTACGTCCCGAACGCTCTTTAGGTAACGCCTACTATATCCTCCTCGCTTCCGAAGCTCTTATCTTTAGATAAGTAGTTTCTATAGATCGATATAGTAGAGGCTTAGTTAGCCTAATATAGCGTTTAGTAGTTTATTAACCCCGATAGGGATACGAATACGTACGCGCTCGCTATTAACCTACTTATTACTCGTACGCGTAAAGAGGTATATAATTAGGCCGTTACTAAGTATCTATTTATTAATACGTAGTACGCGTCTAAGCCGGCTTATTACGAATTTATTTATAAGGTCGTCCGCGAAGGCCTCGAGTATGATATTCGTCTCGCGTCTTCCTAGACGAGCCCTAGCCCGACGTACGTTATACTCCTAGATATAATACGCGCTTTATTAACGGACCTTACGTATACGGAGGCGTTCGATTCCCGCCCTTAAGGTATAGGCGACTATATCTTACGATATATACTCTCGTACCTTCGTAGAGTATATAGTTAAAACTTAACTAAGGACGTACTAAGTATTTTTAATACTTACCGTATAGTCCTTACTACTACTAAGACTATTAGCGACTTAGTTTACTAAGTTAAGTCTTAGTACGCTATTAGAGCGCGTCTTCGTATACTATATCTATAGCTTATTTAAGATAGTTAGGTCGCGTTATAGGACCTTATCGATATTCTTATTAGTAATATAGATCCTAAATATAGTAGATATTTATCTAATAAATTCCTTATTCGCTAAGTTACTCCTAATTTTAGCTTAGATAATATCTCTTATATATTTCTCGTATATCTTACTAATACTCGTATAAGCTTTAACGTCGCTATAGCTACTATTAGTTAAGTAGGTAGTTAGTAGCCTTTTATAGCTTCCTCTACTACGCTAGCTAAATGCTTTTATAAGCTAGGCGCGACTTATTTCTTTAATTTTCGGTATTACTTTACTTTCTATCGTATATTAAGCGAATACGTTATAGCTAAGTCCCCTTTATACGAGCTTTTCTCTACGGTTCGTACCGTATTTAAGCGACCCGAGGGCCTAGATATAGTTAGAGCTATAAGTCGTTAGCTAGAGCGTCTAGTCTCTACTGAAAGCTCGACTACGCCTTTTAAGTAGTAGTCTAATTCTAAGCGAGGCTAATCTAGAGGCCGAGGTAGTTATTCCTCTACGCTAAAAACCTCCTCCCTAAGTACTACGCCTAACCCGCTTATTCCTTCCGCTAGTACTATACTAGATAACGAATACTAGGTAGGAGTAGTTATCTTCTAGCTAGTACCTAAGTAAGCTATCGCGCTCTCGACTTCCTATTCGAGCGGTTATTCGCGTTTTTAAAACTTAACTATTCTTAACGGTAGTTCTACGCTATACGTCGTTAACGACCGTACGCTACTAACCGATATTATTAACGCGAAGCCGGGCGAGGCTATCTACGCTAATCCTAGCTCCTTTCCGATTACGGCTTAAGGTAAACGTATACTCGCTAACTATTTTAAACTCCCCTTTAGTAAAGCAGCTAACCTATATCTTAAAAGAGTAGCGCTTATTAAGGGTTTTTACTTTAATATAGTTAATTAAAAGATACTTCGCGCGAGCGGAATATAGTATAACGGCTTTAACGATACCCTTTAGACTACTCGCTCGGGGGTACCGACTATTATTAAGAAGCTCCCTATAGACGGAAGTCTACTTTATATAGAATAAGTAAACGATATACCGCTAGTAGGCGCTATCTATTATATATTACTTATTAGTATTACTTATAACTTAAAGCCTTCGCTTATTTATCTCTTAAGAAGATACGAAAGTACGATTCCTCGTAATATATCCGTAGCTATCTAGTATTTACGTACCGGTTATATAAGTAAAGTTACGCTTAAGTATATACTTAAGTAGATTAATATTAAGCCGTCTAATAGCGCGCTAAAGGTCCTAGAGTACGTTTCGCATACTCTCTCTAGCGCTATATAGGTTATTAATTACTTACCTATTATATATAAAGCTATTAAACCGTTTAAGCGCTTAGGCGTTAATCTTTTTTAGTTACCTACTAATAGTAAATATAATTAAGCGTAAATATAGGTAGACGAGTACTTAAGGTATATCGCGGCGTTCTTATAGGCGTTAAAGACCGCTTTAGAATCTATCGCTAATACTAAGGTATTCGTAACGCGTACTAAGCGCTAGTTCGGTATTCCTATTATCTATATTCGTATAGATAATAAATCTAATATAGTAAATAAAAAAGGTTTTACCTTATCGCCGTAGTAGATCTTCGCTAGAAATAATAGTATTATCCTAAAGTATTTTCTATTACGAACTTATAAGCCTAACGGGCTCGCTAAGCGAGTAAGCTAGCTTATCTTTAATAAATATATAAAGATACTTAAGGGATCTTACTTACCGGGGGAATTCCTTAGCGAGACTATCTACGCTACTATATATCTCTATAATATAATACCGATTTAGCGTTATAACTAGCGCTCCCCGAATTAGTTACTTTCTTCTTAGCTCGTCGCCTATTACGCCCTATACGCTTCCTCTCCCTTAGAGCGCTTTAAAGAGCGTATAGTATATCTCGCTAGCGACTAGCGGGGCGTATATACGTATAGCTATAAAGCTTATCCTCTTTAGGCGCGCCGGGAGCTCGGTTAGGATCGTCGCTAATATAAGGCCTCTCTTTACGCGTATATTAGCTATTTAGTTAGCTATATAACGTATAATATCTTTTATATCTAGATCCCCGTTCTTAATAAGGTTATTAGTACTCGTAATATTCGTTTTAACGAGCGCCTCTTTTACGATAAATCTAGACCTTAGGAAGAGTATTTACTAGCTAAGGCTCTTAAGCTCGCTAGAGTATTAGAAATTCCGGACCTATATTTATAAGCGGACTCCTTACCTTTCTTTAAATACGTTAATAAAGGAATCTAATACTCTAAAAGACTTTCTATACTATTATTTAGTTAGACTTTAGCCTCTCTTCTAGCCTTACTTAAGGCTACTAACCTATAGACTATTACTTCTAGGCGCCTTATTACGCTAGAAGTAAATCTTCCCTCGGGATACGGCCTATAGTACCCTTTAACGCTATATACGCTATATATTATAGTTTATCCCCTAGCCTCGTCTTCTATACCCGCTAGGGTATACGCCTTATCTATTAGGAATTTTATCGAATATACCCCTAGCCTAACGTCTTCTATAGGCACGAGTACTATACCCTAGTTTACGTACTCTATACCTTTAGTCGCTTTAGAGTTCGAATACTATCGTATATATACTTTATCGGAGTCTCCCGACGCGAGACTAATCGCCGACCCTAATTACGTTAATAATATTACGACGTCGCTCGATCTCGTAAGAGATTCCCTCGACGCCTAGGCGACTTCCTCTACCTCTAGGGAAGGGCCTACTAAGCCCCCGATACTTACTTCTTTAGATCGGGTTCTTTCGGCGCCGGCGACGAGCGCGGATAAGTAGGCCTTACGGTCTATTTAACGCTAGTCGTTATAACTTAGTAGCCGTACTATATTAGTTACTTCGCCCGTTAAGCCTCCGATACTCGTTTCTTTAAAATAAGCTCCTGTAATATAAGTAGAAAGTACGCCTAAGTACTCTACTTAGCGTTAGTTACTACCTTAAAATAAGCGCCCGCTTACTCGTTATATTAGCTTAGCTACTATTAAGGCTATTAGGCCGTTACTTAGTAGACGGGACTACGCCTCTATTTTCCCGCTCGAGGAGTATAGCCTCCCGTCTTACTCGGACTTACGGGAGTTCTTCGAGCCGCTATACGTATCCTTTACTATAGTAGTATCCTTTAAAGTTCGCCCTTTATACGTCCGCGCCCCGGAACTAACTACTTAACGTAGTATATTAGCTTATTTATATAGGAATAAATTTCTTAAGGCTAGCTAATCTAAGATAACTTCGCTTAAGAGTAAAGGTATATAAGAAGTAGTTCCTCGTTTAAATAACTAACGTATTATTCTTATTAAGTAAGTTTAAAAGTATAAGCTTAATAAAGATAGCGAAATTATATATTTTAAGGCTCGTTACGTAGTATAAGGTAATAGGTAAGACGCTTCCGCGTTAAATACGTATATTACGATACTTACTTCGCGTTTACTACGCTTATTCCTTACGCTCGTTACTCTTTTCGATTTTAAGCTTATATAGTTTAATATCTCTAATACCTTTCTAAACGCCTCTCTAGAGGATATTAATTTAGAGATTTATATTTAACTACCTAAACCTCTTCGTAAGCGTTACCTTAATTATATAGCTCTTCTTAAAAAAGCCTTATACGGTTTAAGCGAATCCCTAATTCTTTAATTTAATACTTTATTAGAGGAGTTTAAGGCGTTAGGGCTTATACGCTCTATATAAGACCCTTATTAGTAGATAAACTCGCGTAAGACTATTTACTTTCTCGTTTACGTAGACGATATCCTCGTTAGCTATACGCCTAACTTACGAGACGAATACGAAGCTATACTCGAATAGCTCTTTTCGCGCTTTAATATACGTAAAGAAAAGTCCGTTATATTTTTCCTAGGCCTTCGTATTATCCGTAATAGAGTAACCCGGCGCTTATAGCTATCTTATAACGCCTATATCGAGAAGATTAGATAGCGCTTTAGTCTTAATACCGGTCGGGATTCCTATCTATATCTTATATCCTACCTACCGTTCTCTAGCGAGTCTTTACTAGCTTATATAAAGCTCTTCTTTAAGAAAGTAGGGTCGATCCTATATATGGCTATTATATTATATCTAGACGTTACGTTCGCGGCTTCTAACCTTACTTAATTTACTTAAAACCTAGGCCCTAACTATATAGCTACTACTAATTAAGTTATTTAATATCTTTATAATAAGCGTTTCCTCGCGATCTATTACTCCGCTTCTAACCTTATAGGGGGTAAAGTACCTATTATCGATATCCTAGTTAAGTAGCTTTATAATAAGATAAATCTTTCTATATTTATATATAGTAATACTTTATTTATAGACGTCCTAGATACGAGACGTTTATTAAACGGCTTTCTAATAACTATACTTAGTAGTCCCGTTATATAGAAGGCCGCTAAATAGTAAATAGTTACTACGTTAATAACGGAAGTAGAGCTTTTAGCTCTAAGCTTAATAATACGCGAGGGTATTACTCTCCGCTACCTAATAAACTCTATCGGCGTTTACTTAACTACGCCTCTAACGGTAAGCTACGATAATATATAGACTATACGCTTAGTTATAGATACCTCCTCTCAAGTAAATACTTATTTACGTTACGTCGATATCTATAATATATAGATAAAGGAGTAGTTTAGTAGAAGTAAAGGTCTCGTAAAGTATGTCTCTATATTAGAGATACCTATAGATGGGCTTACTAAGGCTTTAAACTAATAAAAGTTTAAATATTTCTATACTTTCTTAAATTTATAATCTATATACGAACGGGTCTATAAGGCTTAATATTAACTCTACCGAGTTTTCCTTTTCCTTCTTCTATCCGCTTCGGCGTTCCTCTTTCCCTTTCTTCGTACTCTTAGAACTTAAGATAATCTAAAATTTTAGCGAACTATCGCTTTATAAAGCGGTAATAGGGTTTACTAGATATAACCGGAGTCTCTATATCTTCGAGAGCTTACGGTACCTTAATATTATCCTTCCGTAAATCCCGGCGCTATAGCTTAGCCTTACGTAAGTAGTCGAATTCGTACTTATCGATAGTAAGTATCTCCTTTACCGTATAGCCTAATAAGACTACCTCTCTACGCGTAGCCCTATTATACCGTAATATCTTAAGGAACGGGCGTACGAGCGGTACGATATATAACGGGCTACTTATTCGTAGTTAGTACCTCTCTCTTCTAATCTCGCTTTCGCGCTAAGCGTCGAACTTACTAGGGCTCGTATTTCCCGCTAGCGCTATAACGATAATACCGTAAAGCTCTTACTCTAGCGGGCCTTATAAAGTAGGCGCTATTACTCTTATAAGAAACGGCGGACTCGAGGTAACGCTTATAAGGTATAAACTCCTTAGTAGTATTAAAGCCTTTCGGCGCTATCTCTATAGTAGGTAGCTTATATTTAGGTATATCGTAATCTCGGGAGGGCTTTCGTCTAGTATTTTATTATCTTATAGGAGTTTTCGTAATAGATATCTCGTTAGTCGATAGGAATAGAGGAAGAAATAGAACTTAAAGGTAGTAGGTAGGAGACCGTATTTATATATTTCCCCCCCCCCCCCCCCCCCCCCCCCCNCCCTCTCTCTCTCTTTTCTTTTCCTTTATTAATAGCTCTAGCGGTACGTACGCTCGTTAATATATTTCCGTAGCCTAGCCTACGCTCTCTAAGTATTATTATAGCTAATAGTTATACTCCCTCTTAGGTAAGTAAACTATCTAGGGACTATATAATTATATTTTTTCCTTTTTTTTCTTTATTCCGAATAGTTATTTATACTCTAATAAGTACGGGTTAGACGCTTTTAATCTAGCTATATTCTTTATTTCTTTATTTAACGGGCTTCCTAGCTACTAATATATCTATAGCATATCCTTACTTCCTATTAAACGTTCGCTTACCTATTTATTTACTTATCCCTAATACTTCGGTACTATCTTCTTAATTATCTACTTCGTTACCGTACGTAGATAAGGGTATACGGTAGTATATAATACTCTTACGGGAACACGGTCACGTAATATAACGTACTCGAGTTAGGTAATAAGCATATAGTGTTTATCTAGGACTCCGCCCAGCTACTCACCGCTAGTTAGATATATAGAAGAATCAACACATAATTAGATGCCACAAAAACCGCTCTTACAAGGAAAAAAAAAGGAAAAACAAAAAAAAAAAAGAATATTAACCCAAGCTCTGCGACAATTGAGTCATCCTAAGCATTATTTGATTCTCCTAAATCACCACAAAACACAAAGCAACATCTTTTCAAGTCGTTAAAAACAGAATCATGCTGTTCTTTCTACACATAACCCTACGATTCCTTGACCTTTTATTTCCATCCTCCAACTCTAACCTGATATCTTGAACGTCCTGCTTCTTTTGCGACCCCCAAACCCGGACCAACATCCCCCTCTCCCTCTCTCTTTTCATCCTTTTGCGCAACCGCCCGAGATCCCATCATGGCTTCTTCCACGGTTGGAGGACACTCCCCGAATCTCGACAAATTCCTCAAGTCGCTCAAGGGCCGACCTGTCGAAGCCTCGATTGAAAACCTTGTGTCGTATGTTCCCTCTGCTCTCCTGCTGTTTCGGCGGCCCCGCGCGGTGGTGTCCGCCGCCGCCGGGCTTTTTCGCCCCCCCCCCCCCCCCCCCCCCCCCCCCCCCACCCNATGTCAAACGACCACCGGATACCCCGCCGTACCACCGCCGCGGAACCTCCGCGCACACGCAATTGCTCTGCAGGATACAGCCGACGTGATATCACGACCTGGCGCGTCGTACTCTACGAATCGCGCTTCAATTCCACATATGCTGCCTCCTCCAGCTGTTCATGACTAACTCCCGTGACTCCGCGTTTGCACACACACACAGACTTCTCAAGCGCAGACAGATCTCCGGCCCCGAGCCGTGTGCGGTGGCCACGGCCAACATCCTCCTCCAAGTGGTTGCCAAGTCCCGATGGACCAGCGTCGAAGAACTGCTGCTCAAGGTTGCCTCGGTCGGCAAACGCCTGGTCGACGCCCTCCCGCGCGAACTCGTCATTGGAAACATCGTGCGCCGCGTCCTCGGACTCATTCGCGACGAGGCTGCTGAGGAACGTAATGACATCACCAGCGACAATGAGAACGGTGGCTCCGGATCCGAAGATGAGGAGCCCGCCGCGTTCCACGCCAAGCAGGACGCCACCTCCCACGGCCTTCTTCCGCCTCACTCCTCGCACGGCACATCCAGTGCGAACAGCCTGGGTGCCCACGCCCAGCGACGGCTCCACCCGTCGGCCTCGGTCTTCACGCCGTCGCCGTCCATGATAACATCGCGGTACAGCCCGGCGCTGCAGCTGGCGTCCAACGGATCCGGAGGCCTGGCGACTCCGCCGGCGCGGCTCGTGTCCACGCCGTCATTCTCGATGTCGAAATCCCTGTTCAACCTGCTGGCGGGGAACGACCCGGCGGTGGGCGGGAACTCGCCGGTGGTGACGTCGGGCGTGTCGACGCCGACCGGGCGCGAGACGCTGACGCGGGTGTCGGCGCTGCGGTCGGAGGTGATCGACGGCATCGGCGAGATCAAGGACGAGATCGAGCAGGTCGACGACCAGATCGCGGCGTCGGCCGAGGTGCAGATCTACCCGGGCGACTACGTGCTCGTGCACGAGGCGTCGTCGACCGTCCGCCGCTTCCTTGTGAAGGCGGCGTCCAAGCGCAAGTTCACGGTGCTGGTGGCCACCGGCGGCACGCCCCGGTCCACGCCGGCGCCGGCCACGGCGTTTGACGGCCTGCGCCGCGAGCTCGCCAAGGCCGGCATCCCGGTGATCAAAGTGTCGGGCGGGTCGCTGGCGGCGCACATGCCGCGGGTCAGCCGGGTGATTCTGTCGGCGCGCGCGGTGCTGGCGGACGGCCGCGTGGTGGCGGACATTGGCGGCAGCGTGGTGGCGCGGGCGGCGAAGCAGTACGGCCGCCCAGTGGTGGTGCTGTGCGGCGTGTACAAGCTGTCGGCCGAGTGTCCGTACGACGAGGCGGCGCTGGTCGAGTGGGCGCCGCCCGGGGCGGCGGTCGATTTCGCGGACGGCAAGCTGGTGGCGAGCGCGGTGGTGCGGGCGGTTGCGAGTGAGGTTGTTCCGGCGGCGCTGGTTGATACGTACATCACGAATGTGTAAGTTGCTTTCTGTCCCTGAGCGTGCGGCTTGTGTTTGTTCTTAGCGGTCTTCTAACTAACTCTAACTGCCCACAAACAGCGGAATCCACTGCCGGAGCCACCTGGCCACGCTCGTGGTCGAGCACTACAAGCCGGAAGACGTCGACTTCTACATGTGGTGCCGGCCCGCGGCGCCGAATGTGGCTGGGGGACTTGCTGTGGCGTAAACCGCGAGCGATTGGCGTGGAATGGAGGGGGGAGGGAAAACACGGCAGGGAGGATGAAACTGCACTAGAAAACGGGAAGGAGCATCCAGCGCTGTTAATTATCGGGTTCCCTTTTTATTTTTTTATTTTTATTACTCCAGCATTGTATTGTGTGTAGATGACCACATTTAAAAAAGAAGCGTTAAAAGCTTAATAAGGCATCTCAGCCACACGGTGAACTCGAGAACCGGCGGCATGATTAAAGCCTAGATTAAGGTCCCGCGACAAACACTCACGACACCACGGAAAAAAAGAAAAAAAGGGGGAAAAAGGGAAAAAAAGGAAAAAAAAAAGGGAAAAAAAAGGAAGAAAAAAAAGGGAAAAAAAGAACAGAAAAAAAACCAATGGAAAACAAGGCAAACGCAAAACGACACCGATGACGTGTGACAAGCGTGGCCCGAGACCAGACGGCACAAACAGCAGTGAATAAGCGCAAGGGTGCAGGCCGGCACATGCAGCACGGAACAGGACCAGCCAAACATGCCGGTTCCCCGTGGGCCTGCTGCCGCGTGCGTGTCTGCACCCAGCCCTTGAGTGCTGGACCGTCAGTGACAGCGCCCGGGACATCTTACGGCCGTGTCCCAGACCCAGGGCTGAGAAAGAGGATTCACATCGGCATAGCGGACAGCTCCAGGACAGCTGCTTGTCGACCCAATGACACCACCTACGTGTGCCCCAGGACGGCCAAAGCACCAGGAAAATCGCAAAAAGCGTCCTTTCGAGCTGGCTTTGGTGGGGTGGGAGGGGCCGCGTCAGCCCAGCGCCGCGCGTTTTCTCTTGTTTGTCGGCAGGGGTGGTGTTCTCTCGCTGATGGGGTTTTCGGCGGTCCGTCTTATTCTGTATCGCGGTTCTTTTTTCTCCGACGCAGCGAACGGGGAAAACGTGGGCGATAAACCGAGCGAGGGGAGGATGGATCCCACCAACGGCAGTGTGGAAGGGGAAGGGAGAAGGCGACAGAACGGCGGCGAAGGACACATCAAGATATGACTCCTCCCTTGAGGCGGCTATCGTCAGCTTTATCTCTGTTTTCTGGGGATGCCTGGCGATCTGCCATCTGAGAGTCCTACGCGGCGCGGGGTGTTCTGCGAGGCTCTCTCTCTGTCTCTCTCTCTGTCTCTCTCTCTCTAGGTGCTCAGTTAACAGCGTCCAGTTGAAGGCCTCCCACCACCCACTGGCCACTTTCGCCCTGCACTTGGTCGTAAGCTCCCCCGCCTCTAGGCACTGCGTCTCTCTCCACCGGGGATAACGTGGCGCATCGCTTGTTGCTGTCGTACACACCGGACCAGCCGTACTCAACAAATGAGCCGTACTCAAAAAAGGGAAGAAAAATAGAAAAAAAAAGAAGAAAAAAAAAGAAGAAAAAAGAAAAAGAAAAAGAAAAAGAAAAAAAGCTGCTGCCTCGATTACACACGACGATCGGCGCTTGTGTGTCTCTGTTTGCTGGCGCGGTGAATATATGCAATAATCCGGTTTGCCCGCGCCCCCGTACGTGCATGTACTGCATACCTGCATCTCCGAGGGTCGGGATATGGTGCCGTCAAGTTCCGTGTACTCTAGGCCCCCCCGTAGCTTCCTTCCTTCCTGAAGGAGACACACACAGCACCTTCCCGACCCTCGCTTGCCGGTCTACAGGGCTGTGCCCGCGTTCTTTCCCTCTGGTCTTAAACCCGGTCCCGGGAAGGTGCGACCTGCTAAACTGGCAACTGCCAATAAATACCACAGCCAAGCCACACCCGGCCGTGCTTGCTTCTTTCCTCTTTCCCTTGCTTGTTCGTCACTTCCTCGTTCCACGCAAGCGCTTTCGTTGGCTCTTCTGCCTTCCTTCCTTGTGCAACTTCTTATAAGTCCCCCGCCATCTCGCCCTTTTTGGCTTCCTTCCTTTCCCTGCAGCCCCATCGTTCTTTCCACTTCCTACACCCATCTCGTGTTACCTAATACTCTTTTCCCCTCTCTCTTCTCTTTTCTTTTCTTCTTCTCATCTTCCTCGCTTCTTCACCCCTCTTCCCTCTTTTTATTCCTCCTATTGTTTCCCAACTCTCAATATATCCCTTAGAACCTTTAATACGCCCAAATAATCAAGTATCCCTCGGCTCAACTTTCCCTGTCATGCCGTCTCCGGCTGGTAATTCCTCTCCGGCTCCGGGCTCGACTCCGGCCCCGGACGCCCCACCCCCTCCCTACAGTGTCACCGACATCTACTCGGCCCCGGGCTCCGTAGTGCGCCCGGATGACTCTGTCTCCGTTGCCCAGTCATCACCCTCCGAACAGGTTGTCTTCACGCCTCCCGACTCGCCGGTCATTGTGAACACCCCCGGCTTTGAGCCGACTCCGGCCGCCCAGGCCTACTTTGCTGAGCACCAGGTCACCGCTGCGCGCCGCGAACAGATTCTTGAAAACCCCGGCCCCATCGAGCTGACTCTTCCGCTTGCTGTCGGCTTGTCGGCGCTGGAGCTGCCGTATACCAGCTTCGCCGAGGACTTGAACCCGCGCGATGTTACTGCCCAGGATTGGCTGACTTTCGTCAACTTCCTCCTGCCGTACCACGATGTCCAGGCCAACGACAGCGTTGCCGACCGGAAACTCCGCGTTGAAGAGGAGTCTATCCGTGCCGCCCTGGCTGCTACTGCCGCTGGCGAGACTCACAACCCCGGTGCTGCCACCGCCAGCTCTCCCTCCGCCACTGCGGGCCGGGAGCATGCCGATGCCCTGCTTTCACAAATCCGCAGCAATGCCTCGTCGGCTGCCTTGAGTTCTCCCGATGCTTCGTCGCGAGCTGCTGAGGCTCACAACGTCGTGCGCGAGTGGAACGACGGCTTCTTCCTTCCCCGTGGTATCTCGATTCTGCTCCTCACCGAGAACGCCGCCGAGTATCCCGACCAGTACAAGATGCCTGGTGCTTGGGAAGACACCGCCGACCCCCCCGAGGAGGTGCCCACTCTCGATGAGCCCGCCTCTGCCAGATCAAAGAAAACCCCCGAGTATCCCGCCAACTCCATGTTCGGCATCAAGGTCAACCCGGACGGTATCTCCATCGGCGACAAGTTTGCTGCTGATAGCCGGGGCCTCCGCATCGGCAGCCTGGTCTTTGATGAGAAGGGTATTTCCTTTGGAAACCGCAATATTGTGCCTTCTCGTTCCAATCATCAGTACATGGGCGGCTATACCGGATGGGTTCCGGCTGCCGCGGCTGTAGCGGCCGCCCGGGGTGTAAACTCATATGGCTCAACCTCCCGAGAGAACCCGGCTGGTGGTGCTACCGACTCCGCCAACCCCCAGCAACCACGTCACCCTCTCGATGCCTTCCGGAACTGGCGCGGTCGGCCTGGTCCCTCTGATCCTGGTCCTTGTGGTCCTAGTCCTTGTGGTCCTGGTCCTGGCCGACACGGCCCTGGTCAGCATCCTGGATATGGCCCTCACCCTCCTCCGGGACACCGCGCCCGGTCACGGTCGGTGTCGTCGACGTCTTCGTCGTCGTCATCAGTCTCGTCTGCGTCTGAAGCTTCCATCGACTCTCTCCCGAGCTACGATGACGTGGCCGGCTCCAGCCAGGTGCCCCAGTTCCTCGCAATCCTGCGCGGTCTTATTACCAGCGGGGCTCCCCTAACCAAGTCCGATCTGCGCGGCGCCCGCGACCAGATCCAGCAAACCCGCCGCATTGAGCGCGCCAACAAAAAGGCCGGTGTCCCGTCGGCTGTCTTCAACCCTATAGATGCTGCCGCCCTGCGCAAGGAGTACAAGCAGCTGCATAGCCAGTTGCGGAGTATTGCCAAGGAGCAGCGCCGCATTCGCCGCCAGGCCCGTCGTGAGGCTCGTACCGAGCGTCGTGCCGCCAAGCGCGAACGTCGCCAGGAGCGCCGTGAACGCCGCAGAGATGGGCGTAGAGGCAAACGCGCCGCTAGAGAGGAGCCCGATCTGATCCAGTTGGAGGACAACGACAAGGTCAGGCCATGGAATGGAGTCGAGCTGCCCATCCGGGGACATCCTGCGCCGCCGATGCCTCCCCATCCGTTTGGCGGACACGTTCCGCCGGTTCCCAGAATGCGCGGAATGCCGCCGATGCCTATGCCGCCGATGCCTATGCCCGCCATGCCTCCCCAGCCGCCGGCGTCCGCAAAGGCGTCCTCCAGCACCAAAGAGGCCAACGCCGACCCTGACTCGAAGGAGCCTACTGCCGGCGCCGCCGAGGACGAGCTTCCATCCTACCCCGGTGGTGGTCCCGGAGGCCCCCCGCGCGGACCTCCTGGTGGCTTCTTCCGCGGGCGCCCGCCCTTCCCTCCCCACTTCCCGCCGGACTTTGGAAACCGCCGCAGTGGACTGCCGAGAATGCCGCACCCGCCAATTTTCTTTCCGGGTGTGTTCCCGGGCTCTTTCCCGGCAGACCCGGCGGCGCCGCACCAGCCGGGCGACGACCTGCCCCATCCCCCCATGCCGCCCCACCCGCCCTTCCCACCGGGTCCGGGCGGGTTCCGCGGCGGATTCCGCGGCGGTCGTGGCCCCGGCTACGGCTTCGGCTTTGGCTATGGCTTCGGCTGGAACGCGCGCGGCGGTGGCGCCAATCTGCGGGGCACCCGCTTCGACGCCGAGACGCGCGGCGACGCGCCGCAGGAGACCGGCACGCACGAGGCCGAGACCCGGGCGGAAGAGGTCACGCGCATCGTGATGGAGATGCAGGAGAAGATCCAGGTGCTGGAGGGCGAGATCGCGGAGGCGCAGATGCGCCGCGATGCGAATGGCAACCTAGCGGCGGCGGACGAGAAGCTAGTGCTCAAGCTGCGCAGCGAGGTCGAGCAGCTGCAGGATGCCATTCAGGACGAGTATCAGCGCTGGTCTGAGGAGGCGGATCGCGGCGCGAGGTCTTCGTGATTGGGGACTTGTCCTTTTCTTTTCCTCATGCTCGCTGTGTATAATTATTTTCGCTTTTTCTTTTGCCTTTTCCTGATGGGAGACCTTCCGTCTTTCTTTTTGGCGGGTTTATTTTTTTTTATTTACTTTTTTATTTTTTTCACTGATTTTGTTATGAGTATCTGATATTACCACGGCAGCCACCGCACCTGGATCTTCGCTCCACGGGTTCTTCTTTTCTATTTTAATTCTGTTGCTTCTTAATGTTGGACGACGCTTCGGGATGGACTTACGCTTCTTGAGATGATGATCTGGCTGAACATTGACGGCTTGGCAGATGGACTGTCGGGCGCTTTTTGTATGTTATTACCGTGCGGAGATACGATCTTCGGTGCTATAATTTCATGCGTCTTAGACACCACTTGTTGGGTGTTCCTTTTCAAACATCCTTTCGTTCTTGCTTTTACTTGCGGTGCACTTACTCGATATCGGCGCGACTTTCAACACACACATACACACCACCACCACGACAAAACCCAAAAAAATGTCAAAAAGGGGCCGGAAATGGGTAGGAAAAAAGGGTAAATTTTCAGAAACCACACCAAAAAAACCTGAAAACTTTGAAAATATGCAGAAAAAAGATCTGTTCCTTGCTACACTGAACCTACGAAACCGTGAGATACATGACAACGGTGAAAACATGAACATGACCTGCTTCATATACCGTGTCTATTGCATCTATCTGTAGCTTTAAAACAAAGAACCAGACCCCCCAAGCAACCTGACTTTTGAGAGTGACGCCGGAGTACATATGAAGAGAATTGGAAAACAGTGACTTTTTGACGAGGGGAAAGGAGAGGTCCGTAGAGAGCGGAGACCACCGCGATACCAGACTCGATACTCGGGGTGGGGGGAGAGGGAGGGGAGGTCAAAAGAAGGGTGGTGGTGGTTTCGTGGTCGGTTTGGGGAGGGAGAGAAGTGAAGCCGGCAGGATGGAGGGTGTGGGAGATAGGTAGAGTGTAGGGTTGATGAGGAAGAAGGTGGTCCAGGCCCGGGCGTTTGACCCAGGCACACACACTCAGTGCTTGGACTCGTTCCGCTCAACCAGCTCGCCGACCCCGAGGCCGCGGCCAACCCGCACCTTCAGCTTGCGCGGGGCATCCTTCGGGTCCTTCGCGTCGCCGCCGGCATCGCCGACGGGCTCGCCCTCGTCGACGCCGTCCGAGGCGGCAGCGGCGGCGGCGGGGGGGGAGGCGCGGCCGAGCTCGTCGCGCTCGCGGTCGAGGTCGTCCTGCACCAGCTCGCGGATGTGGCCGAGGTCGAGCTTCATGCTGAAGGCGTCCTCGCCGTCGGCGTAGTACTTGGCCTCGACCTTCTCGGTCTTGAAGCCCAGCGTGTCGCGGTACAGGTGGATCGCGGCCTGGTTCGACACGCGCACGTGCAGGCTGACGTACTGCGCGCCGTACGTCTCGACCATGGCGAGTTCTGTGGCTTGCGTTAGTGACGAGCGGTCCTCTGATTCTGTCCCCTACCCCCCCAGCTCCAGAGTATCTCGACAGACAGGAAGAAGGCACCAAGGAAAAAAAAAGAGAGAGAGAGAGAGAGAAAACGGGGTGGGGGGCTACTCACGGCTCTGGCGCATCAGCTTCTCGGCAATGCCCAGCCGGCGGTGGGTGCGCATGACGGACAAGCTCGTGATGTGGCCGTGCTTGATGCCGTCGGCCGGCTCCTCCTCCATCTTGGCCAGCACGTAGCCGACGATCTTGGGGTAGTCGTACGGCGTCTTGGGCGGCCGCGACACGTCGACGGCCACGTACGACAGCTGCGGCCACGACAGCGCGTGGTACAGGTGGTACTTGAGGAAGTAGTTCTCCGGCAGGTTCTCCAGGTTCGCGTGCTGGATCAGCGGCACGTCGCTGACCTGGAGCACGCGGATGTCCATGGCGGCGGCGGCGGGGGTTTGGGGGTGTGGAAGCGGACGGGCGGGAGGTCGCGGTGGTTGCGGCGGTCGGAGAGGGCAGCGGGGCCGGGGCTGGGGGGGGGCGGGGGGGGGGGAGGGTTAGAGGGATCGGGGCGATCGGAGGCGCGGGATTTCGGCGGAGAGGGACACGGAAGGGAGATCGACGGTGGTGGCGGCGCAGATCGCGGGGCGGGAGGACAGGTCGTTGTGGTTGTGAAGGCGGCACGAGTGGAAAGTTGACGTCCGGTTCGCAGGGATTTTTTTCTGCGGCCAGCCCTGTGGCCAAAAGTCTGCATGCACTTCCGACGATTCACTTATCGGGGGATTCACGTACCGGGGCGCCAGTAACCCTAAGGAGCGGGGTGTTAGGGTTTCCGGCCCACCCGACCTGAACTGCCTTCGGCCCCTCAGTGTCTCTCTCTCTCTCTCTCTCTCTCGCTCTCTCTCGCTCTCTCAACTGCCACGGCAACATCACACGGCGTCGCGATCACGAGATGTCCGGAGCCGGGTATCGACCCAGGACTCCGTTTTCTCGTCTTCTTTTTTTTTTCCTCCTTTTTCCTCAAGCAACTTCCCGAGCAATTCCCTCGTGTATTTAATAGATCACGCCCACCGGCCCTAGACCTGCCCGGCCCGCAATGCGGCCGGTTCCCATTGGTGCGGCACCAAACGACGCCTGTCATTTCATCCGCCCCGGTTCGAGGGGTCACTTGGTTGGGTCTTTTTCCAGGCTGGCACCCTTGCAGCCGGGAAGTGCGAAAGCGAACGAGGCCGCACTTTAACCTGGGGTTGGGCTTTTCTCCGGGCGCGCGCATCTAGGGCCCAGCTATATAAACAGCCGGTCTGGGCCTGTTTCTCCCCACATAGAGCTCGTCGTTTCGGTTCTTCTCTCTCTCTCTCTTCATTTGATTCTCTTGTGTCCATCTTCTCCTCAAAACGAAACCGCAGTGTCCCTCTTCCCGTCCCCGTGGATTCCCCTGAATATCTACTCCCGACTCACAGCTTCACAATGGCTCGCACTCTTGAGGGCAAGGTTGCCATCGTCACCGGCGGATCGAGAGGTACGCACCTGACCCCACAGTCTTTCTACCCCCGTACACATATCTCTGCTAACACCCGCCACAGGCATCGGCCAAGCCGTCGTCGAGAAGCTCGCCTCGCAGGGCAGCAACGTGGTGATTAACTATAGTACCGAGGGCTCGCGCGCCGCCTCCGAGGCCCTCGCCGCCACGGTCGCCGCCACGCACTCGGTGCGCGCCGTGGCCGTGCAAGCCGACGTCGGCACGACCGCCGGCGCGGCGGCGCTGGTCGCCGGCACGCGCGCGGCGTTCGCCACGGCCGACGGCGGCTTCCAGATCGACATAGTGGTGAACAACGCCGGCATCGCGCGCAACGACCTGCTCCCGGAGATCAAAGTGGCCGACTTCACCGAGTCGTACCGCGTGAACGTGCTGGGCCCGCTGCTGGTCACGCAGGCGGTGGCGCCGTTCCTGCCGCACGACCGCTCGGGCCGCATCGTCAACGTGAGCAGCATCAGCAGCGGCTGCGGCTTCGTCGGCCAGAGCGTGTACGGCGGCACCAAGGCCGCCGTCGAGGCCATGACCCGCACCTGGGCGCGCGAGCTGTCCGAGCGCGCCACCGTCAACGCCGTCAACCCGGGCCCCGTCATGGGCCCCATGTACGCCGCCAACTCCGACGAGTTCAAGCGCCAGATCAAGCCGTGGATCGAGCACTCGCCGCTCATGCGCACCCGTGCTGGCATCGACGACCCCGCCCTCGTTGCCGACGAGCCGGCCTCTGGTGGTCGGCCGGCCTACACCAGCGAGATTGCCGGCATCATCGCCATGGTGGCCTCCGCCGAGGCTGCTTGGTGCACTGGCCAGGTCGTGTCTGCCAACGGCGGCATGCTTCTCGGAACCCAGTAACTGGCGCCCCGTTTGACAACTGTCTGTTTGCTCTTTACATGAACTTGTCATTGATCTTGTGTGCTTTGGTTAGGGTTAGCTCGGGTTAGTGTTCAACAAAGACTTTTCTGGTTTGGCTGTGACTTTAGCATTGGGTGACGTATTTTCATGTGTTGCGCTGGATCTCGTGGAGCATCATGCTACTTAGCATCACGCAACTTTGCTAAAACCTCGTATACTCCTTTGCAAACCTAGTTTGCCTCGTGATTCTTTCGGTGCCGCCGTCTTTCGACCGACTGGAGCGCTTCCACGAGAAACAGTTTCGGTGGATCTTCCAATTCTTTTCGGTGGGGGTGGGGGGGGGGGGTCAGACCCTAACCCTAGGTCGGGTATTTAGTCGCCTCCCGTCACACAATATTCCTGCTCGACAGAGTTCTTCCAGGACAAACGCCACGCAAACAAAGCATGCACATCTCACCACTCTCGCTGTATACTACACACCCAAGCTCACAACCGGCCGGACGAACACCACACCGCCTCCTCACCAGACTGAACAGTCGACCACCCGACCCCAGCATTACCAAGCAGAACAAACCATGGCCGCCGACCCCGCCGCCACCGGAGGCCCCACCGCCGAAGGCACCGCCGCCGCCGCGGCGCCTCGCCGCCACCAGGGCGCGGACGAGGACGACCTGTTCGCCGGCGCGCTCTCGCTCGAAGACGACATCTACGCCGCGGGCTACGCCGCGGGCGTGCGCGACGGCGCGCGCGCGGGCCGCATCGAGGGCCGCTCGCTCGGCCTGGCGCAGGGCTTCGACAAG
>LNGL01000002.1:388750-414609 GCA_001510565.1 Knoxdaviesia proteae | reverse complement strand
ATGGTTTCCCACACGCCGGTTGACCCCAGGGATTGTTTCTGCCGGCGGACACGCGGGCGTGCGTTAGTTAGCCTGGAGGTTTGTCGGCGGGTCTCTGTCCGCGTCTCGGGTGCCCGCCCCAACGCTTCACTTCAGTAACCGTCCACCTGCATCGCCGTACCTGGGAGATCGAAACCACGCCGCTCACGGCCTTCGCAGCCACTTTGGACGTCATCTCAACGGTTCGTCGGGTCCAGCTTTCGCTCGTTCTTGCTCAGAGAGGTGTATCGTCCGCTATCGGCGTCCGCTGAATCAATCGCTTCGTTCGTTTCGGTGTCGGGTGGTCTCTTCTTCCGTCAACGAGTCCTTGTTTGGCGTCGTCAGGATTGAAAAGCTGCATCGACAAACGCAAAATGACTGCTTCGAGATTGGATGCCCCCTGATTGGCTGCAGCCAGAATCCAGTACCCGGAGATCAACCGAACCACTCGGTGTACAGGTACTTTGGGCCCGGGGAAACTCTGCAGCCATTGGCCAATCAGAAGCTTGGATTGCGCAAGCTCTGGGTTTGGCAGGGTTCTGTGCTGTACGTACCTTTTTTTCATTTTTTTCATTTTTTTTCTTTTTAATTTTAATCTGTAATTTTTCTTTTTCTTTTTCCCGGCTTGTTTGCTGAGTTGAGCTTCCGTCACCACAGCAGCACGCACACAAACACGCACAAACACAGCACACTCCCGTGCCCTGAAGCTCGCTCACTCACTCGCACAATTGAACAAAACTGAACAAATTGGAGAGATCTGCCAGTACATTTTGAAAATAACTAGCCCTAGCCAATCCCTAAATGCTATGCTTCGTAAAGACCAAGACTTTTGCTCTCCACAGAGGGCGGCGGAACCCTCCAGGAAAAGGCGACAGAAAAAAGAAACAGAACCCAAGATCGTAAACCCAAATAACACACCAGAAAGACCAAAAAAAATACATATAGCCAGCAGGAAGATTTGCAGATCCGAGATCGTCTGGCCGAGACCGAGAGGCAAAACGACTCGAATCAGAATGGTCATGGCTGTAAACCCAAGTGTGCCCAATACCCAAACACCCTCCCAAGACACCGACGAGAACAGCTTCGTATACGTTCTAAACAGACCCCCCGCCTCACTTCCCCCCAGCGTTCCAGAGTTTTTAGGTTAATTTACATGGATGGATCGGAAAAGAGAAAGCCAAAAAGAAAGAGGGAAAACAAAATCGGACCGGAAGAAAGGTGTAATGAACGCGAATTAAAAAAATTAGAGACGGAAAAAAAAAACGTCAACGAGACAGAAGAGACGTAACTAAACTGAGAGGAAAAACTAAAGAGAAAAGGGCGGCACGGTTGCCACGCGAAGCTTCAGTTGGGGTGTTCATGAACAGTCCGTCTCGACGGGCGGTAGCCAGTCTATTCCTTCTCAGTGGCGCCGTTGGCCTCAGCGGAGAAAGTCTCCTCGACAGGCTTGGTGTCGGCAGGAGTCGCGTCACCGACAGCAGCCTGAGCAGTGGGCTCAGCGGCAGTGGGCTCAGCGGCGACGGCCTCGCCAGTGGCAGGCTCACCAGCCGGGGCGGGAGCGGGGGCCGCGTCGAAGGGAGCAAGCTGCTCCTCAGCAGAAGCGAGAGTGTCGGAGGCGCCACCGTTGGCGTCGGTATCGGCCATGACCGCATCGTTGATAGCCTCAGGCATGTCAGTCGCACCGAAAGAGGCCATGTCAGCGCCATTGGCCTCAGCCTTGACGGTTCCGGCAGCATTGCCGGCAGCCTCGCCAGCGACGTCGTCGGCCTTGGTGGCCGCAGCAGGAGCGGGGATGGGCTCGTCGATCTTGGGGGCAGCATCGACCTTGGCGTCCTCGGCAGTGAGGCTGGTGTCTCCAGCGGCCTGATCAGCACTGGTTCCGGTGGCGGCGAACGCCTCAATGACCTTGATGGCAACCTCAAGGGTGGCAGCAGGGCTTCCAGGCTCCCGAGCAAGGACCTTGCCAGCCTTATCGATGATAAACACGCCACGCGTGGTGCCCTTGGGGGTCTTCTTGAAGCCAATGGCTTCAATGAGAGTTGATGACGGGTCGCTGATAAGCGGGTACATCAAACCCTGCTTATCGTGGAATGAGGCGTTAGACTTAGGCGAGTCGGACGACAGCCCATAAAGAGCAAAGCCTGTGGCTTCAATCCGGTGATAAGCATCCCGGAAGCTGCACACTTGGGTTGTGCCTAGACATGAAGACAAAGAGACGAAGATAAAAGGGTTAGAGACATGCTAGGGCAAAGAGGTGTAAGCTTGCACAACACAAGAAGAAGAAAGGCCACATTCACTTACAACCAGGGGTGGAGGCGCGAGGATAGGTGAAGATAATCACACCAACGTTGCTGGACTTGATTATCTCCTCAAGAGTAGTCTTGGTTCCGTCAAAGAGTTCGACAAGACCACCAAAATCCTCGAGGGTAACAACGTCTCCGACGGCCGGAGCAGTGGTCGGCGGGGTTCCGGTGGCCGAGGCCTTCTTGCCGGCACCATTGGCTCCACGAGCCTTCTTGGGAGGAGGCGGGGGAGGGGGGGCCGCAGGGGCGGGACGTTTGCGGAGGGTAACAGGCATTTTCGGGGAGAATTTCGTGAATGGGTTTCTAGTAGGAGCGCAAGTGAGTTGTTAGATAAATGGCCGAGTAAAGACGAAAAAAAGGGGCGCAAACAGCAGTCCGCAGGGGAGAAAAAGTAGAACGAAGTGAGTCGCAACGGTATGACGATGGCAATAGTGCTTATGCGCAAACGATTGGATGGTTGTGGATGAAGATATGCCGAAAGGCGCGAACCAAGCTGGGGAAGTCAAAGTCCCGAGAATTGCGTCGCAAGATGGCGCAAAAAAAGAAGCCGACGTCAAATCAGGGAAAAGTGACAGGGGTAGGAAGGTGGGAGGAAAAAGGGAGAAACGGGAAGGCAAAGGGGGAAAAAGCGAGAGAGAGAAAGGGAAGAGAAAGGGAAGAGAAGGAAGAAGCAGTTCCGGAAGATGAACAGCAAAAGGGAAGACGAAGGAAGGAAATTCAAAAGGCAGTGAAGTGGGAGAAGAGATGAAGATTACTTACCAGCTGGAAACAAGGTGGCCGACGAAGGCGAAAACCTGCAGTGTCAAGTGGTGTAAGCGTGAATCCGAAGGACAAGGCCCAAGACTGAGAACAGCCAATTGAAGATGAAAAGAGAGACGGAAGGTGGAAGATGGAGGGAAAGGGAGAAGGGAAGGGGAAGAGGGAATGGAGAAGAGAAAAGAAAAGAAAAAAGAAACAAGAGGGAGATGGAAAAGAAAAGAAAAGAAATACAGAGTGGGAGGGATGAAGAGCGAGATCGGGGATGCAGGGAGAAGGAAGAGGAAAAACGCATGTACGTACGGGTTGGGGTTCCAAAGAGTTGCCGGTCTTTGGGGGGAGAGGAAAAAGTGGTGTGTAGGAGGGAAAAAGGAAAAGAGGAAGAGAAGGGAAGAGGAAAAGAAGAAGAGGAAGAGGAGGGCAGAAGAAGAAGAAGAAAAAAAATAAAAAGGTGACGAGGGAACGAGAGGACGAGAAGGGAAAGAAGAAAAGAAAAGAAAAAAAAGAATCAGGAACGATGGAGAGAAACGTACATTCACAAGAGAGTCCTGAGTGGTGGTGGTGGTGCTTACTTAATTCCGCACCGCGAGACGAAGATGGAAGGAAGCACGGGGACGAGAACGAGAGCAGGAGAGAAAGAGAAAGAGAGAGAGAGATGCGAGGAAGAGGGAAAACACCGGCGGAAGGAGTGGAATGCAGCCACTCACACACGTTCTGCTATTACGAGAGGAGGAACGACGGTACGTTTTTTCTCTCTCTCTCTCTTAACTTGGGGGAACACAACAACGACAAGTTAACGCAGGGTCGGGCGGCGAGACACGCCGAAGAGAGAGACGGAGACGAGAGAAGCGGACTGGAGAGAAGCCATCCACACATACATATGAACATGCCTGTATGTCATCTCATTACGTCCGTCCATACAAACGGAACATTCACTACGCTACACTAAACGACCTCCAGGCTACAGATGGTCCATTGACTTCCTGCTTGCTTCCTCTCCATCCATACTGTACATACTTCATACCTAAGTACGTCCATGCATGTAGCAATGTACTCTCCCACACACGCGCAGAACACAGCACGTTAAAACAGGAGAGAAAATCATGGCTGGCTGCGTCTTTGGGGGGGAAAGACGAGTGTTCCACAAGCCAATCACGGCCAGGAAGCACAGAGAGGAGAGAAAGGGACTCGGCAGTAAGAAATAAAAAAAAAAAAAGAAGAAGAAAAAAAGAACCGATTTGCAGTACGTACCGTTTGTCTGCAAGTCACCGGGACTCCCTCTTTCACTCTTGCTTGCAACGAGTGACATCTGCATGGCAGGAAATAAACACACAAGAGGGCTCTGGCAAAAGTCTCCCGGACTGGCATGTACCGCAAACTTGCAGAACTGGGGGAGTTGTGGGGTGGGGGGGGACGGCTAACGAGTCCAAGAAGAAAACAGGACAGTTAGCTGGGTCATGTTCGAGCATCCGTTGGTCCAAGCTTTTGCTTCCGACGGCTGTTGTTGTCTGTCGACTTGATCTTTTCTGTCCTGTGTTGACTTGGGGGCCAACGAGAGAAGACGCGAGAGCGAGACTGCGGGTCTGGCAAGGAAGATACAACACATGTGTACGTACATACATGGAAAACACGGAGGCCGAGGCGGGAAAGGATCCAAGAAAGAGGGAAATCGTAAACACCGGAAATCGCGGTTCCTTCTCGCAGAGTCCCCCTCCATACAAGCTAACCTGCTAGTATATGCGTATCCGAAGATTGACGGGATCTGGAGCCGAAGAGTTCTGGCTTGGGGGCTTCACAGGACCTCGGGTGACATTGCAGCCAGTGGCCTCCAGAGAAGACAGCAGGAAGCTCTAAAGGCTGAAGGAAAAGAAAAAAAGAGAGAAAAAGAAGAGAAAAAAAGAGAGAAAAAAAGAAGAAAAAAACCAGCATCTCATCGGAAATAACCCCCGAAGAACGCTGATCATCACACCGATGACTGCTCGCCCGTAAATACAGCCCTGGCCATCCTCTCGCCCACCCTCGACCGTTCATTGCAGGAGAGAACAGCTCTACGGCTCAAGCTTTGCAGTCAAGTCTCCACACCCACCCACCAAACCACAGTCTGCCCCTGTTTAGCCGCTCCATCGGAATGGATCGACGTACCAGCATGAACGAGTCCACAGAGACACCGGACACAACCCCAACCCTAGACCTGTCGACAATGCCAACCTCCACAGTTCGTCCGCGGACGCAAAGGCGTTTCTGCGGTAAAACACCGCACAGTATCAATGCATCCTCAGCTCTCTCGTTCGCCCCTTAACCGTGGAAGTGACCAATAGACAAGGAATCTCTCATCCTGCCTTGCTCAGTAAAGTGGCGCTTTCCGTGGGCATAAGGGTTACCTAGGGTTTCGCCGCTCTAACCTCGTCTGAAAAGTCGCGCGACAATCGCGGTTGCGACATGGTCAATTCATTTCCGGGAAAAGTCCATTCCATTCAATGTTTCAGTAGCTGCTGATTCTCCAGCATTCTCTCCCGGTTACTACCAGCAGGGACACCCCCAAGTTGAAAGAAGACTCCATTTCCTTCTTCAGCTGGGCTCTCTCGCCCGCTTCTGTATTCTCTCGGTCCTGCCACTGCGTCCCCGCGCACTACCGGCTTCTCGCCGCCTTTTTCGTTGTTCCAGCTCGCAAACTCGTCGAGATCCCCATCTCCATCTCCAGCTCCACGGCTTCGCCACTTCTCCAATCTTGACGATAACTGGCCCACGCTACCGACCATGGCCTCGCCACGCCCTGCACGCCTCCAGGCCTCTCTCGCTCCGCTCCTCCGCCGCACAGCGTCCCCATCTGCCTCCCCACCGGCATCGTCGTCCCGGGGCATCCGCCGCCGCCAGACCCGAGCCTCCTCTTCATCGCCATCGCCGGCGCCATCGCCAACTGCAGCCCTCCTCGCCACCCCAACCTGGTCCATCCGCTCGCTCCTCCCGACCCCGTCTTCCCACCCACCCTCCTCGAACACCCCATCCCCCGCCGCCGCCTCCGAAACAGTCTCAAAAACAACCCTCCACCACCTCCTCCGCCTCTCCGCCCTCCCTCCCCCGGCCTCACCCGCCGACGAATCCACAATGCTCCGCACCCTGCAGTCCCAGCTCCGCTTCGTCGAGCACATCCGCCGCGTCGACACCGCCGGCATCGAGCCCCTGCGCGCCATCCGCGACGAGTCCCCGCATGCCGTGCGCGAAGCCACTCTCGGCCTCGCCCAGCTCAAGGACGTTCTGGACGCCGAGTCGCGCGTGGGCCACTACAAACGCCCGCGCCGCGTCCGCGCGGCGGCGGCGCCCGGTGCGGCGGCGGGGACTGAAAACAATCCTCCGGCCGCCGGGTCAACAACTGCAGCTCCGGCTGGTGATGACGAGTGGGATCCCTTAAAGACTGCCTCCAGAACCGCTGGCCCTTACTTTGTAGTCAAGAGTGCCAAAGAAGGCGCTGATTAGAGAGCAGAACGAAAGCAACAGAAATACATTTAAGCCATCGTTTACCGTTGCTATCTCCCCTCCCATATCTCCCATGACCATACCTCTTACAAAGCCAGGGCAAATGCAAATGCGAACCTAAGGAACTGTCAAGGCCTCCAAGAAGCAGCATACCAAAAAGAGTAGCGAATCCAGCAAAGAAGCAAAGCACCCAAGCAAACAATACTAAAGGCAGAAACACAAAGGCAGAAGAAAAAAGGGGCAACTTGGTTGTAAAACTATCGTGAGGGTGCGTAGCGGTCATTATCAGATGCTCATGCTTGAAAAATCCCAGACTCCTTGCCTCTCGCCATGTCCGATAACGCCAGATGAAAAATGCAAACGCTAGTGGCCCATATCCACTCCTCCTCCTCCTTCTCCTTGTCCTCCTCTTCCTCAATCTCCTCCAGTCGGGGCTGGACGACGCTGCTTTCAGATCCAGGTCGGACAAGCTTTTGGCCTTTTTCACCTAGGTCTGAGTTGCCTTCTTACCCCCCTGGTTGTCACGATTGCGGTTTCGGCGGCGCTTGGAGCCCGCCACGATCCATCCACTTCCCTCGCCGCCGCTGTTGTTGCTCGAGTTGTGGTTATTGTTGCCGGTGCTAGCGCTGGCGCCATGGCCATGGCCGTTGCCGTTGCCGTTGCCACTACCCGAGTTGTGGTTGCCGTTGCTGGGGCCCGGACCGTGACCGTTCCCGTAGCCGTTGATCTTGCCATTAGCCTTGCCGTTGGCCTTGCCATTGTTGCCGTTTCCGTGGGCGTTCACGTTGCCATTGGCCTTGCCATTACCGTTGGCCTTGCCGTTGACGCTGGCCTTGCTGCTACCGTTGCTGGTGCTCCGGTGACGACCAGCCGGAGCCATCTCCTGAGGCTGGGTAGACGACGATTGCTTGGGGCCACGATGGGCCTGCTGGACCTGCTGGTGGGGACGGGTCTGGCTTGGGCCTCCCGGACGCGGCACACGGTTGGGCTCAATCTCCCGCAGCTCTCCGGTTGTGGCCTTGGGCTCATTACGGCGAGAAGGTGCCGGGTACTCAACGTCTTCCCATTCAACCTTCTTGAGGATGACGTCCATGATGTTGCGGTAGCTAGCATGGCTGCTGAGCTCGTTGCTGGCATCAAAGTTCTCCACGCCAAAAGCACCGCTGATGGCCTGCAGGCCAGCAACACCAAACTCCATGTTAGAAGTGCGATAAAGGAAGCCAAGGAGGTAGTCCTTCTCCGAGAACACGTTGATCAGGCGACCAGCAACCACACTCTTCAGGGTCATCCAGACCTTGGCCTCCGACGGGGCCGGGCTTCCAACCAGGACAACCGAATCGATCAGCCCGAACTGGCGTCTTTCGGCAAGGATCATGAGGCACGAGTAAATGGCCCGGGCACCCAGGCTGTATCCGATAAGGCTGATGGGGCGACCACCCTGGATCCGTCGCTGAATGGCATCGGCCAGGACGCCTCCGAGTTTCTCGGCGCGCACCATGGCCACGCCCCAGGGGTTATCAATGATCTTGTTGACCTTCTGCAGACCAACCGGCCACTTGTTGGTGACCATGCTGTTGAAAACTATTTGCCAGAAAAAAAAAGGGTTAGAAGGATTATCTTCTTGATAACTTGAACTAGCTGAGTAAGAGTGGAGGAAGAGAAAATAGGGGCTGCAAACTTACTGTTTCCATTGACGAAATCATTCTTGGCGCTCTTCCAGCACGCGCTCTTGACCACAGTCTCAAAGGCGATGCCCATGGCGATGAGAGTGTTCACCTCCCACCGAATAGAAAAGACCTCTGTGTTGTGAGTCAGGCACTCCCAGGCCTTGCCATCATCATCCTTGTCAAGCATCCAGCCGCCAACGACATAGGTCATGCGGAGGCGGCGATCGCCGCCCTCGATTTCCCGCGGATCGGTCATGTTGTCCGTCATCTTACCCCGGATGGGATGGAAAGCAAAGTCCTGAATGTCCCGGCCGTATCCGTCCATGGTCTTGCCGGTGGCCTTGGCACCATAGAGGGCAAAGATGGAGCCCATGGTAACGGGATTCTCGGACATACCACCAATGAGCTGGTTGGCCAAAATCGGGTTGAGACGGCCACCGCGGCCGGGGATGACGCACATGTCCGTCTTTGCAAGCACCGGGGGAAGCTGGCCGCGGTACATATCAGCAGCAGCAGCCTCGGCCGCAGAGCGAGTGATTTGGGTGCGGGCCCGGTTAGCAAGGGTCGCAAGGCCCGCGGCGCTGTTGGCTCCGCCCTGGGCATAAATGAACTCGTCGGAAACGGTTCCGAACGTGGTGGCGATGCGCAGCTCAGCCTCGACAAGAATGGCGAAGCGAAGGTGGATTGAAGAGATAAGGTAGCACATGAGCTCCCGCGAGTAACCCGAGTATTCCTCGAGCGCGAGAATGCCGAGGAACACAACATAGAACACCAGCTTGCGACGATCCTCATGCAGGCCCCAAAGGGGGGTTCCGATCGGCTTGAATCTCTTGACTAGCTTGTAGTCGACGAGATGCAGGCCAGGAGGGCGAATAGGTCCTAAAAACAAGAGTTCAGTCTTGTTAGTTGTCCGAAGTCACGTTTTGGCGTAAACCGAATGTTGGATGATATCCTTCACTTACCCGAACGAACTTGGGTAGCGGCGCCAGCGTTGTTGTTAGCGACATTCTGGGCGTTGCGGCCACCGTTGCGACCTCCGCGACCGTTGAAGTTGTTGCGAGCACCACGGTTGTTGTAACTGTTGTTTTTCCCTCCGCGGCCATTGTTGTGTCCAAGCGGAGTGTTGGCGGGATCGCGCACGTCCAGGTCCTTGAGACGGTTCAGGACCACGGTCTGCCACTTCTTGAAGGCAGACATCTGCTCACGCTTCAGCTCCTTGAGCTGGGTCGTATCATCATCATCGTCGGCGTGAATGTCAATGCCCTTGTTCGAGGGATCGGTCTAGAATATGGCCAAAGAAGACTATGTTAGCCTGATGTCCGATGGCTTTCCACCTCTCTCGTGTTCCTCCAGAACCAAGAATGTCTTTTTTGTTCTATTTCTTCCGGGAATAGGGGAAGTCATCGTCTTACCACAGGCCATCCCTCAAAGGGGTTCTCCTTCTCGACGGGAGTTCCGTTGGGAGAGTCGAACGCATCGCCAATGTTCTTGTTCATTTTCTCGACGATTCTGGTGATGAGCAGGGTCACTTCCTCCTTTTCGTTGAGGGACAGAACACCGGTCAGGTCAGCCGGACGGCGCTGATGGCCGTGGTTGCTTCGGTTTCCGCGAGCCATTCTTCTGGGATTTCTGGCAATCTATCACGATCTCTTGTTAGTACAATGGCTATCTTGCAAAGGCACTGCCGTGGAACAAAATGTGTATCCAATCGGGGTCGCCGTCGCCGGGGATCGCGATGTTTGCCGAGGACGCCTTGCCGGGTTGACCTACTGGAGAATGCCAGGTTCTGTAAGTGGAAGTTAGTGGTCTGCGATCGTGGTATGCCATTGTGAAGGGTTGGTTGCGAAGAACCGCAAAAGGGTTCGATTCTTGGTTAGAGGGGGAAGGGGATGATGTGAAGGCTGACAGGTAAATGGGTAATTCAATGTTGGGTCTTCCCAAGCGAAAAAGTGGTGATGGTTGGTGGTTGATGTGCAAAGTGAAGAATTTGGAAAGTTGGGAGAGGAAGAAGAGAAGAAACAAAAATTACCTTCAGGATCCGGAGTGAGGTTTTATATCACCGGCGCAACGATGTGAGATACTCGCTGGCTTGTGAATGATGCCAACAGAGACCAGCACACAAAGGGTCTATCTTTGTCTGTGGTATGAGACCAGGTTAGATCGTGCGTCTTTGATCAAGAAAGGGAAGGGGGGGGGAGGTTATCGTTGCTTCAGTATGACAGTCCATACATCTTGGTGTGGGAGTGCGTATTAGAGAGACGAGACTTTGAGGTGGTTGAGAGGCCGCACATGGGAATACTCTTACCCCTAGGGCGTATATCCTAGAGAGAGAGAGCGTTAGTAATGTCTGTCAGAATATATCCCAAGAGTCAAAGAGCAAGACATACCTGACAGAGGAGTTTTAACGTGATTTCACCGGTATTAGGAGGAGTTTGATTGATAGGCTTGTGACGAAGAGAGATTCTAGCGGATATGAAGTATGTTAAGGAGAAAGAAGAAGAAGACAGGAGACAGAGAAGATGATGCGTCCGTAATAGAAGCTGTAGAAGACGCAAGTGAAGTGGGTATAGGACAATAAATAATAGGCAGGCACAAAGTAGACTGTTGATCTGATAAGATCTCAGTCTCAAAGACAATAAACACAAAGGAGGAACAGCAGGCTCCAAGTAGTCTTTCAGGGTGTATGCCGGACAATAGCATCCATTATCACTCAGAGACGCGTCAAGATAAGGGAGCAAGGTATGGATATCACTATGATATGTGAATCATCAAGAACGAAGAGGTCGCCTAGGGTTGACTCTTGTTCTACTCAGTCACAAAGAGTCATAGAACAAGAAACCAGGGAAGATGGGGAAAGAAAACACGGTGTATTAACGATGTGATATAAGTCAGGGACACGGAATAACCATTCCAGAACTAACAGGAGGCGTGTGGTATAGTATCTGAGAGCAGAAGATTCATGATATTTGTAAAGAGGATTCTGGGAATGTTGAAGTGGTTGTTTTGGAGGCGCGTGTGTGTGTTTCTCGTGATAGAATGGTAATAAGTGAAGAAATATTGAAGGAGAGAGGAAGAAACCGCAGAAGCTGTGAGGTTCAGGGCTAGGCAGAGAAAGAAATAGAAGATGGATGTAGCGAGTGACTGGCAGGTGGGCATAAGAGGAAGGCACGAATCATGCTCCGTGTCAGAGAAGACGTGCGGAGGCCACAGACGGAAGGAACAGGCCCATCAGCCATGCTCATGACCGTTAAGGAAGGAGGTCATGAGCGGGCGACCGAAGAGACCCGGAAAGGAAAGAGCGGCGGGAGGGGCGTGCAGTGCGGGAAGGAGCTGGCGGCCGAGTGCCTTCCGTCTCTCTGCGTCTCTCTCTCTCTCTCTCTCTCTCTCTCTCTCTCTCTTTCTCTTTCTCGCTCTCGCGCTCTCTCGCGCTCTGCGGGTGTGTGCAGCTGTGTGCAGCTGTCCGAGTGCCCCAAGCTTCCACCGTGCTCGAAGATTCTGACCGATCCAGGTATGCGGGCTGAGAGTGGGATGCACATCTAGGGTTCATGCATCGATGCTTCACGTGTCTGGGCCGTGTTGCGTTCTCTGGGAGGCGTGGCCAGGGCCCGGGGGTCAGGCTCTGCGGGGACTGGAACACGGTTCTCGCGCCGGCAGATGTGTGTGTTCAGATCGAAAATACGCCAGGTCCAACGCCGGCGAGAGCGGGGCTGAGGTCCGGGGGACAGTATCGGCGTCTTCGGTCTGCGGCAGCGCAGTGTCCGCGCGCATCCAGCAGGTCTCCAAGGTTTGTTCGTTCGCGCAGTGACTGCAGCGACTGTGTCCGCGCGCTTCGTCCTGTGAGAATCGCACCGCACAAGATCGGGAATGCCGCACACACACACTCACTCACACACATACGAGCAGAAGTCACTATAGGCGGCCTGGAAGGTACTCTTATAAGCATTCTTCATAGCCCAGGTACCAACTCAGTTTGCATGCTCCCATGCTTCTTTCATATTCCGAGAGTCACACATGCCAGACCTAGCCAAGTTTATCCCTTCCCGGGGCCCATCTCCTGACTTTGTACCGCAAACAACATCCACCACCTCATGAGCTCTTAGATATGACTACCACAAGGGGCTGGGTTTGTTTTCCAGAGCCTCTTGATTGCTTTGTACTAGGCAGTCTTATATGTGCAGGTAGAGGAATGGCAGCCTGCATAATCTGATAGGTGTTAGTGCAGATACTCAGACTTATTAGAGGCTCTAGAGCCAGCCACTTGAAGTGCACCCAGTTGAGACCACAGAGCTTCCACTATCTGAGAAAGCAGGTTGAATGCATTGCAGACACAATACTCCCCCGCACAGGTACCTTGCATACATGTTCCTCGCAAAACTCTCCAGTGACACACTCACCCACCCCGCCAGTGAGCATCTAGAGCAGTGAGACGACATTCGCAGTTACACGAGAAACAAGCACGCAGCAAACACCTACCGGCTCAGTCAAGACTACCCTCCTAGCCGCTTACCCCGGCTCCGGTCCAGAAACTCTGGCTTTTCCACCTCATAATGGCAAGTTTCCTCCCAATCGATGTTGCTTCAGGGGTCAACCCCAACCCTAGACAGGCAGACAGGGAACCCTAACCCTAAGCTTCGATACCCCGCGATCGTCATGATGAGATAAAAAAACCAGCAAACACCAAAATTCGGAGTTCCTGACAAACCCAAAACCCGCCGACAAAATCTCCAAGCGCGAGCGCACCTCCCACAACCTGACCATCCGCCGACATCTTCTACACGCACTAAGAGGGCCTCAAAAACACTCACAAGACATCTGAGGCCAGGCTTTTCCCGATTCTTTCAGGGCCCCTATTACGTCACATTCCTGCTGGAAATCTACACGCTGGTCCCAGAACATTCCAGCGGCAGCGACACAGCGTGATTCCCCCCCGACACAATCACCACACCACCGGTTTTCTTCCCTGCTCAGCCCTCTCTACGTCAACCACAATCACGGGACGTTCCGGCTGAGGACACACACACACACACACACACACACACATAAACACCTGCAGCCTTAACCCACCGCGGACATTCCTTTTCTTTCTTTCTGTCTGTGAATCAACACACTCTCTCCGACAACTGTCTCTCCCGCTGCTATTGTCCCCCCCCAACACACTCCCACCGCTTGTTCCCGCCCGAGAACATGTCCTCCCACCACACACGGCCATCCCGCCCCGGCGGCGCCCGCCGCAGCCGCGCAGCCGCAGCCGCAGCAGCGCCGACAACCACAACCACGACAACCACCTCCGACGCCGCCCCGGCGCCGGGCGCGGCCACGGCGCCGATCCTGCGGCTGCGCGGCGCGCACGCGCCGTCTGCGCGCACCGTGCAGTGGGCCGAGACGGTCGTGGATAACGAGAACATGGGCCGCAAGAGCTCGAAAGGTGAGCCGCTTTCCCCCCTCTCCCCTCTCCGCTTTCCCCGTGCTGTTAGCCGGCCCCCAGAACCCTTCTGTGGACGGGAGATATGTGGCGGCGCGAAGAACCAGATTGGTGGCCGGAAGAAACCATGCGTGCCCAGCGAGAAGACCCGCGTGGTGGCTGACAAAAACAATACCCCCGCGAACAGTGTGCTGCATCTACCACCGCCCGCGCGCAGTGGACGAATCCAGCGACTCCTCTTCGTCGTCCTCGTCCTCGTCGTCGTCCTCAGACTCCGACTCCGACAACGACCGCGCAAAGCCTTCCTCCGGCAGCCGGCGCCCGCCGCCCGACCACCGCAACCACGACCCCGACTGCCCCCACAACCACGACCACGGTGACGGCGGTGGCGGTGGCGAGGACGGCCGCGGCCACCGCGACGGCAAAGTTCCCGCGGGTCGTCGACCGCATCGCCGGCCCAGCCCGAACGCCTACGAGAAGCAGCCGAAGCCGAAGCCCCGGCCGCCGACCGGTGGGTCTGGTTCCGGTGGGGGTGGCGGGGCGTTGCAGGCGTGATACACGGCTGGTTTTTTTGTCGACTGGGGCTTTTTGCTGGGAGGTGTTCGTTATATATTTTTTTTACCACATGGTTTGGGGGTTTGGAGTCCTCAACATATATTCTGCGACAGGGTTCACGGCGTTTCTTTAGTTTGCTGCTTCTCAATATGACGTCCTTAATGAGCTTCTATACCCTATGATCCATGATCTGCCCTTCCACTTCTTGATCTGGATGCCTTTGATGCCCCAGTTGCCTTTATGAGTGATACCAGGTCTTTACGTGAACCTGCATCTTCTCTAGGTTCCCACTCTTCAGCTCAAACACTCCAACACCAGAGTATCAGGTTTAACCAACCTCAACTTCACAAGAGCGGACAGCACCTAAGAAAGGGAGAACTTCTTGTTCTATTAACCATTATACCTTTAAATTAAACAACACATACAAACAAGTTTAAAAGAACTGACCCAAGCACACACACACACACACACACACACACACACACATATACATGAAAGAAGAACCAAAGAAGTCTATCCATAGGGAAAAAAAGAAAGAGGTAGTAAGGACAGATAACACTGAGAATTATAAACAGGCTGGACTTGAAAAGAGAGGTAAACCGAGAAATAAAGGGACAAAACACCACCATAGTTCCTCTCCACTCCCATTTAGAGCTATATCCATATCCATAAATTAACTGCTAGGAAAGAGAAAATAGTGAGGGACAGACGGAAATAAGACAAATTTCTTTTGGGGAGGGTGGAGGAGGGTTAAGTTTTTGAGTGACACACATGACGTGTTTAGTGGGAGAGGGTTGTGAAGTAGAGAGTGGTGGTAGAGAGAGACTCTCTCTCTCTCTCTCTCTCTCTCTCTCTCTCTCTCAAGAGGGAGGAGTAGGGAGAGAAAGAAAGAGACCATGACAGTACTGAAATAGAGAGAGACGAAGACACAGCACAACAGAGCACAGAACAGCACAAAAAAAGAACGCAACAGATCCCTCAAAAGTCCGGCGGCGGCAGCCCCAGCATACTGGGCACCTGCTTCCTTGCCACCCCGCGCGCCCGTTTCTCCGGCCGCGGCACGCCCTGGATCGCCCGCGGCTCCTTCATCAGTGCCGGGTCGAGCTTGGCCGGGATGCGCGTCACCACCGCACGGTAGTCGCCGGGAAACTTGCTATGTGGCACCGGGATCGACGCCGTGCGCCATAGGTGCTCGGAGCGGTCGTACAGGAACGGCAGCAGCTGCGTCTGCTGGCGGCGCGCCACCGGCGACGGTGTGCCGGGGGCCGACGCCGACAGGAACGCCGACGAGAATCCGTTGGCCTTCGCCGACGCGCGGATGACGGACAGTCGGGACAGGCCGGTAGTAATTCCTGACGAGAGACCGCCGCGGCCGCGCGATTTCTTGGCTAGGATGATTTCGTCGAAAAGGCGGATCGACGGTTCCGACGACGCATGGCGTTCGCGCTCATGGATAAACTCATTGAAGGCTGCATTGTGAACTGTTAGCTTCATTCTTTCCGCGCCGAGTCAATACACTGGGAGAGCAAACAAACCTTGGGTACTGCGCATCATGATAGCATATTCCTGCTGCTCGTAGGGAAGACTCTTGATGAACCCATCCAGGTCAAACGCAAACACCTGGCCGTGGTTCCGCTGCTCTCGTGTCGGCCGGCCCATATACTTGCGGTAAGTATACATCAAGCTGGCCTGGCACCGGGCAAAGGCGGCGCGCACACGGTCGGCATGGAAGGCAGCCGGGCACACCAGAGACACGTGGCCGAGACAACGGCCACGAGAAATTGTTGGACACCCGCTGCACTGGTATACACCTTCATCGGTATCGCACCGTTCATCGCAGATGGTGCACGTGGCGTGCCAGCCCGACGAAGACGATATCGACGACGAACACGACGACGCGGTGCGGTTCCCAGAGCCTCCGGAAGCTGCTGATGTCGATTCGAGGTTGAAGCAGTGGCCTTCCACCCACATCGTCTCCGCGGTGTTGCGTACCGGCTGGATCAGCATGTTCGGCATGATCGTCGATGCCGCGAGCGTCGACTGTGCGTACGTCGAGGGAGCGTACCTGGCACTGCCAGACGCGCTGTTAGGAGCACCCGCGGGGCCATACGCTCCAAACGAAGACCTCGAGTCGATCGACACTCCCGAAACCGACAGGCTCGTCGAGTGGCCGTTCAGGAAGGGCAGGCTTGGCCTATGCAGGGGCGCGCGGTCCATGCCGAACGAGGAGGACCGGCGGGCACGGTCATCAAAGTTGCCCGAACGCTTCTCTCGGAGAATGCCCGACACTTTGCTGTTACCGGTAGGCGGGTGAACAGCCGAGGCGGGCGAGTGAGGGATGGGGAAAGCTCCACTGAACGACGCAAATCCCGAGTCGCTTCTAGAGACCGGGGTGATTGGCGGAGGAGGGAAGTTGACTGAGACTGGCGAGAGGGACGACGGTGGACTGGCGTGCGAAGACCGGGAGGTTCCTGGCCGTTCTAACCGACCAGTCTCAGAGATGGAGTGGCAGAAGGCATTGAACACGGGGGCTCGCGTCTCGGTACCGGGACCGTCAGGGTCACCAAAGGAGGACGAGCTCTGGGTGACCCACCGCGCTAGCGAGCTGGGGGTGGGAGTGGCGGTGAATATGGAGGCGTTTTCGGCAGAGAAGGCGTCGTAAGGGAATGATTCGATGGCGTACGGAGGAGGTCCCGTGGCCACACCAAAGCGCAACTTGGCCGGGGCAGCGAGCTGAAGGAGGGACATGAGTTTGCGGCGGTTTTGCCGCGGGAGACGGGTTGGGGGGAAGGTTGCGTCGATGGTGTCGGCGTCCAGATCAACCAGAACATAGTCGTCGTCCGGCAGGTCGATGCGATCGAACCGGCGCTCGACACCGACAATGTAGGGGCATGGAGCCTCGAGGACGGATAAAAGTCTGGCGGGCAGCACAGGGATGAAGACGCTTGCCCACTTGAAGGGCCACAGCAGACTGACCAGAGCGTGGCAGGCCAGGTGCAGCATACTAGTATACGACGACAGAAGCACAATCCGCGACTCAGACATGGCGTACTCGAACAGGGTAACCACATTCTCCAGCGACAAACAGCGGAACAGCGCATAAATATCGATGGTGCGGGTTCCGGGAATCTCGTTCGGGGCTTCCGTGCGTGCATACAGTCGAAGCTCACGCATGCCCAGTTCGACCTGAGTCTTAGAGGCGAGCGGGCTAAGTGCCTCGACACAGAGATTGACCACGTACCGCTCCAGCGGCTGCCAGCGGCCGATCTTGGGCGAGCTTGGCAGCACGCGCAGAACGGCGCCGTCGGTCATCGGCACGACGGCGGCGCGGAGCCACTCCTTCCAAAACGACATGCGCGTGACATCGCGACCGAGAATGCCGTAGGCTCGGGGCACCCAGAGACCGCTCTCGCCGGCGGTGAGACCATCGATTTTGGAGGCGGCGCCGTGGCGCAGGGGCCTCAGCATTTCGGTCATCAGGGAGATCTTCTCCTCGACAGCACTGATCTGGTCTTCGAGACTCTCACGTGCCGCAGAGCCCGAGGTGATGTTGGGGAGCTTGGAGAGCAGGTGAGACAGGTGGGTCCGTTCGCCGGCCAGGCGCAAGCCAAGACTGGCGGCCAGTTCTCGCTCCTCATTGGACATATGGCTCTGGCGCCACTGCTCACAGCGCTTCTCAACCTGCTCGGCAACTTCGACGTGTAGGGCGGTCCATACGATGACGGTGATACCATAGATTTTGGCGTTGTCCTCGCCAGTCATGGTGAAACCGTGCCAAGTGGAGCGCGGGCGGTCGTCAGAGGACACGATCTGAATGTCGTTGGGGAAAGCAAACATGGGCACGTAGTCAGGGAATCTTCCGCGGCGGGAAAGCTCGTCGGCGGCATCTTTAGGAGGGTACCGGTCCAGTAGCACGGGTTCGAAGCGCTTCCTGAGCGGGTGCATGTCGGGGTCTTCGTGGAGGGGCTCGGGAGGAGGAATGACGGAGTTGTAGTTGCTGAGACGTTTGGCGGTGCGGATAGAGGCGGCGGCCTGGGGAGTGAAGGGTTGCTTTCGGGAGCTGTTCATGTCTCTAAAGCTCATCTTTCGACGGATGCTACCCTTGATACTTCGGAGAGGGCTCAGACGGCCCGAAATGTCCTCGTCGGCCTTGATGCGCTCGGCACGGGGGGCAATCATCGGAGGGCGTGCGTGGACTCTAGCCCCGGCACTGAAGGTCAGATCATCGAGGAAGTCCTCGCGCTCGGCAGCAAATTTAACGAGTGCAGAGTCGAAGTCAAAGTTTGGAGTGCCCGGGGATGCTAGGGCGGTCGACCGATCATAGGGGATTTCCAGGTCGAGACCGGGGTCCGTGCCGTTGGCACTCTGGTTGGGGTGGGAGGTGCTGCCGCCATTGCTCGGGGGAGTTGGCGGCGGTGCGGGGCCGGTGCTGGGGCGGATTGTAGCACTGCTACGGTTGCTCCTGGAGCCCGAGTCTATTAAATCGTCGAGGCCCTGGAAAGAGAAGCGATTGTCGGCGGAGATTTTCGACAGGCGGTTGGACGAGTTGTTTCGGGAGTGTCTGGCCGAGGCGCGTGGAGTACCGCCGATGGAAGCGGAAGAGGAAGCGACGGGCTCCGATGGCGGAGGAGCAGAGGGAGGCTGTGGTTCGGCGTCTTCGGTGATAGTTTCGTCGACTTGGGAGGGAGGGGCGAGAGGCGAGGCGGGAGGAGGTGACGGATCGGGATAGACAATCGACTCTACACCGGCGATCCAGAAGTAGTCGGCGAGGGGCCGTGATGAGTTGTCCATGTCATGACAGCTCTGCCCTGAGACTCGCGGGGCGCGGGAGGAATACGGGCGGATGCGAGATCGAGGGATCGCGGGAGTCGGGAGTCAGGAGTCGGCAGATCTAGACTTGTGAGCTTTGAAGTCCGGACTGAGGATATGAGTACGTGAAGGAGAAATGATAGAGAGAGAACGTAAAACCCAGTGGTGGGAGGAAAGAGAAAAGTGGGTAAGAATGAAAGAGAGAAGAAAAAAAACCAGAGGGCCACACAAGAGACTTGAAAGACAAAAAGACGAAGAGAGAGAAACAGGGCCTAGGGTATTAGAAAAACACCAGAGAAAAAAAAAGAGGCTGAAGAGAATGAAGCAGAGAAGAGAAGAAGACGAGGGGGGAAAATCGGGCAAGAAAAAAAAAAGGAAAAAAGAAAACCAAAAGCCCCCTCACGGAAACCGGCGGTGTGCAAGGCACAGAAAGCGGGTTCGATAAGTGAAGATGAAGAGGCAGGGCACCGAATTAAATCACCTACATGCAAGTATCAGATGCAGGAGAGAGAAAACGCTGCATGCCCAACATACGTGTTAGAGGATTCCGAACCTGCAGGGAGATGGAGCTTGAGGTGCAGGAAATAAGGTGTGGGAGGGCAGACAGGTATCAAAAAAGGGACTCAGCCAGTGCAGTGTGCTGCTTCTGGATGGAAATAGAACAAACGAATCACAGGTGACAAGACAGCAGCAATACTCACAGAAACACACAAACGAGAGCCAGTCAGAGAGGGGAGACTTGGCCACGTTAAATCGGGAGAGAGAGAGAGAGAGTGTATGTGAAAAGAAAGGGGAATAATATAGGGGTCTAAGTGCAGATTTGAAGCACACGAGACAGAGGGAAGAGAAAGCGACAGAAGAAACAAATGGCCCAAGATATGCGAACTGATAAGTACTGTATGAACGACTTTGAGTTTGGGTTAAGAAAAGAGGGTAAAGACAAGGCGAGAAGAAAATATCGACAAGGAATGGCCGTGTCGTCTGGGGAGGGGGACCTTGCAATGAATTTTTCTTTTTTCCTGTGTGCTGGACAGCTGCAGTCTGTGTGTCGCGCAGGGGACTTGGACGAAGGAATCAAGGATCTTGGCCACTAACGGATAGTGGGCAATTAACAAGTGGCGGCCAGTGCTTTTCACGATGTATGTGTGAGCGTATGTGTGAGCGTATGTGAGTGTTCAGCGATTGCGCGTGTGGGCATACGATGGAATGTTCGATGGAGATAGAGAAGGGAGAATCAACAGAGCAAAGAAGCCGAACTCGACCAAGGAGGCAGACCGACCCTGAAGTTGGCGATTTGTGGTACGATACAACGGGCCAAAAGCAGAAACCCAACCAACGGGGACGAGAAATTCGAGGGTGCAGCAATCGGTCGGGCCGCGACGTGGGGTTGATGACCAGGGACGGCGAGTGCTACTGTATGTGGATGTACTGTATAGTATGTAGTGAGTGCACTGTCGAGACGAAGCAGTAGAAACTGGGTGGTGGACAAAGGCCTGGAAAGACAAGACAAGACCAGACAACACGAGACGAGGACGAGATTAGATTGGGAAGCGCGAAAGTCGAGACTGGGCGAGACACAGTGATCAGTCGAGTTGGACGGATTGGAGACTGAAAACCGAGGAGAACGGAGGCGGTTTGTATGTAACCCGCAGCCTCGTGGGTACTGTGCGGTCAGGCAGCGGTGGTTGCTGGGTCAAGAGCAGGGAAACCGACAGTGGGATGAAAAAGAGGAAATGAAGATGGACAGAAAGGATGTGGGACAAGAAATATGTAGAGTGTGTGTGGATGTGTGTATACGATGAGGTGGAATACCTGTGTATAGTATACAAGAGGACCTGGGTCTATCGTGTGAAATGCAGGGTACACCAGAAAAAAAAAGCACGGGCAACGGAATCCAAAAAACACCGGGATAAGAAATAAGTTCTAGCCACTCAAAAAAATAACGATGAAGAAAACAAAAAAAGCACGATGAAGACCGTCCAAGAAAGGGTGAAGATGTGAGGAAGAAGAAGAAGAAGAAGAAAAAGAAGAAGAAAAAGAGAAGAGGAATGCTGACCAGAGAAGAACGAAGAAGATGCTATAACATAAAGACCGGCTGATACGATGCTGATAGTGAGAGGAAGGAGCGAGTCGCGAGAAAAGCACCAGTGCTCTTGCCAGAAATCGAGACAGTTCCAGCAGCCACAAAAAGCAAGCCACTGAAGATCGCTCTACTAAGTGCAAGCATAAAAAGTGAAGGAGCGAGAGGGACTTAAGTTCGTTCTCGAGGAAGCCGGATCGTTGCAGCTGGCGGCAGTTGGCACTGGTTTCATTTACATTGCACACTTGGCGTGGTTGAAGCATACGGGTTACGTCCATATAGAGTCAGATCACCAGGTTTGTGTCCACGATGTGTTTGTTTGTTGTTTGTTGTTTTTCGTGTTTTCGTTTCCTGTTTCCTGCTGCTCGACAAGGAAGGTGTCAGACTCTCGCTCTCCCCCAACGAAGCTCGGATTGTGATGTGTAAGAAACGCTCCCCCCCCAAAGCAAAAGAGGCGTCCGTGTGTTCGACTCTACTGTACGCTGTTATGACACGAGAATGATAACAGGCGTGGATTCCCGGCTAGCTGTATCTGGCCGATGCAGGAATGCAGATCTCTCGGTCGCTTTTGCCCACACTCTCCAGATTTCATCTTCATGCAGATTTGCTGTTATAGGCAGGTGTGCTCTATGCAGATCTCTCCAGTGCTGCTCTCCCGTGCCGGTCAAGAATGTCTGTGAGCCAAGAACACACGTCCATCATGGTCTGTGTGTAAAGCGAAGACGGCCCTTGGGATGATGATGGGTCCTCCGTAGACCATTCCCGGCACTTTTCAGCACAGACTCGGCCCTCACCACGAGGCGGACGTCCTGAAAATTGTCTCAGATGCCTCTCTCAGCCAGAGGGGATTTTCATCTCACAAGTTGACTCCAGTCCAGTCCAGCGCACCTCGGGTTGGCCCTATATGACAAGTGTCTCGCCTATATCAGTCCACGGGCCACACAGGAAACCAAAAGGTTTCTAGCACAGCTGCATGCACGAGTGACCACAGCAGCCAGCCATGGAGGTTTCAGGAGGGACAGGGCCCGAAAAGCAGCCAAACCAAATACCGCCAGACGACAGGAAATACGGGAGCCTGTCTCAGCCCGATGAGATTTACGGTTGAGAGAGACCGGCGTTGTGTTGTGCTGTGTGGTGGTGGTGGTGGTGGCTGAAGCTGTTACTTCTGCGCTCGCGAACCCTCATATAGTTTGCAGGATATGACATGCATATATGTTATATGGTGCTTCCTTTTGCTGTCTCGATACGATGAACCCGCATCCCGTCCCGTTGGCTGCTGAAAAAGAAGAATCTCTCTCTCTCTCTCTCCCGCTATCATGCACGAGCAAGAAGAGCATATCGTATTGCACTCCAGCTTGTCGAATTCCTGATAGGTGTCCCAACTCACGAGGCAGAGACAGAAAGCAAGAAACCGGCCCCCCTTTCCCCCTTCGCGTAAACTCATCCCATCTCGCCTGTGATCATCGGCACGGCCGTGTTTCTCTGTGCTGTCGTTTCCATGGACGAGCATTGGATCCACACTCCTCACCCACCCCACCCACACCAGCACAGCAAAAACCAGCGTGGCCTAATTGAATTCAGGGTCTGGTCGGAAGTGCTGCGTTAGTGGGTGTTCCTGCATAAGTATATCTATCAGCTAGGTGGGTTTAGGCATGAAAGGGCCAAGAAGAAGCCAGAAAACGGAAAGCAAACGGCGAACTACTGTACTGTTGTTTGGAGAGTGGTTCGAGGGTGTTCCTTTGCTCTCCGCACGGACTCCAACAAGGAGAGCACTTCAGCCAGCCTGCATTGTGCATATACACCTGGCCCGATCTGGAGGTGAAAACAAATGGCGTGTTGACCACCCCCGCAGAGGATTGCGCATTCGCGTTTCCAGGAATCCCGCTCAGCACCTGGTAAGTTGTTGCTGTATGCGTCTGTTCTATTCCCGAAAAGCCGTTTAATCGGTTGTACTCGGTGCGCCCGTTGGATAGGCACTGTCAAGGCCGCCGGATATCAGGTCCCGACACATCCAGACTACGCCAAGTCTCGGGGGACCCCCCATCTCCGGGACCGCGGCCGTGCGGAACTGGATCTGTGCTTGCTGAGCGCAACAGGATGCTCTGCGCCGGGCTGTAGGAACCCGATCCAGTCTTTGCGCACGGCTGTCCTCGTCGCGGCGGGTCTGAGAGGGCGCCTGAAATTGGGCTCCAGCAAACAGAGTACTGTATATTACAGCAACTTACAGACCCAACACCAAGCTCACTTGCACCATGACCATGTAACCACTTTATTCGAAAAGAGGAACCAAAAAAAGAAAAAAGAAACAGTCAAACCCCACCCAGACCCAGTGGCATAAAAATGTGTCACTCCCCCAACCCCTAGTGCCTGACGGGGTTTGAGAGAAAGAGAGAAAGTCAAACTGCCAACACACACTAAACGCTGTGTGTGTGTGTGTTTGCTGTAACTGTCCCAGGATGGATATGCATTGCAGTTGTGTATGTGTACTGTATGTTGGTGGTAAGATGGCATGATGGAAAGCATATGCCACTGTTTGGAAGATTTCCCTAAATTCCGCTGTGGGTGTGGTCGATCGTTATTTCGCTCTCAGCGCGTAACGCACGCGTCCGGACGCGCTAGGGAAAAACCACTTAACGCGTCCGTGAGCCCAATCCACTTTGGTGGCCACGGAAAAAAGAAAGAAAAAAGAAAGAAAAAAAGAAAGAAAAAAAGAAGAAAAAAGGTTATCACCAACACCCACATCAGCTGCTCGAGAAAGGGGGAGTCATAATATATTCTATTCCTCGCAAGGCAAGCGCCGTTTTTCATATGTGTACAAGATATGCATAGCTAGTCTCGTTATCTCTCGTTCATGTCACCTCGAGAACCCCCTGTGCATGAGCTGTTGGGCTTGCCGCCTCGTTGAGGCTGACGCAGACCTCGTCCAGCCCCAGCCCAACACTGCCCTACAGAGGAGAGGAGAGCAGGAATTGTGATTGGGGAGTGATCAGAAAGAAGGGTCAGGCTCTGGGATGGATTGTCCCACAAAGTGCAAGAAGAACCGCCTCATCCCCAATGCAGCTTGTGCAGAGTTCCCAGAACGGGAAAGCAGGCCTAACCGGCTCTTCCGCACCGCTCCGCTCTGGTCGGTTCACTCTCTCAAGAACCTCCCGAAAAGGAGAAGACGACAACCACACAGTTCCGGCTTTCCCCAACTGCCTAGTCGATATACACTCCAAAGAGAGACAGAGACAGAGAGAGAGTCGTTGGGACACGTTTGTCTCACACCGACAAGTTGATGTCTGCCTGACCACACCCACCCACACACCCACACGCGTGTCTTTCCCCAGGGTGAAACTCATGTGCGCCAAAGGGGACAGCGACGTGTCTCCAGGACGAAAGAAGAAAAGCCTCCACACCGATCGTCCAAAGATGTCTCCTGACCCACCACACAAACACCAACCTCGAGAGAAGGGGGGGGACGTATGTAGATGGATCGGGGCTGCGTATTCGATGCACGCAACCTCCGCCCTGCTGCTGGACCCTCACCCCCATCCGGCCAGCCGGAACCGGCTCCCACGGCCGACCCGCGCTGCAGCAACCCGAGAGCCAGCGTGCCGCCACTTGCAGTCCCGCATCCGCCCGGGCCAGACGCGAGAGAGGGGCGTTGCACGGCATAGTCAGTGTAGTCCCAAAGCAGACAGGTGAAAATTAAGGGGCACACACACACACACACACACACACACACACACACACACACACACACACATATATATATATATATATATATGTAAACTCACCAGCCCAGAGAGAGACAAGATCCGGACCACCGCCCAACGCCCCCAAATCTACCTTCCCCCCCATCCCCCCCATCTCCCCCATTGAACAAACAAGAATGGAAAAGATCCAGCCCGGACCAAAGATCTCGCCGTCTATTCCCGAGTGTCTTGTATAGACTTTGTGTGTGTGTGTGTGTGTGTGTGTGTGTGTGTGTTGATGGCGCATTTTGCTGCTGCTGTGGTTGTGCGTTGTGGAACAACGAGCGTGCACTCGTTTCTCGCGGTTTCATCGTACCTGCGTCGTTTGCATCCGGGAGCTTTTTTGTTTTTCTGCGTTTGTGTGCACTTCGGATGAAAATTCAGTCCAGTCCAAACAGCTTCCCGACCTGATGGGTGTAAGAAGACTAGGGTTCCACAACCCTAACACTTTGGGGGTACATCACAGCGTACTCTGCCTTCATTCTCGAGAATCTCGTACATTGGCCCGCCGGAAGTTTTATATGATAGTGGTACAGGGGACGAAATATGCCAGAAAGGAAGGCGGAGAAATACAAAAGGAACTCCAGCCGATGCCTCCAACCGAAAAAAGCAGCAAAAAAACGCCAAGCGGACCATCCAGTCTATGCACACACAGCAAGAGACCCCCGCAGATCGTACACAGACACATACACGTACACACCCGCACAAGCAGAGTGCGAAGAGAGGACTTACTGCTCCCGGCCGCGCCGCTTCTCCGTCTTCTTGACGCCCTTCATGCTCTTCCGCGGCCGCCCGCGCTTGTGCACGTCGAGCACGCGCGGCCGGTTGATCATCCACGCGTTCATCGGCGCCCGCACGTCGACAAACTTGCCGTCGGGCGAGTACACGTCGATGACCGGCCACCACGAGTGCGGCGGCTGCGGCGCCGCGGGTGGCGGCGGCGGAGGTGCCGATGTGTTGTGCTCCGCGTTCTCTGACTCAGGGGGAGACTCCGCGGGCTGCGGAGTAGCGGGGGTCGGCGCAGATTGAGGGGGGGGG
>LNGL01000002.1:371431-388285 GCA_001510565.1 Knoxdaviesia proteae | reverse complement strand
GTGAACGAGTACGCGAGGATCACCACGTCGGACGTGGTGCGGGGGGTGAGCCGGATGAGTCCGCCGAGGAGGAGCGACTGGCCGGGCTTGATGGAGAGTTGCTCTGGCACGATGCGGCGTTTCATGATCAGTGAGGCGCGGTGTTCGGGGAGCACGTGCTGGTCGAGGTCGCTGCGCGCGAGGCCTGGCAGGTCGATCAGCTCGCCGCGGCCCTTGCCGAACGGGATGCGGATGGGCGAGGCCGTGGTGCCCGGGAGCGAGGACACCGTCGGCATCGGGGGGTAGTTGACCTCTGGCTGCGGCGGGGGCAGCCACTGGTCGATATCAAGTTCGTCGTCGGCACTTTCGGGGGGAGGTGCCGGGGTGGTTTCCTCCAGACGCTCCGACGCCTGTTCCGACACCGGTTGCGGCGGCGCATGCAGAACAGCCTCAGGGGCGTCCAGAGCCGCCGCCCGCACCGCAGCCTTGGCCTGCTCGCCAGCCCGGCCCTTCGGAAACACCGCCTCGAACAGCTGGCTCTTACCGACATTCGCCTTGCCGACCAGGAACCCCGCGCCGCCCCGCCCCCAGATCTCCTCGCGCAGGGTCTTGGTCCACCAGCCGCGCTGCGCGCTGACACACCGCACATTGCCCAGCCGCACCTGCTTGCCGACGCGGCCGAGCGCCTCGCGCAGCACCTCGCGCAGGAACGGCATCAGCTTGTCGACCTGGTCCTTGGTCGGCGCCAGCAGGTCGCTGCGCGTGATGATGAAGCTCATGTCGATGCGCCGGTCGGCGTAGAACCGCCCTGCCAGCGACCGCCGGTTGCGCGTGCGCAGGTGGATGGCGCCCACTAGCTGCTGCAGCCGCGGCACCAGCGACATCGGGAAGTCCGCTGCGTCGATCAGGTGGTACACGTGGTTGTACTTGTGCGGCGATTCGGCGATGGTCTCGCGGATCGAGTGCACCGACGGATGGTGGATCGGCGCGCCTTGGTGGTAGTGGATGAGCTTGTGGCAACGGTCGCAGAGGGGGATTTTCGGGTCGTCTGGAGCGGGTCAGTGGCTGCGTACACATTTCGGGATCGGGGGACAGTGCTCACTATTTTCTGTGCCCATAGCATCGGTATCAGTCTCCTCCCTAACAAAAAGCCCCTTCGCCAGTCCTAGCCGCTCAGCCTCATCAGCCCCAAGGCTCTCCAGCGCCTTCTTGACCACATCATCTTCGCTCTCAACGCCATCCTCTGTCATCTTCGCCGGCCGTGTATCCACCTCAGTGTCCTCTCCGGAAATATACCTCCGCACCACCCGGCGCTTCACATCGTAGAACCCGGGCTGGGCCGAGTCGGCCATTTGCGTGAAGGCGCCGCAGCCGGGACACTGTGGGGGTAGGCTCCGGACGACAGCAGGTGTAGTCGCTGGCGAATCGACGGGGGTAGTTTCGGCTGGTGCCGCGGTATGGTCGAGAGTGAGGCGCCGCATCTGATGGGAAAGGTCCCCGCGCAACGCTGATGGCGTGGTTAAAGGGACCGGTCGCGCAGGATAGAGCAGCGCCGTAGAGAGTCTCCTGCTCAGCACCGGCGCCGGCGCGAGCCGGAGCTGCGAGAACGGGCGGACGAGCCGCCCGGTCCGCGACGACCATCGTGGAGCCAATGTGCGGTACATTGTGCATCCGGTCTGTTGTGTAGAGGTTCGGTTATGTGTCAGGAATTGGTCGTAAGTGTCCGGGGAATCTTGCGACGGAATGGGCTTTTGGTTTAGGAGATGTCGCTGGAGGTGTCGTTGGAGGTTTAGATCGAAAAAAAAAAAAGATAAAAAAAGATAAAAAAAGCTTGTCGCGTGCAAACCGTGACAAGGGTCTAACCCCAATTCAAATGTGCACAGACTTATGACACGGCCCGGCTAAACCAGGGGAATTGGCCACGAAAAAAAAAGCGAGCTGATTTTCTAGACGTCGTTTGTATGTCTGATCGCATCACGAACTGAATTGATCTCGCGTGTCTGTTATCTTGTCCTTCCGTATTGCCATTCAGCGCCCTATATTCGACTCTACTACTCTCACACGTCTTCTTCCTTCTCTCACGACACACCTCCGGCCTTCTGCATTCTCATCATCTCCCCCTGACCTCACACACACACATCCACAATGGTCTCCGCAGCATCACGGTGGAACAAGCTTCGGCACGTAAGTCTTTCTCCTCCCCCTCTCCTCTCACAGGCATCCGCCGCTGCTCTCATACTAACAACCTCTGCAGAAGGTATGCTCTCTCCAAACCCTAGATCTCCAGGCCGCCGGGCCATCCACCGTCCCACGCACACATCTAACCCCAAGTCTGCTTCTCAACAGCTCCTCGCCATGCGCTTCGGCCCCGGCGCCGCCGTCCTGCCGCCGAACGTAACCCGCATCCACATCCAGTTCGCCAAGAACTCCCCGCGCGAGCACCTCGGCCCGCGCCGCTTCTGGCAGACATGCCTCCCGCGCCTCAAGTTCCACAACCCGGCGACGCCGATCATCGTCAACCGCATCCCCGACCGCACCGGCCCCGCCACGCTCTCGCTCTACTTCACCGACGGCGCCCCCGACGCAGCCTCCGCGCCCCTCAAGCTGCCCGCCGTCCCCAGCTCGGCCATCGGCCACGCCCCCGCGCCCCCGCCGCTGTCCCCCGGCGAGCGCGTCGTCGCCGTCGACATCCACGATATGCCGCTCGACCAGATCGTCGCCCGCTTCATGGCCGAGACCAAGGCTGCCGCCGTCGCCCCGTCCGACGAGGAGGCCGCGCAGATCCGCGAGGCCCGCGTGCTGGCCGAGAGGAGCCGCGCTGACCGCCTGCTCGGCCAGGCGAAGCTGGATGCCGCGCGCAGAGAGGCTGCCCTGCTGGAGCGCACCCGGAAGGATCTGGTTGCGTAAAACGGGCGCCGACGAGCCGTGGTGGCAGTGATGTCGAAGGCCGGGGCATATTGCCGGTGGTCTTCGTGTACAACTATATGTCCCTGTTTTCTTTTGTGCTTGTCATTTTTTCTCTGTACATCTACTATCTCATCTATATTCCGCGCTTATGATTTCCACAAAAGCGAATAGACGCATATGAAACATGCTTTATACCAACTTACATCACTGTGCAAGACTACGTGGAGAACCAGAATGTGAAGAGGACCCAGTGTCCTTATTGAATCTATCTATGGGGGAGGGGATTCCCAATCACCAACCCCAAATACAACTAACTAATACAGAAAAACGAAGAATAAATGCAAAGCACACGCTTGATGGACATCCTTTCCGGAGTGGTAAAGAAGAAACAACTTGACAGAAAAGTATACCCAATTCCCAACCGAGAGATCCCAAACCCAAAAAAAAAGACAATACAAGAGATCCGTCCAAAGGCCTTCCCTTCTATAAAAAAAAAGAAACACAAAAACATGCTATAAGATATATCCCAACATTCCCAGCGCTAAGAGAAAACAGAACAAAACAACAGTAAGAAACCCCAATCATCACTTCAACCCAAAGCCTTCACTCTCGTGCACAGCTGTCCACAACATATGCTCCAGCCGTCTCCGAGACTTGTACTTCCCCAGCGACAGCGTGTTGAAGCACGTCCGCGCAATCGGGAACCGCCGCGTGTCCTCGCCTTGGCACGTGATCTTGATCGGCAGGCTCGTGGTCCCCAGCGCCGGGATGCGGTCGCTGCCCGTGATGAACAGCAGCAGCTTGCGCTGTTCCGCCGGCGACGCCGCCGCAAACGTGTCCCAGAACCAGTCAATCACCGGCTCCTTGCCGTCCGGCTCCGCCACGCCCCAGCCGTCGTACTGCGCCACCGCCCGCAGCGACGGCACGTCCAGCGCCTCGTCCGAGCCGCGCACCAGCAGGTCAATCTCCTCCGGCCGGAAGAGCGAGAGCGCGTTGCCGCGGCACACTGTGAAGAAGCCGCGCTTGAACGGCTCAAACTGCCGGCTGACGGCGGTATCGATGATGTACTGGATGTACAGATCAACGTACTCGCGGCGGTTGGCATTGGTCACCGCCTTCTTCTCTCCGCCGGGGCACAGAGCCACATTGGCAATGCTGCCGTACTTGTCTAGCGAAGCGGTGAAGTCCAGCTGGAACGTCTCCTCCACGTCGCCGTCAAACTCAAGCACCTTGCGCAGGCCCGAGGCAAGACTGGGGCGGTATTCGCCAAGGTCGTCTAGCGTGTACTGCGTCTTGGGCCGCATCAGCGATGCAGGAGTGGCTGCGGGAGGGGTGGCAGTCGGCGCCGCAGCGAGAAGCTTGCGGAAAGCGAACGGCGGGAGGTCAATGTCCAGGATGGTGGAGTTGTAAATGGCCAGGCCAACAACAACGCCCACCAGGAAGAACTGATCGGAAGTCTCAAACGAGTTGGGGTTGAAGTAGCAGTGGTTGGACTCGTCATCATAGATGAACATTCCATGCTCAGGATTGAACACCTCGCGGATCAGCAGCAAGAACCACTCCTTCCGGAGACCGCCATGGTCAACACCCTCCTCGCCGCGGAAGATGATCTTCAGGCTCTTCTTGATATCGTCACTGCCACTGCCAATGACCTCGCTGACAGCCTTCAGACTATCCTCAACAAGACACTCGCGGCGCACATTCAGCACCAGGCACTGGTTACGCGGCTTGTTGGGCGTGATGATGCTATCAAAGAAGGCATCCCGGGCCATGGTCATCATCTGCCGGCGAGCGTCATGCTCAATGATGCGGTTCTTGGCCCAGATGCTGAGCAAGAAGGGGTACTGGCAGAACGCAAACTTGCCCCGGTGCGACTCCCACGAGTCGAAATCTGCAATCAAGTCCATAACATCAAGCATTGAATTGTAGAATTCGCTGGTGGGGATGATCTGGCCGTGGGCCTGAACCTGGCCCAGGTCTCGCGAGACCACAGCCTGGTTATCAGGAGCCGACTCTCGCCGAACACTGGTCATGTTGTTCGCAGCAAAGAGCAGGGCGAGAACCTTGGCCGTCGCTTTGATCTGCCAGTCCTCCTCATAAATGATCTTCGGCTGTTCGTTGGGCTTAGCGGACCCTCCATGGCCGCCAAGTGCCGCAAACAAGGCCGCGGGAGAGCTGCCTTCTCTGACATTGGGGATAAGCCCGCTAGTGATGTCGATCTCCGGACGATGCTGCTTATCGCTCTGGCGCAGCAGGCGGTAGGTAAGGAAGCTCTGAGCCATGTTGAACACCTTGAGGAACCGCTCTTTATTGTACCGCGCAAACCAGAGGATCAGCTGGCTCTGGCACTGATTAGAGGAGTTCGACAGCATCCCGAGAATGCGCTTGACAATGTTGGAGTAGTTCCCGCCTGGATGGGTGGCGCTGGCCGGAGCCGGCACAGTCATGCCGGGGTTTCCCCGGCGCGCCGACGGCGGCGGGGGCGGAAGCCTATCCGGCTGCATGTAGCCGGCAAAAGGCTTGAAGGTGGTTTGGCCCAGAAGCGGGTTCTCCAAAATAATCAGCAGAAAGCGCGTGTCTTCCGGGGATCGCAAGAAGCGGCCAGGTCTCTTAAGAAGCAGTTCGGTTCCCCGAAGAAGAGTGCTCTGCACGTGTCTCTGGCCGTCCAGGAACTGGCGCTCCAGAAAGGGCAGATCCATCAGAGAGGCGTCGAGGAGAGGGTCGGCATGAATCATCTCGTCAAACACGGCCTTCCACTCCGAGGCCGCATTGATAACCTCCAGATACCACTGCTGGACCTCATTCCAGTCGATATGCGGCGACCGCGAGCTGACCATCGACGAGGGGTGGTGAGCGGATGCATCCGCGCGCGAGTTGGATGAAACGCCCGAAGCAGAACGAGGCGCCATAGCGGGTCTGATCTGGCTGGCGTCCAACTGGGTGCCAGTCCACCAGAAGCCATTTTCGGCAAAGTCGCCGACAAGCAGCAACTTTGGGTCAACCTCGGGAATCTCCGACTCCTTGCCGGCTAAATCAACATTGGCTGCGGTGGCTGACGCGGGAGCAGATCGCGAAGGATCCGGCTCGGTACCAGTAACTTTGACAGACGGCCGAGCACGGTGTTTTGATGTGCAAAAAGATTGATTGAGGCAGTTGTAGGAAGCCATGCAGTCGATAATGTAGTCTTCCAGAGGCTGGAAGACACGACGGCCCTTGGTGTAACGCAAACTGTCCTGCGGCACATTGAAGCCCTGACGGGACGGGTGGTCCCCGGCTATGGCCTGGCGGATGGTGGACGGATCAGCATGAGACGACGAATACGAGCGAGTTCCGTGCCGCGCCTGCAGATGGCTGGCAGATTGCGGTGGGGTGCTGCCGTCGTCGGCCTGCAGAGTGGGCGGGTGAAGCTGTCTCGACGGAGACATGTCTGCAGAGCGAAGTGGCGGTGAGCGTAGTGAGGACTGGCGGGAGGGGAGTCTGCCAGGGCCCATACTCGGCGAATTTGCGGGCTGCTGTGGGCGGAAGTTGGAGTTTGTGGGACTCTCGGGGCGAAGCTGCGAGAGGATGAAACCCTGGATGCACTGTCGGACAAGCTGGCGGGTGTAGGCAAGAGAGATGGATCGGACTAGACGGCGGTGGAGAATGAAATGAGAGTCTGCACACGGGAAGCGGCGAAGATCGCACGGATGGTTACGCGAAGCCGTCGTCGGGCACAAGATGCCACCGTAGGAGCAATGATAGTCATTATCGCACTTACCATTGCGTAGGGGGCGCGCGGCCGAGTCCACAGTGGGCGGGATGGTCTGCGGGGCGTTGTCCAACAGCGAGCGCGGGATCAAGTCGTTGATGGTGACACAGATGGTGCATTTGTAGGTGGTCATATCTCGGGGCCACCTCAGACGTGCACCACAGGTCATGCAGTCACCCGACGAGAAGTCTTGGCTGCCGCCCATGCTGGGGTTGCGGGCCGATCTACGGCGGCGCAGCGAGCCGGCGCGGGACAGGAAGCCCGAACCGGCCGAGTCCGAGTCCACGAAGTCGTCGTTGTCGCCCGGCGCGGGGAACACCGTGGCCATGGCCGGAGTGGTCGTCATCGGCGCTGTGGCGGTGGCGCTGGCAGGAGGAGTGGTAGTAGTGGTGGGGCCGGAAGGAGACGTCATGGCTGCCGATGCCGACGACACTGACGAGCTGTGGTGGTGATAGTGGTTCTGCAGCTGCTGGGTCTTGCGTTTCATGGAAGAAAAGAAGCTCGGGAACGGGTGGCTCATGGACCGAGAATGCTGCGGATGTTGCTTTTCCCGGCGAGACAGCTGTTGCTGCTGCTGCTGCTGCTGCGGGAACGACGGCGACGGCGGAGGCGACGACAGCACCACAGCCGGAGCGACAACGGCCAGGTCGGACGGCGCAGGATGGCGGAAGGCCCGGTTCAATCCGTGGTGGGACGGAGGCTGGTCGGACTGGCGTTGGCGGCGCACAGGACGGCGCGACGGATGGATGTCGGTGTCGGAAGAACTCGACGATCCGACGGCTGATGGAAACTCCGGCACGGAAAACTGGGGGTGCGAAGCGTGAGCAGGAAGAGAATCAAGGGGGGCATTGTGCAGTCTGGACACGAGATCACCGCCGTGTTGGCTGTAGCTGCTGCCTCCGCGTTTATGGGACGACGACCAGGGAGCCATTGTGGAATGATGAATTTCGCCTGTTCTGGATTTGTGTGTGTTTAGTCACCCAACGGCTGAAACGAGGGCTCAGAAGGCCGTTCCTGCCAAACGCTGGAAGTTGGCGGAGACTGGTGGTGAGTGGATCGAGAAGGAGCGATCCGGTCGTGGATCACTCGGTCACGATAGAAAAGGGCAGGAGCCAGCCAAATCAGGCAGGCTTATGTAAATCTCGCGGGGGCCACAGGAGACCCAAGTGTTGGCAAGAGCAAACGTCGCGGAAGGAGGAGAGACCCACGGCCGGCGACGAGGACGATCACGAGGCACGAATCGTCAAAGAGACACTCCGACAGACCCGCGGGAAGGAGAACCCGACCCCAACAAAATAGAAGGAAGGTGGGATTGAGACGGAGTCACGTTGACGCGGGGCTGGCAAGAGCCGCTTCACATACAAAGGAAGGAGCAAGGCAGAGCAAAGCCCGGATTACGTGGGGAGAGACGGAAGAAAAAAAGCGGAAGATCGGAAGAGAGAGCGAGATAAAGCGAAACACAAAGTGATAGGGAGAGATCCAGATCCAAGCTGGAAACGGATTGGATGGTGTGGAATGGAATGAATGCGTGGTTGAGTCGCAGTGGAAAGCTCAGCACAGCTGGTTACCGTCCAGCCGGAATTCCTCTTCTAGGGGGGTTTCAGTTACGAGTTCACAGCCAAGGAGCGTTGCCCAGTTGGCCTAGAAGATGTGTTTCCTTGCTCTGGAGGCTCTAAGACCTCTTCTGGGGCGGGTTTTTTTTCTTCTTCTTTTCTTCACTTTAACAGTGGATACAGCCTCGTACTCAGCAGAATGTCACTGTCAGACAAAGCGGGATGCTTGTCCTTTATGCCCTGGTCAGGTTTAGCTTGGTTCGGCCGGGTTCGAGAAATTGTCCAATTCCAGAAGCCCGAGAGGGAAGAAACAGTGGAGTAAGGTTGAATTTCTGAGCGGGTTGAAGAGTGGCCGGTGCGCCTAGAACCACACTCGCCAGGGTGTGGGAAGTTCTAGAGCGGGATGTGCAGAGAGAACACAAGATCGATGGCCAGATCGCGAGATTTCTCTCTTGATAGATTGGTTGTGTTTGTCACTTTTTATGTCAAGATGCCAAAAACAGAGAGGTGTCCCGCTTCCAGGCTAGTCGAATTTGACAGCTGTAAGCAGAGATGACTCTGCAACCAGGAAAAAGTCCAGATGCGGGCTGTTAGCTGGTTGATGTGGGACAAAGCCAAGGCAAGATGTTGGCTGAAGTCTGGATCGACGGTTTGTGGCTGGAAGATCGAGAAACACGACGGAGATATTTTCTGAAATATTCCGAAACCTTCAAGAAACAGAAACTTGGCTGCAGCAAGATCCCAGAAGTCTGCTGGTGATGATGCTGTGTAAGTTGAGCAACTTGAAGCTGTGCACGTGCGTTTGAACTTCGCCGTCTGCGGTGCAAATCTGCGAGATAGAGTGGCGGGGCTCGAGAGTCTCAATGTAGAGAAGAGCAAGAAGAATGGGAAGAAGAGAGAAGTCTGAAAAGAAGACACCTCGAGGGGGGGAGGCTGCCAATTTATAGGCCACGACCAGGTCTATGAAGCCCTCTTTGGTAAGCAGGAGCGGAGTCGTGGGTGTTGAGTTGACAGATTTCAAGATGTCGAGAGAAGTGTGTAGTAATCAGACTCGGTTGCTGGACAGACGAAGAAATTGTTGGGCAAGAGGATTGACAAAAAAATGAAGGAAGACGGGAGGGTGGCTGTCTTTATATAGGTTTTCGCGAGTGGTGCTAGAGCGTGCACAATCAGCCAGAGCGGGGCTTCCGGATTGAGTGGTGATAGCAAGACTAAGCAGAGATCTTGGTCGAGTAGAGTGCAGAGAGTGGTAGATGGAGCAAGCGGAAAAGTTGGACATAGTCGGGGGGTCGGTGTCTTTATATAGGTTTGGGGGGGAGGGCACACACTAGTTGACTAATGCGGTTGCCAAGGTCGACGAGAATGATCAGATGGCTAGAGGTGAAGAGGGGAAGAAGCTTCTCGCGACTCCCCCTTCGTCTATGGCTATGAGAAGAAGAGGAGAATGAGGGGTTTCCCCTCAGTTAGGGCTTCACGATGGGGAGCAAACGGGATGGTGGCAAGTTCTGCTGTTCTTCTTGTCGACCGGCCACGACGATGACGATGATGGTACCGGCGGTGGTGACGACGATGAGGATATTCACAGGTTGCCGTGAAAGGAGAGGGAGATCTTTCAGTAGAGAAAGAGATGATCTGAGCACCTCTCGTCGTGTCTCGCTGAATGTATGTGATGAAAGAAACAGTCGTCCAAGCCAGGTTTCGAGACAGAGTTGTCAAGGCGAGAGTGTCGAGTCCACACGACGTCTCCAAAGAGGAGGGAGGACGGCTTCTTATAGCCGTCACTAATCGAGTTATCCCTCCGAAGTGACCGGATGTCTTCGTCGAAGAGCCACAGGAGCGAGGGAGAGAAGAGCATAGAAAGGAAAACCAGAGAAAGAAAAGAAAAACGGCGTATTCACGACTTAGACGGCGCTGTGCGGTTGAGAAAGCAAGCACCGATGGCCGGCCGGAGCTTACCAGCGGGACACAGTCACACAAGAGGGGAACGAGCACACCGGCGGAGGAGCAACTGGAGAAAACAGTGGTCGTCGATGCGGGATTCAAGGCCCCGCGGTACGCTGCTTCATCGTGCACGCAGAGAGTACCAGCAAACGGACACGACACCAAGGAGATCGGCAGTCACACGTCTGGCCGAGCGGGCTGGACATAAGAGGGAAAAGCCGGCCGAGACGGGCGTTTGTCAGTGTGTGGGTGCAGGTTCGAAAGAAAGAGAGAGAGAGAGAGAGATATAGAGAGGGAGAGAGAGAGAGAGACAGAGGGAGAGAGAGAGAGAGAGACAGAGATAGAGTCTCTTGTGGTTATGTTGCTTGGCTTGAGAATGCGGAATCTGAAAGGGTGGAATGTTTTATCTTTTCTTTTTTTCTTTGTCAGCGACCGTGGTGATATCAAACGAACCCCGGAAGTCCAACCATTCCTTCTCTGGGCAGCAGTCAAAAGCAGGTCTGCGTTTACGCAAAGATGAAAACCGTGGTTGGATCCCAACAGGGAGGATCGGCGCCATCTCTCCCAGTCTCTCTGTCTTTTTGTGTAGCAGCATCTTTCACGTCGCAGACTGCAGCAGTGTTCTCTCATCGCATTGTGCCACGTTCCGAGTTGTGCCTGATGCAACCCTCTGGGGACCGCACGCAAGAAATCCCGCTGCTGGGTTGCTGGCATCTGTGTGGTGTTTGTGCCTGCTCGGATACAATGCGACTTCATCCATCTCCAGGCTGCTGGTGCTTCTTTTTGCGTGTGAGTGTGTGTGTGTGCGGCGCCCGCGAATCCTTTGCATGTTCGCTGACAGCTGCCAGTTTGGCTCTGGCTTGTTCTACGTCCGTGATGCATTACCTAGCAATTCCACCACCACGACATGCGGCATCCTGGTGGGAAAGCTCGGTACGAGATCCATACGGTCCGGGCTCTGTGCCGCCTATGTACAGTACTGTATCCATGGGCAGTTGGATTCCTCCGTCATCCGGGGTTGGGCGCTTCCTCCAGCACAATACAAGATAACGGATTCTGCAGAGCCAGGATTTCTGCACAAACGGCACTGGACTTGCACTTCCACAGCGCCTCTTCCAGCCAGTATCTGCGAGAGAACCCCAGGAATCCTGTCCGTAATACACGTCGCTTACCCGGCCCAGCCCTGGCCACAGCAGAGACCCTCCCCGCTTGCACGAACGACGAGGTACCGTGCCTTGCTGTATTGAAGAACGGAATGCGTTTCTTTGACTTTTCAGCTCCTGCACCGGAGGGAGGGAAAAGGGGCACTCCTTGGCACACCTGCATGAAGCCGTGTTTGTGTCTTCCCAAAGTCTCCGCGTGCGCCTCGTTAACTGCATGCATGATTCAAGACACACAAACGAGAGCAAAGAGAAAAACAGAAAAAGCCACCAACGTCGAAAGACAAAACCGAACTTGGCTGTCAACCCACGTTTCGTCTGAATCGGGGTCCGCAGCGCGAGGAGCGCGGGTCAAGATAACAGACAGCAGCCAACAACTGAGCCTCGAAAGGATTGAGGCCCGTTCCTGGCCGGTTGGGTGTAGACCCTCAAGCCGCCGTTTGTATGCACTTGGTCCAACTCTCTGTCCTTGGTTATTTTCTTCTCGGCTTCTCTCCCGTATCTTCATCGGCAGCTTCGCCAACCACCCAACCCCCCACCACGCAGTCCGCACTCCTGCAGGGGTGGCTGCTGTCCCACCCCAGCACACACACGACCCAACCGATCTTCCGCTTAGACAGGCTGTCCACCCCGTATTGAAGAAAGAAATACGAGATCCAACCCATGAACCTCCCACTCAGCTGCATTGCAGATTGGGGGGTTGCTCGTATGGTGAAACACAGGTGCACACAGCACAAAACAAGAACGTTCCAATGGGCTGAACGGCCGAGCACAGATCCAAGTCGGATAGCGCAAGGACCGTGGGAAAAGCTCCGAAGATAAAGGGGAGAGAGAGCATGGGCCAAAGAGAGTGATAAGCGAGAGGAGAGAGAAGAAAGGGAAAAAATAAAAAATAAAAAATAAAAAAAAGGAAGAGATAGAGAGAGGATGGGGGGACGGCGAAATGACAGCCTCGCTATTTCCTCCAGTCTGACACCTCGCCCAGGTACGGGTGCGTTCTGGTCTAAATATAGAACCGCGGCCGCTTGAAGAAAAATTCCGACTTGGGCGTGTGCGTGTGTGTGTGTCTTGTTCCCGAAATCGGGTTAAAAAAGAATCACGGCGCGGCACCCTAAGCCGCATACCTACGTCAGACCTACACCAAAGCCTAGCGAAGAACACTGCCCGGTATATTCAATATTCTATCTAGCAAGCCTTTCTCCCAGCGAACCTGGGTCCTTTTGCCCAACAGAGTCTTCATCAAAAAACCTAGAGTCATTGATCCCCAGTAATAAGTGCACCCCAGAGCACCGGCTTAGTCGAACACAATCGCCGCCTTGATGGCCGACTTGTCCTTGATGGCCTTGAGCGCATCGCCGAACTGCTCGAGCTTGAACGTCTTGTTGACGACGCCCTTGGTGTTCACCTTGCCCGAGTCGAGGTAGTCGATCGTCGTCGGGAACATGAACGTCTCCGAGAACGAGCCCAGGATGGTGATCTCGTCGCCGAAGATCTTGGACGGCGGCCAAGTCACCCGCGCCGCGTTCGAGTACACGCTGTAGAGGGGAGAAGAGAGCGTTAGTTGGTTGACTTCGGGTAGCCCACTCTTCTGGGACACACGGAACGGCCGAGCGGGCGAGCTCCCCTCGTCTTGAAGAAGCTGAGAGAGACAAAAAAAGAAAATGGACTTACCCGTAGACAACGAGCTTTCCGCCCCGACGCACGTAGTTGATGGCGTCCTCGAGGATCTTGGTCGATCCGGTAGCCTCGACAACTACAAGACAAGAAGAAACAGAGTATGTTAGAGCCCCGCCCAGGCCTGGACTTTTGGGGTACATTGTACGTGTCACTCACCAATGTCGAAACCGTACGGATGCTCCGCCTTAATCTTCGCGAACTGCTCCTCGGGGTTGGTGCGGGACAGCTCGACGTAGTGGTCGCCGGCGTCCAGGCTGCGGGCCAGGTTCATCTTGAGACCCTTGGGCGCCGCAATCGTCACCTGGCAGCCACCATTCTGGCGCAAAAGCTGGGCAAGCATCTGGAACGGGAAGCAGAGGAAGTATGTGGTTAGAATGGGTTGGGGGGGGAGGTTTTTTAATCAAAAAGAAATTGGTGATTAGGGGGAGAAAGAGCTTGAGCTTACCAGACCGGTCGGGCCCGCACCAAACATCAGCACGTGCGATCCCAGCCGGGGCCGGATCTTGTCGAGTCCGTGGCAGGCGCACGACGCCGGCTCCAGCAGTGTGGCGTCAACATCGGACAGGTTGTGGATCTTGAACACCTTGCCGGCCGGGTAGGCGCAGTACTCGGCAAAGCCACCGTTCATGGTGACACCGTGGGCCTCAAACTATAGAGAGGGAAGAGCAGAGAGTCGGGGTGTTAGTGGCTGTTCTCTGTTTTCTTTCCCAGGTTCTCGGGTTACAATCGGAAGGGAAGCAAAGAAAGAAATCTCACGTTCTCGCACAGCAACACCTCGCCGCGACGGCAGTAGAAGCACTCGCCGCAGAGCTCGCTGTTATCGGCAGCGACACGGTCGCCAATGGCGAAGTCCTTGACAGCCTGTACACACAGCAAAAATGCAGTTAGTGCCACTGTCCAAAGAATTGGCACACACCCCTCCACCTCAGCTTTCCAAGCTCAACTCTGTACTGTACCTTTCCAATGGCAGCCACAACACCGACAGTCTCGTGGCCAGGCACCAGAGGGAACTTGGCGATGAACTCGCCCTCGTGAATGTGCTGTAAACAGAGAGTTCAATGGGTTAGTCGGGCGGCCTATAAAAAGGGCGGGAGCGTCCATCCCACAGCCGGCGTCGATGGGTCGTCGTAACCATACCAGATCTAGTGGTAGATTCAAATCGTAGAGTCAGCACATGTCAGATAGACTTCGTGAAAGCACCGTGCTTCCACACTAAAAGCAGTTTTCGCTGCCCATTCCGGATGAAACATACCAGTTCCACAGATACCGCACGCTTTGACCTTGATCATTACGTCATTGTCTCGCATCGTGGGGAGAGGAATGGTCACAATGGAAAAGTCCTGGGGCTTCTCGTAGCTGTATATATCGAAGAACAAAGGAATTGAAGCTGTTAGTCTCAACCAACCGGTAAATTATGACGATATTTGGTCGGATTTCAGCCAGATAGGGGAATTGGGCGGTGGGGGGAAGCTTCAACTCACCGAAGCGCCTTCATAGTCTTTGGGAGTCCAGCCATTTTGACGAAAGAGTAACGAGAACAAGTAGTATATGGGCTATCACAGCACAAGGTATATAACGGAATAGAAAAAGTTATTAGAATGAGAAGAGTAAAATCTCAAAAAAAGTCTGTTAAGAAAGAGGGTTTAAAAAAGAGCGGGAGGGGAGAGTTCCAGCAACAATGAGCGAATGCAGAGGCGGAGGGGGGAGCTTCCCGCATATTTATACATGGCCGAACACATGCAAGGCCGACCGATGCCGAAGCCAGCGTTTTCGAAACCATGAACTTTGCAGGTTGCTCTTTTTTCCTGACTGATGCCTTAGTCCATCCTTAGAAACGGCAGAAGCAATCTGTTGATGCATCCTGCTGTCTCTCCTGCTAGCTGGCAGAGTTGGAATGCTGGCGTGGGGCAGCGTAGCTTTTAGTTTAGCGGCACAGGGCCCTCGTTAGTATGGAGCAACAAGACACAAGTCGGGTGGTGTATAGAATGTTGGCACAGAAAGAAGTCTGTACGCCCCCCTTCTCAAGGATCCCCCGTATGTTTCTTGGCTCCCGCGAATCCGCGCAAATAGCAAACAGGAGCAAGCATGTGTATCCCTATGACCCCATCCACGTCGGCATGACGGGTGTGTTCGGAGGGTCCCCCCGCTCTTTCGAGGCAGATATCTCGGGGTTCTGGGAGGTGAGTGGGTGTATACTTGTACAAGCTCTGCATCGGGTGCGGCGCTATGTTCAGATATTGCCGGCCAAGAAGCGAGGTGTTCCAGTAGCAAAAGAAGTTGCAGGAAATCGAAAATCCAGGGAACGCAAACTTATCGCCGTTTGTATATGTCCCCGCAAGTACGAGGAGTGCGCAGTCCCTGATTCTGTCATGTCTCGCCGGTCGTCCTAGGGCCCAGCTTTATGACGTCCTTCGAGCAAAATGTCAGCAGTCTAAGAAGCAGAAGAATGTAATACTCACTCGACTGATCTTCTCCGAATCCGGTTCGCATGATGGTTTCTCCTGTCAACGCTCAATCTGCCACCACACACGCCCCCCCCCCCCCCCCCCCCCCCNTTCCCCGCGCGCGCGCCATTGTCTTCGGATCGAGTGTAGCATGAGAGAAGCAGAAATAGAGGTCATCCCTGTTCAAAATTTCCAAGACGGTAGTTCTGTGGCGGTTTCCCCCTCCCACTCTCAGGTTCGTTCATAGACTGGGAAAAGACCCATTTTCTGGTCCCATGACAACGCACACAACCCCGTCATGACAGCGCAGCAACAAGAGATTTTTTTTTCCCTTCGAATCACCATATCTCAGAAGGGACTTCGGCATCACCGGAGAAGAAGATGAAAACTTTTTTTTCCTGCTGAATGGACCGCCGACACGGTTAAGACTCCTCCAAACGGCTTGATGTCCACGGTCAAATAGGGAGGATTCAGAGTCGGCGAAGTATCTCTCAGTTAGTTGGAGACGGCTTTCGAAGCAGCAGACTAAATATATCCGTAGTCGGGTCTTGTATGCATCATCTCAAAGCGTTTGTCGAGGTCACCGAAACTTGTCTATTGATTCCAAGTCTTGATGGAGATCTTCACAAAAAGAGCGCAGTATCCGGGATCTCGAGCGCAAAAAGGATGAAGTCAAGTAATATAATGAAGCATAATTGCCCAGTCTCTAGCAATTGGATGAAACCTGATGAAAAAACCCGGTCTGATCTAAAGCTGGCGGTGGTGGTTGACGATGGCTCGTACAGAAACTCACAACTGATCACAAATATCAGCCTTGCCGTTAGATGTAGGTTTAAAAAGGAGGAAAGAACCAGAAAGCAGCCGTGCCTGCCACAAATTGATCCAGCTTGGCTAAATCGGCAAAGACAAGGCAGGCGCGTGTGGTCTTAACACCTATACAGCCAAACTGCGCGTAATTTTGCTAGTGTCGGCGGGGTTGCTTGCGCGGGCAGTTGCCGGCCTAAAAAAATCATCGTGACTTTTTGTGTTGGGAAGTCACAGGAGCAGCACACACAGAAAACAATGTGCCCCATTTCCCAACCCTAAACCCGAGTGGGTAAGGTGATGGATGCAATGCCAATCTCGAAAATGTTGGGCTTCCTGGTGTGTTTGGCTGAAATTCGGTGATGGCTCTCAATTATGGTTTGTTCTTTCCAAGATCTTTCAGGACACCGCTCCGCTCTCGGTCAGGTCAATTTCATGAGAAGATCTGGTCAAAAGAGCAGAATCCCTATATTTGCAGAGGGTTGGGGTCCGCAGCAAGAAGCAGCAGGCGCCAGATGATTGCAAGCCTGGCGACGGAAACTCGACGGGGAACCCGGCACCGTCCGAGCCCAAGAAAGACTCTCGTCGCTCGAAGAAGGCGCAAGGAACGGTCGCGGCAGTGGGGTTCAGGCGTCGGGGGG
>LNGL01000002.1:347844-371365 GCA_001510565.1 Knoxdaviesia proteae | reverse complement strand
AATCTCAGTTAGGGTACTCCCCGATCGGGCGCGAGATACTCGCGGGATAAGAGCTCCGCTGTCTGCTAGAAGTGCCAGAAGAAAGGGCACTACGCGAACGTTTGGCCCGCAACCGGGGGAAGGAAACCAGGTCCGTGCCGCTCCAAAACACGGACGCGAAGGAAGCCCCCCCAAGGCAAAAACAAGTAGTCGCCCCTTCTGAGCCCGGAGGAGAGGCGACCCCAATGGACTGTGGGACTCCTCGCAACGCCGCGGTGACGTGTCGCGGTAAAGTCGCTGAAGACTCGACCGTCGATTTGAACACAGCCGCGGGTGCGGACTTTGTGAGCATTCGGTTTGCGAGACGAATGCACTTTCGCAAGTCGCGCCATCCAGACACAATCACCCAGGTGGTCAACAAGGCAGAAACCAAGACGTTCGGGATTTGGGACGTGCCCATTACCCTGACTCATTTCCGAGGTCGCACAAAGTCGACGACGCGCCAATGTGTCGCCGTTGACCGACCGGAGAGCGAGGGCATCAGCCCGGTGCTCCTGGGGGATACTGGGTTGGAAGCATTGAATCTTGATCTTCCGGCGCGCTCCCCGTGGCGCTTTGCGCACGAGGCGTCGGAGATTGTGATCGAATCTTCCAGGCGGTTTCCCAAACTGATGTGCAACGAGACAGTGGTGTATGCTGTGATGGCCGCCCCACTGCGTCCGCATCGGGCACCGTATGAGGAGTACCCTCTCGACGCCGAAGAGCAAGAACATCATGGGGAAGTCGCTCTCCCCAAGGAACTAGAGAGATTCGCGGACGTGTTCAACACGTCCAGCGCAACCATGATTCCGGCGTCAAGGGCGACAGACCACGCTATTGATCTCTTGCCTGACACGCAGCCACCGCACCGAGGCATCTACCCGCTTTCTGAACAAGAGCTGAAGGAGTTGCGAGTCTACAATGACGAGAACTTGCAGAGCGGACGAATCCGCCCTTCCAAAAGCCCAGCGGGAGCGCCCATCCTGTTTAGACCAAAAAAAAAAAAAAAAAGGATGGCGCGTTGCGACCCTGTGTCGACTTAAGGGGACTGAACAAGATCACGGTGAAAACCCAGTACGCGCTACCGTTGATTTCAGAGATTTTGGACAGAATCAATGGAACGCAGTTCGTTTCCAACTTGGACATCAAAGATGCTGACCATCGCATTCAAATGCAGGAAGGATATCGAGTGGAAGACAGCCTTTTCGGACGCGATATGGCCATTACGAGTATGTGGTCCTCCCCTTCGGCCTAACCAATGCGTCTGCCACTCTTCAGCACTACATCCACATTGCCTGCAAGGCCTTGTCGATGTCACGTGCATGGCATATGTGGACGTGGTATCTTGCCAAAACCAGCGAGGAGCATGTCGAGCATTTGTGCGAAGTGAGAGAGTGGCCAGAGCCGAAATCCTACCGTGACATGCAGGTATTCTTGGGATTCTGCAAGCACGAGAGACGGTTGACCAAGCTGCATGTTTCATCAGAATCTTCACCCACACGACAGCGCGTGTCAGACGGGTCTCTGGACCCAGCAACAAGGCAAACCCCCCTTTCTTACCAGAGTGAGAGGCGCCGGTGAACATCGACGGCATCAGATGCCTGCAGACAGAGCGATTTCTCATGCATGTCGATAAGAAGGCTACTCTGCACATAAACATCAATGAACATTATTAACGACGGACAGTTCGGCGACGCGCCATGTCATGATTGCATGCAGCCTGAATCACATCACCCATGCCTTGGCCTATTGGCTAAGGAGGTAGTGAAAGGCACTATCGTTGCTAAACGTCCTTTCTAATTTCTTAGTATATAGTGTAAATGCGGCAGTATATGGCACTCTCACGGGAGCACGGTCACGTGACATGACGTGCTCGAGTCAGGTGATGAGCATGCGGTGTTTATCTAGGACTCCGCCCAGCTGCTCACCGCTAGTTAGATATATAGAAGAATCAACACATGATTAGATGCCACAGTAAAAGACTAGTAAATAAGTTATAATTATAAGATACTTATAGAGAAATATATAGAAGAGAAGCTTAATTTTTTTTAACTTTAAAATAATCTTATAGAAAGCGTAATAAATATCTACCTTTTATAAGTCTTTTACTAGCTATTTCAAGGTATTTATATATATTAGTCATAGGAGGGTTAGGGCTTTCTAAAAAGGGTTAGGGCTTTCTGACTTATATCGGTTGCCCCTTCCTCATAGTAAGAAGAGATTATCTGAGAAACTCTTAGGGTTGGGATGGTCATTGTGGTTATGTGCTATACGAGTAACAAACTGCCAGAAGATATGATATCGCCCGAAACTCTCATTTTCTTCAAGAAACTCAGCGATAGTCTGTGTGACTGTGGTCGGCTGTGCTTGGCTGAATTTCATATATATCAGGTTCTTCTTGTTTGCCTTGTCTATAAAGCAGGATGCAAAATACATGGCGGCAAAGTATTCTTGCAATGTTAAGTGTAAGAAGTGATAGCTCTGGTGTTGCATATGTGATGCGTTTTCTAGGAGTGGTCCTGAGGCTCGTAGGAAGGATAGCTGAGAGAGATCTTTGCTCAGGAAAAGTTGACTGGACTTGCGAGTGTTGAACTCTGTTATCAATATCTCCAAGTGCCGTGCCTGGAACTCGACGATATCATTGCATAAGCCGGAAAAGGCCAGATATTGAATAAGTTCAAACTCAGTTGAGAAGAGCCCTCGCAAGCTTGATACGCCCAGAGATTTGATATCGTGCGGTGTTAGAACTTTTCCATCGAAAGTCCCCCGGCGTAAAGCATCCTTTGCCCACAGCTGGCGTTCAACAGCCTGGTAGATATCTACTATGGTTTGAGACCTAAGAATATCTGCACCGGGAGCTGAACTATTGGCACTGCCAGCGGTGTTTTCTTCCCATGTGTAACAGATAGCGTCCAGTAGAATGGGGATGCGGGCGAAGTCTCTAAGTAATGGTCGATCAGAAATAAACCTTTTGATAGAAGAGTTTGGCCCGTTCAAATCGATATATTTAGCCACTTGATAGTCGTCAAATCCCACCGTCTCGAGCTCGACATCAATCTTCAAGGTGTCAAGAGGCAGCGTAGCTTGGGGGCGAGATGTGACTATAACGTTGGGTTTGCTCAGAAGCTCATCCAGAAATTGAGATCTGGATTGGTCACGAATCCATTCACTTGGGACCTCGTCAAGGCCGTCGAATAAAAACAGCGTTCTATCACCGGCACCGACTGACAGGCATAGCTCGTCGGTAAGCAGGTCGCGGGTCCCGTCAATCTCACAACCGGCGAAGAAAAACTGCCGGAAGAGCTCGGCCATAGTATACCGGCCATTTCTCCAGGACTCGAACCTTCGGAAAGGCACCCAAAGGATTCGATCAAATAAGGAGCTCCATTCAAATTCGGGATTGTTGTAGAATTCGTAAATCATCTTCTTGCAGAGCGTGGTCTTGCCCACCCCGGCACGGCCCCGTATTAGGATCCTTCGGGGGGTAATTTTGCCGTTGCCCCCCTTACGCTCATCAAATATTGCAGATAGCTGAACACGCTTTTCGAAGGCGAAGGCTGACCTGAGGCGGGTATGAAGTGCGAACTGAGATTCTGGAAATCTTTCTTGTCGCTGGCCCCGAGAGACCTTTAGTTGTCCTTCTATCAGGTCGAGGTTGATATAGCAGTTCTCCATGGGAAGTGGCGCCCCAGAAATTCGTGTAATAGTAAGCCGGTCTTTGTCATAGCACCTAGTCTTGATATGTATATCCGCACCGCGGTACCGAATGCTATCGAGATACTCCTGGATCTTGGCGAGGACGGAAATATAGTCAAGATCATGAGGGCTGGCGAACTTGTTCATCAAGACATGACCTCGGTTCAGGGGCAATGGAGTTTCGACAATAAGTAAGGTTCCGGAGTGCATATCAACGAGCTACAGGCACATTAGCTATTAAATCTAGTCCCTGGAGGTGAGTAGGGGAACTTACTCTTTTTGATTTGAAAAGCCACCTAAGATAGGGGGGCACCTTGGTACCAAGATTCGTCAAGCCCATTTCATAGAACGTAAACACCTTGATATGCTTTTGTGTTAAGGCAACGAATTTCCTCTGGAGATCATATAAATCAAGCGACGGCTCTTTCACTAGTCCAAGCAGGGTGCTGAGCTTCCGGCCGCTCATGAGGGCAACAACAGTAAGACCAGGTTCAGCCCAGAAGGCCACATCGCGAAACGAGGTACCTTCAAAGGGAGTAGCAAGAAAGATGATGGCACGGGTGGAGCGGCGGACTGTCCCCGTCTTATCGACGTCGAGGGCCTTCATGAGTTGGATGCCGCCGAGGCAGGATGCAATGAATAGGATCGGCGGCATCGCAGCCGAATCGGTAGAAGCCGGCGGGCGGTTCTTGATTCCCTCAAGCAAGAGTCGTCCATATTCCTCAAAGTTGCTCTGAACTAAGTCCGACGGCTCGAAGAGGTCTGCGGGCCAGTCACAAGTGAAGATGCGGGCGTTCCCAACGCTGGCGGGGAGCATATCGGGGTCCGAAAGCCAATTGACGTTCTGTGAATCGGTCTTGAACGTCCAGGTCTCCGGAGACTGCGTGTCCAGGCCGTGGATGGCGATTATATCAACAATCGGCTCTGAGTTTCCATTCTTCCCGGTGGTTGACTGTCCGTAGACTTGGGTCAGAGTCACTCCGCGCGGCGTCGTTTTCTGTGTTGCGTGGAAGGGTTCACGTTTCTTTCTGGTGCTCGTTTTCTGGAGCCAGACTGTAGCGATGGCCATGATGACAGTTGCACAAAGCAACGTAAATACAATCGTTAAAATCATAGTGTTGGGAACTTCACTGATATTGGAATGTTGAATTGGGCTGAAGTTGTGTTATGAGAGTCACGGCACGGGCTGATGAAGGAAGAAAACTGAGGGGGCAAAATCACCATTGACAGCAATCGAAACATATATCTTAAGAAACCAGATAAAACTTAGTCGACATGATAGCAAGCCCTGCTTCTCAGCCCCAAAACAGTGAATGGGTGCCGGGAGACACTTAAAAGCGGGGTTGGGAGATATCAACCTAAAAGGACACTTACAACTCAGTCTACATAATTCATCCCAAACGGGAGGTCTCTGTCCGGGTCGGGGTTCACGTGATCCGAAGCACCCGAAGCTCAAGATGTTGTTTGTTCACCGATTTGTTTCTCCCTCTAGGCGAAACCGATTCAGAAGCCCCACTCCGGGGCCGGGATCAGCTTTTGTTGAGCCCCCGGTCGCCGAAAAAAATGGGTTCACAATTGCCCGGATAGCTTTCACGGAGGGTTGCGCTCAAGGGTAGCTTAGACAAGAGCGTCGTATGGACTAAAATAGGTCAGGTATTATCTCGCAATATATGAACATTTATGAGAGCTGGAGTCATTTAAGAGGCCTGTCTGGGCGATTTATGCCATGGAATGGAATGTTAGGGTTAGGGTAGCTCCCTGCCAGGATACTGACTGGAGACAAGTATTTGAGACTCCCGGACAGGATTAGGCGAGCAGTATGTCCCGGGTTACACTAAAATTAATCTTCAAACGACTTCATATTCATCACATGTGATTTCTAGAATAGCGGAAGCCTTCGGTCATGATAATTGTCCAGATATATTTCGTGTCGTATAACAATGCTAAGGATTTTCTGTACCACTTCCAGTGACCAGAAACACAGATGTGCAGCAAAACCAGGTTCGAGCGAGTCCTTTCCAGACATTCCGTTAAGGCCCCAACAATAGCCCACACAACCAACCAATTCCTCTCTGCCTACAAAACTCCAAAGCCCACCAACACCAGCACAAGCCCAACTGAAGATTTTCCTATTCGTAGATGAAACCCATGTGGTCGTGCTGGGGCGGCGGATGGATCCAAAGGCGTGAAGAAAGCAGGCGAAAAGACCCGAGAGCAGAAAGGGACAGGGAAGAAACAAAACTCCTAAAATCCGATTTTTTGGAAATTTTTGTGCCTTTCATTTTTGTGTTTCTGATTAAAAAAATGCGAATAATTCCCGAGGTGAAGCCTCTAAACTCCCGCCTTTTCCCTCACGCAAACCATGACGCGAGTAGACACATAAACTACCATGTCTCCGGCCTCCGATAGGGTACATGTTGGATTTTAAAAGAAAAAAAAAGAAACTCTTTGCCGTGCATCTGAAAACCGTAATAAAGAAAATCAAGAAGACAGGACTCGTCGCTCACGAGGGGGGAGCACCACGACCGCGACCGAAACCACCGCGGCTAGAAAGGGGAGAAGAAAGCAAGAAAGTTAGTAATTTTGGTCTAAAGAGGTCTGGTGTTCATCCCGAATTCTCGATTGGTAGTGCGTCGATGTCAAGAAAGTTTCTAGGTTCTGTTCCTCGTTGTGGATGCCGAGGGTGTGTATGGCGAAGTCGTCGAAAGCCGAACAAGAAAAAAACTCCCCGAAAATAGAAAACCGCAGAGGGGAAAATGCTCACAATTGGGGCTGGAACTCGCCCGGCGCACCGCCGCCCTCCTTGCCCTCACCACCAGCCTCTCTCCGGCGGTATCCACCCTCACGGTCACCCCGCTCGCCACGGTCACCACCACGGCCACGGCCGCCAAAGGGTCTCCGCTCGCGCTCGCCGCCCTCGCCCATCATGCCGCGGGGAGGAGCGTGCGACCGCTGCTGCTTAATGTGGGTGGCGGGAACGATCTCGGCCGGGAGGTGCAGCCATTCGCGCAGGTATTCCAGACCCTCGGGGGTCAGGGTGTAGTAGTAGTACTGCCACGAGAACTGGGTCTTGACGTAGCCGCGGGAGTTGAGCGACTGGCAGGCCTTGACGACGAAGAGGTTCTTCGTATCGATGTCGGGGTGCGTGGGAAGGTTGTAGTCCTTCTTGGCGACGAGGACGCCCTCACGGAAGAGGTACTGCAGAGCGAACGCACAAAAACATGTCAGTCAAAACGCCGGCGGGAGGGAGCGGGAAAAACCCCGAAATCGCCGGAAACCAAGGGAATTCGTCGTCCAAATCAATCCATACCTCGTGAATCTTCTTGCGATCAGCCTTGGGAATAAGCATTTTGGCTGCTGTTCTATGACACCCGGGTTGTTGGTAGGGGGAAGGAAATTCAAATGAAGGATAAGGCTTTGCGTCGAGAACTGAAAATGGGATAACTGCTTTTGTGTGGGCAGAAAAAAACCCTACTACGAATAGCCAGTCAAGCAGTCAAAACTGATATGGTGGGGAGTTCACTTTTTCGTGGGTGTGGCGCTGGTCACGTGAACTGCAATGGGGCTAGGCTAACCCGGATGAGTCAGCGGTGGCTGATTGCAAAACGCCACGAACATTGGGCGGGGCTCGATGCAAGCGGGACTGGCCAATCACAATCACGAGACCAGGAGACCAGGCCAAATGTAGAGATGTTCGTTTGCTGATACTTTTTGCGTTTATCACGGATTATTTATCAGTTACGGCCACCACTTCAACTATTTACAGAAGTCGCCTCTCCCACCAAAACACGTCAACGAACCGGTTCTCCCACTTCCAACCTCAACTGTGACATCAACAGACGCCTGCTTCTTTCATATCTTCCGTCATCTGTTCGTTGTTCCGCCTTACAACCATCAAACTACCTTTGGAAACGACCCGCGAATCCCATAACTTTGCCCGTCATGGCTGACCGGATGATCAACTTGCTGGTGACCGGCTTTGCTGGTCTGAACCTCCCGCCCTCGATCGTCCTCCCGGTCAACTCAGAAACCCCCGTAGGCGAAATATGGAAGCTGCTGCAGGCGCGGCTCCCCTCCAGCTGCGAATCCGAGCCGCTGATCCTCTCAACTCTGGGCAACGAGCACCTGGCGCGCTCCTCTGATGTCTCCGTCAGCCACTTCCTCACCAGCGAGGCCGACGACCTCCTCACCCTTCGGCTATGGCGCCCGATGTGCGGCGGCAAGGGTGGTTTTGGCTCGCAGCTGCGCGCCGCCGGCGGGCGCATGTCCTCGAAGAAGAAGCGCGGCCAGGGCGACGAGAACGCGTCGAGCCGGAACCTGGACGGCCGGCGCCTGCGCACCGTGAACGAAGCCAAGGCGCTCGCCGAGTACCTGGCCATCAAGCCCGACATGGACCGCAAGGAGAAGGAGAAACGCCGCCAGCGGTGGGAGGAGGTCGTTGAGTCGACCGAGCGCCGCCAGGAGGAGATCCGGAACGGCTCCAAGGGCCGCATCGACTCCAAGTGGCAGGAGGACCGCCAGGAGGCGGGCGAGCGCACCCGTGATGCGGTCCGCGCTGCTATGGAGGCTGGCAACTACCAGGACAATCTACTTAGCACGTCCCACGCTTCGGCATCATCTGCATCGTCTTCGAGCAAGTCTGCCGATACCTCGGATGACGATACCTCTGCTTCGAAAGGAAAGTCTGTCAGCGTCTCTCCGGCCTCAGAGCCGGAGGAGAAGCCAGCTGCCAAAGAGAAGACCAAGCCCAAGGCCATGTTTGGGTTTGATGAGGATGATGAGTTTATGAGTTCGGATGATGAGTAGAGGTTGCCCCTTCTGTGGCTCCTCCAGCTTTGCTTGCTCCTATTGGTACACATCTGCCTAAATTGACCAGGTTTGATGATTGATTTGTTTCTTCTTCTTGGGATTGGGAGTTAAGTGTTAATTTTTACGTTAGCGGATTCATTGCTTGGTAACTGGCGTTTTGGAATTGGGATATAGCCAATGCAGATTGTTTTTAATTGATCTCCTCCACCTTATGTTCAGAGTTCACAAAATGCTTCCTTTCATGTGATACAAGATAGAAAGAGATATATATGTACTAGTTGTGATCTTGAAGACGCACATAAAAACAGAAACAGCTCACGCAGAATTTGCCCGCATTGAGATCTAGTCTAGCAACAAAAACTGTACATCATGACGATTCCGGTTCCCTCTCTTAATCCAGCTTGGCAGGGAAGTTGCCAGCCTCTGTAAATAAGGAGTTAGCATGTTTCGTTTGCAAGATGTTCGTTCCCCCAAAGACTCCGGGACTGGGGGATATTCTCCCCAAGGACAGATACGTACCACGCTGCTCATCCCATCTCTGGTACCATCCCGAAGGGCAAAGCGACCGGTAGGCCAGGAAAAACTAAGAACATGACATGCCAGGTTAGTCTGGATTTTCGGACCGGCGGACGGCATATCACGCTGCGGCTGTCTTTCATTCTGTGCTGCCGGGGAGGCCGGAGAGAGCCCGGCATCGGCTATCATCGCGCGCGTACCTGGCGGCAGGGAGCGAAGTCCTCGCCCTTGGCGTTGATGCACTTGTGGTAATCGACGTAGTTCTGCCAGCAGTGCTTGGTCTGGTTGGTGTTCGGGAAGCGGGCGTCGACACCTATATGCAAGCAAGTACGTTCGTTCAAAGATGTCAGAAGCAAACAACAGCAGTTTTATGCGAAACCCAGCACAGCCGTGCCGCGGGTTCGGGAGAGCGAAGAAAAGAAAAAAGTTCACGGTGTTTCGGCCGGTCGGAATCCCGAACCAGGGCGGCTCGGCGCGAATACTTCGATCAATCGGGGTGAGCAGGTGTCGGAGGGCAAGATAATCATACCGGCTGCGGAGAGTCGGGGCGGTTAGTACACACAACAGTCTCTTGCAATTGCAGCGGGCTCGGCAAAACCAGGAGCGCCATTAAGGGTAAAATTGCACTCACCAGTGACGAACTTGAAGGGCTTGGTAACGAGCTCCTGGCTGTCGTCGGACATCTTGAATGATTGTAGCGGGAAATTGACTGAGTGGTGATGGGAATTGACGGAGCGGCAGGAGGGATTGGAGAGGGAATCGAGAGGGTGGTTATAATGCTTCAAACTGCAACTTGGTTCGAGAGCTTCAGGATTGTGGTGCGAGCAAAAAGACGATGATCGGCTCCGGAATTGGTGAATCAGATGTTGCTGACCAAATATGACTTTCTGCGGCCTGAAATTCCAGGCCCCAAGTTTTCCCGCAAAGCTTCAGGATCAGCCCATCCAGCCAACCAATGCTGCTCTGGCAATAAACCTCGTCCAGAAAAAAAACCCCAATTGCAGATTTACTCAAGACACATTTTCCCAATATCAATCCCCTCCAGCTGTCAGCGCCTGCTTCGGTCTTCAATTCCAACATCTCCACTCCTTTTTTTTTTCTTTTTCCCGCTCAGTCACAATGCGTCCCACGATGGCCCTCAGAGCATTCCGTCCGACGGTTCGGAGAATGTCCCCTTTGCCCGTGAGTTTTTGTGTGCCTTGTTTTGGTGTCTTAGCTGCTCGTTTGAACGCGCGGAATCCACCGGCTCGAACACATCATGATGCATGGTTGCTAACATTTGCACGTTTGTTCTTTGTTTTGACAGGCCGAGGACCAGGCTGGTATGTCGTGAACCCCTACCGCTACCCCGATCCAACCCCGTCGCCGCCGTCGCCGATCAATTCGAAAGCGCCATCCCCGGCCGAGCTATTTTTCGGTCGTTTCCGTGTGACTCCCCGAATTAGATCCAAGATTCTGACCAAACACTCTCCTCTCATGGTACAGGCCACGGTATCTCGCAGCGCCTCCGCAAGCTCCGCGAGCTGCCGGCTGAGTTGATTCCTCTGGGTAAGTCGAGAGCGATAGGACTCCGAGGGGCACCCGACGGGTAACTTGCGGTCGTTCCCCGATATACGCCGACGTCTATATATTGTTCTCTAACGTCCTGCCACTCTAGCCGTTGTCGTTGCCTTCGCCGTCGGTGCTGCCGGCTACTCGATCGGCCGCCACCTGATTGTTGACAAGAACCTGCGACTCTCCCGCCGGGGCAAGCAGGCCGAGTCGCCGTCGTCCGACCACCATTAAACGGTGGCTTCTGGTCACTCTGAGGACGAGGCGTTATATTTTGGAATGAATCTGTTGTTGCTCCCTTTTTTTTTTTCTTCCGGTTTGTTGATTGGTAGGGTTTCTGGCGGGATACCACAGCCTGCTTCCCAGAGTCCGCTCCGTGTATAGCTGTGACAATACATATCTGCTTGCTTCTGACGTCTCCACAGACGGAGAGCAATGATCGGCTTGGCTTCTTTGACGGCCGATGTTTTCGTTAATGTATCACCCTGAAGGAGAGACCCGAGCTCGGTATTGTGTGTCACATCGGCTTCGTAGCTGTGAATGCTTCAATGACATCTGCTAGTTGTGTAGCTCTAGCAAGATATATACACAAACGTCCCTCACCGTAATTTTGAGATTTTCCATGTGAACGCCACGCTCTATATGCACCAGTACAGAAAAGCAAACAAGGACAAGCAGACAGGGAAAGAAACGAAAGAAACCACACATAGCATGCAAACCTATTCTCTGTATTTATGCCTGCTTCGGGCCAGCAACATCGAGACCTTCCAGTCCCTGCATAGGGTCATCACCAGTTTTCTCGTCCAACCCTGCTTCCGGACCATCCTCGGCAGAGTTTTTTGCAATCCATCCTTCCTGTAAACCGCAACAAACACGCCGTGTTAGCAACCCGTACCGCTGTGATAAAACCGGAGGGGCACATGCTTACCTGTTCCCACAGAGCGGTCTTGCTGCCCAGGCCCTCAGCCGAACTCTTGGGCGCCCGTGCCGCAGAACACCGGAGATACCGCCCAAAGAACTCCGACTGGTCCATGTTGTCGATGGCCTCGGTGGCATCATCCGGGTCCTCGAACTCCACGTAGGCGTAGCCCCGGTGCGGCTCGGTCGAGTTTGGCCGGTCGTCCTTCGGCAGCTTCACCTCGACAATCTCTCCGAACGGAATGAATGCATCGTGGATGTGCGCGATGGTCACCATCGGCGCAAGGCCGGCGATGTGCACCGTGGCTTTCCAGCGCGCGGACTCGGACATGGCGGTGGTGGGACTGAGCTTGGGTGTGAGCGGTTCTTTCAAGTTCCGGCGGACGGTACTTCGGTGGCACAGAGAAGGCGAGCTGTCTCACTTGGTCCTATGTAAGTAGGCCCAGAGCTTGTCTTCTCAAGGCGGCGGTGATCGAAGGCGGGATGTGATGTTGCCCAACGTGGTGAAGCTCTGTTCGTCCTAGTGCTGGGTAGATAGCTTCAGATTTCTCGGAAACAAATCACGATTGGGATGATTTTGTAAATTTGCCAAGTAGAATAGCTTTGTCTTGTCGTTCGTGGAAGCCGTCGTTGGATTTTACGCATGTTTAGGTATGATGATACTGATGCTTTTCATGGTGGTGGTTTTTTTTTGGACGTCAAACGGACCGTGATCACGTGTACTATACTGTCGGTCATCAGAATTAGGGGCACGGTGCCTAGAATTAGCAACCAACTCGCCTGCAACCTTCTGTAGCTGTCTGGGCTTCGTCTGGGCAAGATATCACTCTCCATGCAGGCCATTGCACTATCAAGTTAAATGATGGCAATATATGCAGAATTACTACAGACTTGGAAGATATTGAGAAGCCATCCGTCTCTTGCAAAAGTCTGGTGTTAGCAGGCGGACTCTGGCATTTGACCAAAGCCCGCGGAAGGCCGAATCTTTCCTGGGGTTTCCTGGTTTTGTCAGTTTCTGACTTTCCCAATAGATCTTCCCAAAGATAATATCTTGTTTGAATCGCTCTCATAGGAAAGACCGGCTCCTTGCTGCTCTCTGTCAAGTTCAAAGGGAGCATGAGTGTAAACGGTGAAAGCGTGGGGCGACGACACACCCGGTACAGTCCTGCATTCGTCTTGCTTGAGTTCAGGCATTATCCTTTTCCGCTATCCCCAACACGAGACGGAAACGAGGATAAAAACATCCGGTGACGGTCGTGACATGGGAAGCCTGAGAAGACACTTGAGGTTCTGGGTTGCGTCTGCTGTATCAAGCCCGGGCGTTCGTTTGATATGGTTGAGCCGCGTTGACTGTGTGTTAGGTCCAATATAGGGATGAAGTTCGGTTGATCTATGCCCCAAAAACCCAATACTTGTGAGGACGAGTGTAGAGAATCAACCAGGCAACTTTATAGGAACGGGAACGGCCATGCTGGCATCTATCGTCTCTGCCCTGCATCACTCTCTCACTCGTTCCTAAATCACGTCTCTGGTTATGTGGCGGCTGTGGCGTACGAGGTGGCTGTGTCAGCTGACTCAGCCATTCGTGGTGGGGCCTCTGGAATTTTGACTACCGATTTTTAGCAGGGTTTACACATTTTATACCACGTATCAACAACCACAGGAGATTGAACTTCAATCTTGCAGCCGAAAATAGGAGTCAGGACAGAATGTGTTTGTGTTAATATTTTCACCTCGTCTATACAATTGGAATGTTCCACTGTCCATCTCTTGACTCCTTTTCTATCCTGCTTTTCTGCTTTCCTTTGTCTTGCTCTGCGGTTGATGTTACCTAGACTAAAGCCACCTATTTTTGTTTAACGGGTTCCAAACCACCCCTCCTCTTGATCTCCCATCAAGCTCTGTTTCCGTTTATTCTGCTCCTTCTTTTTCTCTTGTTTGTCTCGTCTCTCCTCATCTTCACCATCATCCGATCTTCTCACCACCATGCCTCGCCTTCGCGAGATTCCGCGCACGGCTGCGTTTGCCTGGTCTCCCGGATCGGATAAGCCACTGCTGGTCACTGGAACCCGGGCCGGAGCTGTCGATGCCGATTTCTCAGATGAGACCAAGTTGGAGCTTTGGGACCTCAACCTCGATGAGGACAGCCAATCTTTTGAGCTTCAACCTATTGCTAGCATCACCACCGATTCAAGGTTCGCCTGCCGAAGCTCCCTGAACCTGAAGACGGGCCCAGTTTGCAGATTCTAACCCTTTCCCACCGCCTCTCCCCCTTATTCGTATAACATAGGTTTTACGACCTTGCCTGGGGCCTCCCCGACGAAGACCACCCCAAAGGCATCATCGCCGGCGGCCTCGAGAACGGATCTCTCGATATATGGGATGCTGCCAAGCTCTTGGCAGGAGCTTCCGATGCTCTGATTGCGCGAACCACGAAACACAACGGCGCGATAAAGTCGATCCAATTCAACCCCCAGAAGCCGCAGATTCTCGCCACGGCCGGTGCGAAAGGCGAGCTGTTTGTGTACGATGTCAACGATGTGGCGAACCCGTTCCGGCTCGGAGCCGCCGCCGCGCGCTCTGACGACCTCGAGTGTCTTGCCTGGAACTGCAAGGTGTCTCACATTCTGGCCACTGGTGGCTCGGGTGGCTTGGTCACCGTGTGGGATCTCAAGACCAAGAAGGCGTCGCTGAGCCTGAACAACAACCGCAAGCCCGTCAGCTCGATTGCCTGGGACCCCAACAACTCCACCAAGCTGGTCACCGCAACCTACGACGACAGCACCCCCGTGATCTACCTGTGGGATCTCCGGAACTCCAGTGCCCCCGAGCGCACTCTCCAGGGCCATGTGCAGGGCATTCTGTCTCTGTCGTGGTGCGCCCAGGACGCCGACCTGCTTCTGTCGTGCGGCAAGGACAACCGCACGCTTCTCTGGAACCCGCAGAACGGCCAGCAGTATGGCGAGTTCCCCGAGATGACCAACTGGAACTTCTTGACGCGCTTCAACCCCCATCATCCCAACATCCTCGCCACCGCTAGCTTCGATGGCAAGATCACCGTGCAGACGCTGCAGAACACCAACCCCACCGCTGCCACCCCTGCTGTGCAGAGCGGCCTGGACGGAGAGGACTTCTTCTCGAGTGCCCAGGCCCATCAGCCCCAGGGCCCGTCGTTCAGCTTGCAGGTTGCCCCCAAGTGGTTTGAGCGGCCCATCGGTGCGTCGTTTGGATTCGGCGGAAAGCTTGTTACGTTCAAGCAGTCGACCACCGCTCCCGGCCAGCCTCGTGCTTCCAAGGTTCTTATCACGCAATTTTCGGCCGACTCCAGCATTACCGATGCTGCCGAGAAGTTCGAGCAGTCGCTCAAGACCTCTGATGTGTCGACGATCCTGCAAGCCTCCAAGGACGCCGCCACCACCGACGAGGAGAAGTCGGACTGGAAGGTCATGGAGACTCTTGTCGCCGGAAACGTTAAGGAGAGCATCATCAGCTACCTGGGATTCCAGAAGGATCTCGCTAATGGCAATGCCAACGGAGACAACATCGATGCCCTGCTGGAAGACGACGAGGAGGAGGATGAGAAGCCGGTCAAGAAGAAGAGCGGCCTCGATGACTTCTTTGGCAGTGGCGGTGATGCGGAGGGCGACGGCGACGATTTTCTGACCAGCTTGTCCGGCGGCAAGGGAGCGGGCTCTGGAAAGCCGTTCCAAATCCTGGAGACCGGCGACAGCGAGGTGGAACAGTCCATCACCAAGGCGGTGGTTCTCGGTCAGTTCGCTGTTGCTACCGACCTGTGTGTTAAGGAAGGCCGGTGGGCAGATGCATTCCTGATTGCCAACAGTGGTGGTAAGGAGCTTGTCGACAAGGTGCAGTCGAAGTACATTGCCTCCAAGAAGGGCTCCCCGAGCTATATCCGTCTGCTCGGCTCCGTCATCGCCAAGAACCTGGCGGATGTGGTGCAAAACGCCGATCTCGGCAACTGGAAGGAGATCATGGCGATTCTGTGCACGTATGCGACGGCAGACGAGTTCTCGGACCTTTGCGAGGCGCTGGGCGACCGGATATTTGAAACCGGCCAGACCAAGGACGCGCTGTTCTGCTTCCTGGTGGGAACCAAGCTAGACAAGGCGGTCGGCATCTGGATCTCGGAGCTGGAGGCCGCGGAGAAGGAGAGCCTGAACGCGGCCAGCGGCGAGTCGAGCTTCTCAATCCACGCCCACACTCTGCAGAGCTTCATCGAGAAGGTCACCATCTTCCGTACTGTGTCCAAGTTCCAGGACAAGGAACAGGGTCTCTCGGCCGACTGGAAGCTTGCGGAGCTGTACGACAAGTACACCGAGTACGCCGACATCATTTCGTCGCAGGGCCAGCTGGACATCGCATCCAAGTACCTGTCGCTGGTTCCCGAGAACTACCCGGCGGCCGAGCTGGCCAAGAGCCGGGTAAAACTGGCCATGAAGCCGGCTCCGGCCGTGGCGGTCAAGAAGACCATGCCGCGCCACCAGACGCCGAACCCGCAGCCATCGTATCCTGGTATGCAGTCGGCCCCTATTCCCCCGGTGGCTGCTGGTATGGCCGCCGCCGCCAACATGTACAACTCCCCGGCGCGCACGGTTCCCACTCCGGCCCCTGTTGCGGCCAACCCGTATGCGCCATCAAACCCCATCGTTGGTGGCGGCGGATACGCACCTCCCACGACGCAGCCTTCCTACCAGCCTCCCACTGGCGGATACCAGCCGCAGGTGCCTCAATATGGCGGTAACTCGTACGCGCCCCCTACCAACAGCTACGGACCGCCGCCCACAGCCATGAGCGGCCCGCCGCGGTCTGGCCCGCCTCCTCCGGGGATGCTTCCTGCGGCTAAGCGGAAGGACATTGACAACTGGAATGATGTTCCGCTGGTGGCCAAAGCCCCGGTGCGCAAGCCCACGCCCAACAAGGCTGTGATCATGAACCCGTTCCCTGGCCAGCCCAGCCCGACGATTCCACCGCCGCCGGTCAGCCCCTATGGTGGCAGACCTGGATCAACTCCCCCCGCGCCTCCGCCCAAGGGCCCGGCACCTCCCCGGGTGTCGTCGCCTCTGACAGGAGGGCCGCCGGGCGGAAACTTCCAGCAGATTCCCCGGCCTCCCTCGGTAGCCACCAACGCGTATGCTCCCCCGCCTCCCCGGCCCGGAAGCAGCAGCCTGCACTCGCCGCCGCCGCCGCCGCAGGCTGCGGCACACGCTCTCCCGCCTTCGATGAGCGCCATTCCGCGTGCCGGGTCGCCGTATAACCCGCCCCCGTCGGGTGCGCCGCCTACGAACCGGTATGCGCCGGCAGCGGCGCCTATGCACACGCCCGGCCCGACATCGCAGACGCCTATTGCGCCGCCTCCGATGAGTGGCGCCGCCCGGCCGCCGCCGCACAATCCCTACGGCCCGCCTCCTACCCACGGCAGCCCTGGTGGACAGTTCACGCCGTCTGCGCCCCCCGCGGCCTACTCGACGCCTCCTCCCCCGATGGCCGGCCCGGCCAAGGCCATCCCGCCGCCTCCCATGGCGGGACCTCCGCGGGCCGTGGCTCCCCCGCCGATGGCAGCGCCCCCGCCTGCGGCCGCCGAAGCCGCGCCGACCGCGCCTCCCCCGATGGCCCCGGCGCCGGGCGGCGGCAGCAGCGGGCCGGAGCGGCCGAACATCCCGGAGCACGCGCAGCCGATTGTGGCGATCTTCACGCGCGACATGCAGCGGGTGGCGTCGAAGGCGCCGTCGTCGTACTCGGCGCAGGTGAAGGACACGCAGAAGCGGCTGGGCCTCCTGTTCGACCACCTTAACAAGGGCGACATGGTGCAGCCGGAGACGGTGGGCCAGCTGGTGACGCTGGCAAACGCGTTGGCGTCCAAGGACTACGACACTGCGCAGAAGATCCAGTCGGATATCCAGACTCTGAAGCCGGATGAGTGCGGCAAATGGATGGTAAGTTTGTAATCAGTCAACTGCCGGTTTCTTCTTCTATGATTGCTAACGATATTCGGGTTTCTTCTTCCAGCTGGGTGTCAAGCGTCTGATCAGCATGAGCAAGGCCACGCCGTAAACTGTGCCGGTGTGTGCCGAGTCTTCCTTTCAACAACCGATTCTCGTCATACTTCCATGAATCTTTTTTTTTTCCCTTGTAACGGCCAGGAACGATACCGACGTCTGTTCACGAACATCAAAAAGGAGGGAAGATTACGAACACGCGACTTTTGGTTTCTCTTCTAGTCTGGAATGGCGGGGTGGTGTGGTATGAGTGTTTGGCATCGAGTTGCCGGGGAAGGGGGCCGAGGTTCTCATCAAGTGCGTGGACATGGGATGTTGGGCGTGCCGTAGAAACATCTCACCGTCCCGGAGCGTCTGACCCCTTTTTCCGAGTACACTTGTTTCTTGTCCAGTTCTTCTTTTTCCATGTTTTGTTATCGATGGTTTTTTCTCTCGTTCTTGTCTCTGTTCAAGCATACACTTCTTTTTCCTCATCACACACTCCTGCCGTCTTTGGCTGTGTTCTCATGTTGGTAGCATCCGGTAAACTCGGGGGGAGGTCGTGAACCTCGGTGAACTTTAGGGTTATACCCCGATTATGTAACCCGTACCTACTTGGTTAATTAGCTTTTTTAGAGGGGGAACGTCATTAAGTAGCAGCACACACAAAAATAAATCAGGACACAGAAGCCTGATCATCAACCAAACTTTCTCCTGAACAACAACAAACACGAGCACACGACATCACAGCACTATTGCAAAGGCACAACAACAACAACCAAACGTCGTTTTCTCCTTTCAACATCTGGGCTATTCGTGTGGCCTCCTTCCACGGCAACGCCTCTCCAACAAACGGAATCTTCGAAAGCAAACGGAACCCACCGCCGCCTCACCACGCAAACTATCTGAGACACACACGCGCAGGCCGCCGCAGCCTTCTCTCAACCTGTCCTTCTCCCGGCTCGTCCTCGTCTTTCGACCATACCACTACGAACACGCAAAACACAGCAATAAATGTCCGACGCAGACGCCGCCGCCGCCCAACGCGCCGCCGAAGCGGCCCGCAAACGCAAGGGCCGCCGCGAAGCCAAGATCCTGGCGGGCGGGTCGGCCCGGCTCGACCGCATCTCCGGGGTCGGTGGGCGGCCGCGCGACCTCTCCGAGACGGCCTTTTCACCGCCGCCGCCAGCGGACGCAGCAGCAGCAGCCGCGGTGTCTCCCGGCCTCGAGGCCCCGTCATCACAACCGGCCGTGAGAGCGTCGGCGTCCAGACCGGCGTCTGCGGCAGGGAAGCCGCCGGCGCCGGGCGTGGCGGATCCGCACGCCGACCCCGCCGAGGTGGATATCTCCGAGCACTTCTACGAGCCGGCAGGGCGCGGGCCGCCCGGCGGGGTCGATCCGCAGCGCATGCAGGAGCTGATGCTGAGTCTGGACGGCCGCGGCGCGGCCGGCGGGACCCCGTTCGGCCCGTCGCCGTTTGGCCCCGGGATGGGCATGGGGGCAGCCGGCGATCCGTTCGCGGGGTCGTCCGACCCCATGGCGGCCATGCTGCAGCAGATGCTCGCGGGGGCCGGCGGGCCGGGCGGCCCCGGCGGCGGGTTCCCCGGGCTCGCGGGCATGGGCGCGATGCCGGCCGGCCCGGCCGGCCCGGCGTCCGGCCCCGCGGTGTGGCGGATCGTGCACGCAGTGTTCGCGCTGTGTCTGGGGGCCTACATTGCGCTAGGCACGGCATTCCACGGGACGCACGCCGAGCGCATCGCCGCCGCCGGGGCCACCACCGCCGACGTGCTCTCTACGCCGGCCCCGTCGGCGGCGGGGTCGGCGGCGCTGCTGTGGGTGTTTGCGACGGTGGAGGCCGGGCTGCTGACCGCGCGGTTTGTGCTGGGCGGTGCGGGCAGCGGGTCGTTGGCGGGCGCGGGGATCTTGGGCACCGTGGTGGGGTTCCTGCCGGAGCCGTTTGCGGGGTACATCCGGCTGTTGGTGCGGTACGGGCAGATATTCACTACCGTGCGGGCCGATCTGCTGCTGTGTGTGTTCGTGCTGGGTGCGGCGGCGTGGGTGCGGTCGGTGTTTGCGTGAGGATGTAGTTAGGACTTGAGCTTCGTCTTCATTACAATGTGTCTGGTTGGTGGGAATGTGTTACAGATACGTGGTTTGTCTCGGAGTGTTCATGGAGCTTTGACTGAGCACAGCTATGATGGGTATGGAGTATTCACTACAAGCCGGGTTCACTCAAGCATCTTCTGCCATTACTGGAACCTGTATCTCTCTCTTCTAGACTTTCAAAAATAGACCAACTGACTCGCAAATATCCATTAGGAAAACACACCTTTCACAATAGCAAATCACACACAGAGCACCAGAGGATCTGGTCATTCAAATATCTTTTTTATTTTATTTTATAATATTCTCTTCTTTTATGTATCCATAAATGATCCATAATTTTAAATGAAAAGAAAGATGAAAAGGCGGGTGCAGCAAAAAAGAAGTTTCACCCCCCATCCTGCTGCTTTAACCCCGATCAGCACACAAAAACAAAAATATCCTCCAACTTTTGTTCGGGTTTTTTTTGCAGTGCAGAATAAAAAATAAAAAAAAGAGAGAAAAAACACCGTCCTGTGTCTATGCAGTGGAGGAAAACAACTCAGGTTGTCTGGTCCCACGCAGAAAGAAAAAGAAAAAGAAAAAGAATACAAGCAGGAGCCAAAAAAAAACACTGAACAGACAGAACGTTATGCAAGATTCGCAGCAACAGAAAACAGAAGAGAAAAAAAGGAAAAAGGCCCCATGAGTGGAAGACTGTACCTTCAGGGCTTGTGATTTTTTTGGAACCCGGGAAACCATCTTAAATGCTCGAAATTACAGGAAAAACAAGGGCAAGAGAGGAGAGAGAGGGACTAGGGAATTCGTAGCGAAATTAATTTACTTCGGCGGTAAAAAAAGAGAAAGAGGAAAAAAAGAAAAAGAAACGCCGACCAAAAGATCAACGGAAAGGAGAAAAAAAGCCGAGAGGGCAAGCAACATGCGCTTACGCCGAGACCTCGGCCCGGACCTTCTTAGCGGCCGGCTCCTCGTCGGTCTCGGCCGCGCGCTTGGCGCCGTTCTTGACCGCGGGGCTCTTGGGGCTGTCGGCAGTCAGCGCCTGGCGCTTAGCCTCGTCCATGTTGTCCAGCACATGGTCGAGCGACGTCATGGTCTTGCCCAGCTTGAGGCCGCGGTAGTAGGCGTGGATGATCGAGTCGACGTCGTCCAGGCCGATCGGCCGGATGTCGGCCAGCTTCTTGATCATGGCGGTGCACTCCTTGTAGTGTGCGTCGGTCATTTCAATGTTCAGCTGCGCCGCGCGGTCCTTGATCGAGTTCCAGCCCGTCAGCCGCGAGGCCACGTGGATGTAGCGCGTCAGCCCAAAGTCCGCCGGGTTGAGGATCTCGTACGTCGACGGGTTGTTCAGGATCGCCTTGGCGTGGATGCCGGCCTTATGGGTAAAGGCGCAGAAGCCGGTGATCGGGTTGTTGAACGGGAGGTTAACCGATACTGCGTCCGCCACGAGCTCCTCGACCTCCTTGAGCTTCTTGAGGTTGTACTTGGACTTCGTATACTCCGGCGCCGCCACGATCATGCGCGCGAAGAAGGAGCCCAGCGGCGTGATGCCGTTGCGCTCGCCGATGCCGAGCACCGACGTGTCGACGTGGGTGGCGCCGGCCTGCAGGGCCGAGTAGGCGTTGGCCACGGCACAGGCGGTGTCGTCGTGGAAGTGGGTCTCGATGTCGCACGAGACAACGCCGCGCAGCGTGCGCACGAGGTCGTACACCTCCCGGGGGCCGGCACAGCCAACGGTGTCGGCAATACCGACGCGGTCGACGCCGATCTTGTCAACCGTCGAGTAAATGCCGAGCAGGTCGGCCAGGTCGCTGCGGAACGAGTCCTCGCTGGAGAAGCGGATCTCAATGCCCTTGGACTTGACGAAGTTCTATTCACGCCAGGCAGAAAGAGTCAGTACACACGAGTCATCCAGACAGTAAGAGCTGTGGATATCAGTCAGTGGCACTTACAATAACCTCGATTGCCGTGTTCTTGACTGTGGGGTTGTGTTAGTCATGCAAATGCCAATATAACTTTTTCGACTCAGGCCTGTGGATTTTTTTTTTGCTTTTTTGGCCGCCGATGTTCGGACTTACTGTAAGTCATATCCTTTCCGTCTGTTTTTAGTGCGAAAAGAGTAGGTTAGTAATGTGCTCGATGGTGATTTTTTCGGCTCCTGTCAAGCGAGTCACAAATTTTCGACTGGCAGAGGGGGGGATCCAGAATAAATCGTGGAAAGGGGCAATTATGACTCACGGGAGTGTTCCATCAGGTAGGAAGAAGTTCCAATGACAACGTCGCTGTACAGCCAAAAGCCGGGTTAGTATGCAGGGAAGTTGACGGAAAGACAGACTAAGTGTATCTTACACTCCATCGACTCCGGTTTCCACGGCAATCTTAGCATCATCCATGTTGCACTGTAGGAGAGGAGGGGGTTAGCATGCAGTGGTCGAACGAAGGTTGGTATTGGGTGGTAGGTGCAATACATACACGAATGTGGGTAAGAATCTTGGCCTTGAGGCCGAGCTTGCAGATGGCCTGTGGCAGAGGAAGAGAATACAAGTCAGTTGCACGTCCACACACAAACAGGCGAGGGTTCGAGGGACGGGAGAGCATACAATGCAGTCATCGCGAGACTGAGGCGAAGCGGCAGGGCTGGTGAGCTCAATGTAGTCGACGCCGATGTCGTCGAGGGCCTTGGCTATAATGGCGTGTTAGTTGCCTGAGTTCCAACCCATACGAGAGAGAAGCATGTGGTTAATGGCGTACCAATCTCGATCTTCTTGGCTGTAAGTGAGAAAACCCGAGTATGTGAGTCAGTATATGCAGAGCTTGAAAGTGGGGAGGCGGGAGCCAGAAATGGCAGCATACCAGTGTCAAAGTAAGCGTTGGCAAACTGCTCGCCCTCACGGAGAGTGCTCTCGATCTAGAATGAGTCAAAACAAAACAAGAGGTTGTGAGTAACTGTGCTGTCGATGTCCGGGGTTGGCACGTGACCAAGTGCCGGCGGAAGGAGCGGCGGCGTGATCGGCACGAGCCGTCCGGAAGGTGCCGGGAACCAAAGCGGAAACAGGAAGGAGCGACGCGGGAAGGTGGAATAAGGGCGGAAGTCTGTTTCAACAACATACAATCTTGTAGCGTCCAACGTTGCTCTGTGCGGGAGGTTGAGAAGCAGGGTGTTAGTAACCAAGGTTTGCTCCGGAGCAAGCTGTGTGGATAACCAGCCAGCTGGTCGAGCAGACGGAAGAGGATTGATTGCACTTACCAGAAAACTCTCAACATTCTGATACGGGTTGCGAGTCGGCTTGGTGGTGTTGGGGTGAGGGTTCTCGCGGGTCTGAACGGCAGTGAATCCAGGGTGGCCTGGATTGGCAGAGGCAGAGCCATTGGCCGCTGATGTTAGCCCAGGAGCCATTTTGGAGGTTGTGTCAGTGTGTGTGTGGGTTGAGAAGGTTGTGGTGGTATGGAGAGCGTAGAGAAAAGGAGGGAAACGGGGAAGAAAGAAGTGATGTGAGGATGAAAGAGGGAAGAAGTTCAAAGACGATGAACCAGCGAGAAAACAAAGGTGATGTGGACGAGAAGAAGGAAAGAAAATAAAGGAAGAGGTAAAAAAAGAGGAGAGAAGTGGAAGGAGTAAAAAGGGAAGGAAAAAAACAAGGTGACGAAAAATAAAAACAAAAAAATTGTGAGTGACCGAGTCGTCGGTTGAATGACTACATTCAAAACCACGCTTGGCAGGCGAAGATGACGGCACACCAGCACCAGGCCTAGGGTTTTTTTTTTTTTTTGTTTTTTTCTCTTTTTTTTTCTCTTTTTTTCCTGCCGGCCAAGGACCGGAAGTACTGTATGCACTACAAGTACCACGGCCAGGGCAGAAGCCAGCAGCAAAGTACACTTGTACCCAGTAAGAATGAAGAGGAGAGGGGGGGGGGGGG
>LNGL01000002.1:323551-347801 GCA_001510565.1 Knoxdaviesia proteae | reverse complement strand
GGGAGTGTGGGGATTAGTTGAGGAGACTACTACTGACGTTCGCCATTCTCGCCGCCGTTGGCAGCGCCGTTCGAGTGGCCGTTGGAGTGGCCGTTGCCGTTGGAGGCGGGTTCGTCTTCGTGGAGTTCGCACATGGTGTCTAGCGAATGGAGTGATCGTTAAAAAGGTTTGGTGGGCTGTAACCTGTTGATGCAGCTGGCTGTGGGTGGGGGGGTGTGTGGGTGTCAGTAACGATGTTTCTCTCGCTTGATGCTATCGACAAGAGACAAAAAGGACGATAAAGGGCCAACGACCAGGTCTACTCGGTGTCTTTCTGTGGGGAGGGGAAAGGATGCCACGAACAGGGAGACAGAGAGAGGAAGGGGAGGGGGGTGTGTAGTAATACTGGAGAGGAACGAAAGGGGAGAAGAGAGGAGGGGAGGAGGAAAGAGAGGGAAAGGGGGACCCACGGGAAAGAAAGAGAAATACGTAATGAGTTCTTGGGGAGACTTTTCAATGGGGAAGACGAAGGTGGAAGAGAGCAAGAAGGAGGAAAAGATGAAGAGGAAAGTTTTTTTCTCGTTGCGATAGCGGAGACAATGATGACCTTGAAAAAAAAAGACTTTAGCTTTGAAAGGAAGAAAAAATCAATAAAAGCTGTGTTAGTCATTCCAACTCTGCCATTTTCTTTTTTTTTTTTTTCACACTTTTTTCCAGCAGTCCGGGGGCAAAACACTGACACGCCATTGGCTGGCGCGCTGGAGCTCTGGTCTGGTATTTCGCTGGGCCCAGTTTTTAAATTCTTTGTGGAGCATGCATGTTTTTTTCTTTTTTTTTTCTTTTTTTTTTCTTTTTTCTTTTCTTTTATTATCTGCTGCCCCGGCACGGCCGCCGAAGCCCCTTCGAGCCCCCCAAATACCGACATATCTTCCCACTGACCCTCTCCCTTCGCTCGGCTTCTGTCCAATGAACTGCGCGACCTCTCCCGCGCGGAGTCCACCGAGCTCTGCAGCACTGCACTGGAGAAAACCCGCCGGGCTGCCCCAACGCTTCTCTGGAAGTGCAGAAAACGCTGCACAATGCCGCGTCTCTTGCCCATCACCACAGGTAAACGTGTCTGGCACAAAACAGTGGGAAGCGAGAGGGAACGCAGGAAGCGCACCCTCCCCTTTCTGCCCCCTCCCGGAGATGCCTCTATCGTGCTGATTGGCTATTTCCCCGCTATTCTGGCCGTTCATCGCCTTTTTTCGCCTTGCAATTTTTTTTTCTTCCCACATGCAGCGAGAAGATTTTCCCTTCCCGTGCTGTTGCGTTCTGTTGCTTCCATGCAGTCATACTTGTCACCGCTCTATCCGTTCTGCACCTCTGGGCACAACTGCGGAGAACTGCCCAATTCGGCTGCCCACAGATCAGTTTTTTCTGGGCTTTTTTTTTCTTTCTGTTTTTCGGTGGCTGCCGTCGGGACAGTCCTTTTCCCTGCAGGAAGCACGCAGGTCACACCCGCTTGCTCGTGACCGCCTTTTTGGCCTTCTTCTGATGTTTGGCCCCTTGGTTTGTCTGCGCTCCGTGTTTGCTCCATGTGTGGTCTTTCCTGCTTGACTCCCCGGGATGTCTCTCTCGCTTCCCTGGAGCGGTGCTTCTGCTCCTCCGTCGATCCGTCTGGGGAAGGCCACTGGTAATCGCACTGACAACCCTCCCACCCGCACATCCTCCTGGCCGAGTGTTTGTCTTCCTCTCGCTGGTCTGGCTCAAATCGCCAGACCGTGCGCGTCAGTGTCCTTTTCGCTCGTTCGCTTCGACCTCGTGCTGCACACTCCCACTCACGACATGCTCAGAGTAAAAACTGCAGGCCGTACGGTCGCTACGGCGTCTGCAGCCAACCGGGGAACACGCTTCCTAATTTCGGAAAAATCCCTGCCGACCAACCACTCGTCCAGTCGGTACACATGGGGAGGTCGGTACTGCCAGCACCGTGCCGACCGTTCTCCGGAGAACTCTCTCGCTGTGTGTCTGTGTGCCGCATGTCAAGCTGCCACGGGTCAACCAGCGATCCATGTTGGGTTGTGGAGTATGTAGACCTGAACGCTGATCACGCTCAATAGGAGGCCCGGGATTACCTACCACTCACTTACACCCCTTGAAGAGGGTTTTTTTTTTTTTGGCTGGGCTTCTGGCTCAGGCACACGCCGCCGGCCATCGGACCTCGGACCTCGCCCCGGATACCGAATGTATCTAGACATCGCCAAAAACTGGCCACTAGTTAACCCTGCGTAACCCTAACATCACCGCTTCTATCCAGCCTGCACGCCCAAGATAAATTTGATTGCAAATTTAAGAAAAAACACTAAGAAGAAGAAGGACAGAAGAAGTCCCCGTGTCAAACTGGCCGGGGAAGCCTTTGGCAACGGCACAGGCAAACAGCAATCGTGTGATGTGGCTGCACGGGAACACGTCACCGGGTAATTGACGTGAAGTGCTGTGTCCGCGGGCGAGGTCAACCGCTTCCTCTGCTTAGGAACAGGTTTTTTCATCGGCCGTTCTGAAGGGCGATGGACTTCCTCATCTGTCGATATTCGCACGAAACATTGACTCATTCCCCAATGTTACGGCCCGGCGAGAGGAGTTTACATGTCCAGCACCATGCATGACTCACTGGAACATTCACCAACCCTAACCCTACAGTCAACCCGACAGAACAAAAAGATATCTTCAAAGAAGCCAGAAATATTACCATTAAATACAACTGTCGACACACATGTCTAAACAAAACACTCTACACAAAAAAAGCTCTCTGCGTAACCTTTGCCCCACCCAAACCCCTCTACTCCACAAACACCATCTGCAGCAACCGGCCAAGGAACCCGCGAATGCGCGCCGGGTTCTCCGCCACACAGGCCATCATCACCGCGGCACTCCCCGCAAACGCCGCGGCCTCGCGCCACTGCTGCGCGCCGTCGTAGCGCCGCGGCAGCAGCGTGCCCAGCGCACGCGGCGCCACGAACAGCGCCAGGTCCTTGCGCCGCCCGGGCTGCTCCAGCAGCACGCTCCACCCGCACAGCCCGCAGCCGCCGGCGACACATAGCCCGCCGTCGAGCTTCTGGCACATGGCCGCGCGTTCCTGCAGCGCGGTGGCATCGGCCGTGGCCGGCGAGGCCGCGCCGCCGTTGGCGAGGGGGGGTTTGGTGGTCGGCGTGGCGGCCAGGGCGGGGTTGCCGCCGCCGGGGTTGCCGAAGAGGTGGGGCCCGATGCGGGTGCGCACGAGACACACGCCGTAGTAGAACAGCGTGATGAAAGCCGCGAGGAACGCCGACGAGCGCGACGCGCTGACCAGGGCGCGCAAGAACGCCCGCCGCGCCGGCCGGCGGCGGAGCACCAGCGCGAGCGACAGCGGCATGTAGGTGGCCATGGCCCACGACCACGAGCGTGCGAACCGCACGACTGCGTGGTACTCGCATGACGGGCCGCGGCCCATGTGCACCAGCTCGCACGGGAACGGCATGGCCACGGCCGGGTTGGCCCAGGTTGCCGGCCAGCCGTACTTCTCGCACATGGGCTCCAGGAGCGCGGCGTGGCCGTTGTCGGCGCCGTACTGCAGCGTGCCGGCGTGGCAGCGCTGAAGGGCTTGGATGAGGCGGTCGTCGACGGCGGCGGCCGAGGTGATCCATTTCTGGTATGAGCGCGGGAGCTTCTCCGGGTGGAAGAACCAGGCCCACATGATCATGGCGGATGACACTGAGAACACAACGGGGTCGGCACTGCGGGATATCAACGCGTCAAGCTATATCACAAGATCACATGTCAGTAATGCCGTCTTTTTTCTTTCTTTAGCCTGCACAGTTTGGGCGTATCGTACCTTTGTCCACTTGCCTGCCGCCACTCTTCGTTTCCGGCGCTGGGCCCAGACCTCGCCGACTACCACATCCAAGGCTCTGGCCACGACGAACAGAGTGAGGTCCATCGTCCGCCCGCCATGTGTGACAATCTTGGCCGGTGTTCCGGCAGGATCGGAGGCACTCGCAGGGGTGACTGTTTGGAACCGCTTGCTCGGGGGAGACTGGAGCACTCTCATGCCCACATACGACGAGATAAAGCCCGAGAGCCATCGCACCAATCTGAGTGTTGGGGTTTAGGGTTAGTGCGTGAATCACGGCTGACATGTGACAGCGAGCAGCCAGGTGTATACACACCTTAATCTGTTTGGCAACGACAAGCCGCTCATGTATTTCGACACGGCCGCGCCAATAGGCCGCTGCAGCAGGGTGTTTCCGCCGACCATGATGGCACAGAACGCCGGAAACCGCCGCCAATCGAGCCCGGTCTCGACCAGGCGGCGGAGGTCCTCGGCCAGCGTACGAGCCGGCTTCTTCGTCTCGGCGTCTGCACCCTCGCCCGCGGCGGCCTGTTTCCGCCGGTGCCGGAGCAGGTGGTGCAGCAGCACGGTGATCAGCCTGGGCCCGGCGACAGACACCAGGCCGAGGAGGTACGCGCGCACTGCCGGGCGCAGCGGCGGCGGGAGCGCCGTCATGGCCAGCGGGCCGCCGGAGCTGCGCATCGCGGACGCGGCGAGGGCGGACGGGGGCGAGCGGACCGCCATTACTGTGAGTGCAGACTGGTGGCACGCGCGGGGACAGCGAGCCGTGGATCGCAGGGCCGGAGATATCTCATTCAGGATCGGGGGGGTGGTCACGCGCGGAGGGATGATTAGGGTTAGACCGCAAAAACGCAGCCACGAGCAAACGCGATCAAGCTCCACAGACCTCAAGCGTCGGGACACAAGAAAAGAAAAACACACGCGCGCAACAAACGCTCAACACCAGATGGGACAACCGAAGGTAACGGGAGAGAGGGAAAAGAGAGAAAGAGAGAACAAAAGGGAGAGTAATAGCACGAGAGAAAGAGATCTGACGAGGATTTTAAAAGACCAATGATAGATGCGATGAGACAGGCGTCTTTTTTTCCCTTCCCAGTTGTTCCTTTTGCTCCTGAAACGTCGTCACCAAAGGAGGGAATCTTAGGTAAGCCGAGCGGCCACTTTCACATGATAAAAACCAGGAAGGAAGGAAGTGGGTGGTTCAGCCAAATGCGGGCGTGGTACTCAAAGAGTTTAATGTGTACTGTATTTTTCCCCCTATTGGGAACAGAAAAGGGGAGGAAGGGAGAAGGAAGAGATGGAGCTGCGTTATCGCGAGGTTCGATAAAAACCCGCGTGCTATAGTGCTTGGAGAGTGCGAAACACACACACACACACATACACACTCACACATAGGTAGGTATACACATACTCGCACGTTCAGAGTATGCAGAGTACTCAGGAGGAGACATAGAGACAGACACAGACCAGACGAACCGAACCGAGATCCTCGCCCGCCGGGACAAACGACTTTCTCGGCACGCGAGACCGGGGCGCGACGGGTGGAGAGAGAGATCTGAGATTACTATTCCTGCGGGTTTCCCGGAATGTGTGTGCTTGTAGAGAAGTCCGCCTGCGCGAGAAGCTAGCGGGATTGATGCTCGGATACTCATGAATGTATGCACATCTTCTTTCATACGACGAGTCTCTCCAACCGGAAACACGTGGGAGTCTCCGTTCGTCGGGGCTGGAGATTTGGTCAGGATGGACACACCACAACCGATTACAGCACTCCATAGCCTACGATAAAGAGTGCTAACCGTAAATAGGCCACAGACTTGCAGTGCTGGCCCGTCTGGACACTTTGGTGACGGCTGATCATCCCGCCCAACAGCCCGCGGCAGCCTTCTCGGTATTGCTGACCACTCTACCACACACACACACATATACACACACACACACACACACACACACACACACACACACACACACACACACACACACACACACACACACACACACACACACACACACACACACACACACACACACACACACACACACACACACACACACACACACAGCTTTTCTACGGAAGATATTATCGTCGTGTTGGAGCGAACGCTCCACATCTGATTTCCTTCCACACTTTTTCTAGACGTCGCATAAGCCGGACGTATCAGGATGTTTCTGATGACCCTGCCTGCTTGACGTCCAGTCCCCGAACCCACAGGGTTTACTCTTCATTTGGGACGCCTCTATCAGATGGGAAAAAAGCGACTGGAACAGGGGGGGCACAGAACAAGAACAAGCCGAGGCACACTTGCATGCAGTTACCGTACTTTATGTGCCTGTGGAACATAAAGCCAAGTGTGGGTTTGCGTCTTTTTGGGTGTGGCGGCCCTGGCCCGTTCTTCTCTCTCTCTCTCTCTTACAGTGGGAAACGATGATCTCCGATTATGGCCCCTCTGCTAAATTACCAGTGTGCAGTGGATGACGTTTGATTATTTCGCGGACAACGGGTGTACCCCAAGGATTATTAGTGGGCATCTCCAACAAAGTCACAGCAGCAAGCAAATGCTCGACACACTTGCTGTCGTTGAAACTCTTCGCCCTTACATATATACTGTATATGAGTGGCCCCCGGGTGGGAAGATCAATGGGGGTGTGAGTTCATGCTAGAGAAAAATAGCTTTAACGCCGTCTCCAACGCAATCTAGACCCAAGCTGTGCCTCGGCGAAGGGGACAGCAGAAAAGAATCAAACACCGGCGCAGCTCAAAGGACAGTGAAAAAAAACCAGACTCCAAAAGAACCAGGCCTGCGCCAGACCCGATTGAGTAGTTGTGCCCGAGACTAGGATTGTCAACGTTGTGGGTGTTCCGGGAGGGTGGACCAGCTTTTGCTGTTCTGTCCTCGGAGCGGGAGGGAACTAGTTCATGCAGTGCCCTATATCAGGAGATGAATAGAGGTTTGCTTGGGGGGTTTCTCGAATTTGCACAATTCCCGAGAAAGAAAGGCAGAACTGGTGTTTTCGCTTTGAAGGGCCGCATCAGTCTGGTTCTCGAGGAAATCTTCTGGAATGCGGTTTCTGCGGTTGAGAGAGATTACGTGCATCCAAGCTTTGGGGAAACGAAATTGCAGCGCACACGGCATGCAGGTAAACTGAAGCGAACGGAAAGAACCACGAGGCAAACAACCCGGCGCTGGCCCATCTGATCAACACTCCTAAACATCTGACTCTGACATGTCTTCGAGTATGCAAACTACTCTCTTGTACAGGACTGTACGATACAGAGCAGAGACAGGGGCGACATGTTGTTGACACTTTTTAGTGTCCGCGGAAGAACAGACTTGCCCACGTCCCACTGCGCATGCACACACTCGTACCTACTGACGGGAGAGTCAGGGAAGAAAAAGAAGCGTGGCTTCAACATATCCCGGATCTCGTTAGACGGCCGACGGCATGAAACTGGGGTAAAATGGAGAACACGTTCGTGGCTTGGGAAGTCCCGATTCTTGGAGGGAGAGCGGGCGAGAGATGACGGAAAACCTGGAGTCCGGGGGGTTTCATGTTCGATGGTCGCCCCGCGGGCCGCGATACTTGTTCTGCCGGCATCGCAATCTCCCCCGGATACCGCTGAGAAGTGGCACTTTTTGCAAGAAGGATGTTAGCGCCCGGGGCTCTGCCTCACTCCGGATTTTCAGATATATATATATATTACCCCAACAAGCAGAGAGGTGATTGCCGGCCACGCCGAGCTGCGAATATTGCAAGCAAGGACCAAGTTGAAATGGCTTCCTCCCATCTTGCCAAAGCCCAACGGAGACTGAACAGAGCACACTCACAATCAAAGGGTCAAAAGCATGGCATGATGCTGCACTTACGGAATACTGACCGTTTGGCTGGTCCCACGAGAAAAGCATTCCTGCAATACAATGCGCTGTCTAACCTGCTCCTGGAGCTGCAGAGTACTGTTCCTCTTCGTCCATGCAGCTGCAACTTCCCCAGCCTGAGATTCCCTCTGGGATCTTATGGTAGGATCGTGAGGTTACCTTGGGAGGGTTTGGTGGCCACAAACGGTGACTGGATTTGTTGGGGTTTTTTGGGCTGAAGAAGCGAGAGAGAAGGGGAAAAAGTGTAATTGGCATGTGATTGATTCGAGTTTTCATTTTCTTGTCCGGACTTGTTGGTTGGGCGAAGGATGCATCACCATAGGTCGGCTGGGAGGAAGCAGTCACGAGACCGGCCCTCAGCTCTGGTCACTCACTCACTCACTCTGCATGAGACATCTGGGAATACATGATATCACAGACGAAGTGTGCACAATAAATAGCAGGGAAGCACCTCGCGTGCATGCACCAGCTGACCGAGTGCACCCTCGTTTTCTGGCGGTTCCAACGGCGGCCAGGTGTGTCCCGGAGAAGGCCGCCGCGTTCATGTCCCTGTGTCCTCGGGCTCTTCAAATCAAATGCTATGCCCTACCGGTGGATTCGCGGATATGGGGAATGGAATGGCAGGATCTTCGTTTACGAGCATGTTCGTGTACCGAAGATCGAATGTGTCCCCGGAATATAGAGCACCAAGACGCAACACTGAATCAAGGAGTTACGCTGGGCCGGTACGTATCGCATCGTCAGTGCTCAAGAAGGCACAGTTACTGACTGTGCCCTTTTACTGTGGCGCCGCTGGCCTCCTTCCCCGTGCTGTGGCCGCCACTTTCAAGACCCCGAGAGAAGCCAAAATACGAATACGTGGAAGCCCATGTGAACTCCGTCACCTTTTCCTTTCCGGCTGGCTCTTTTGGCAGGTCCGTTACCCCGTAAAGCCCAAACCCTGAAGATACAGTACTTACGCTTATAACAGAGTTTTCCCTTTCTCACAACCCGCTAGACCCAATCAGGGCATCATCTCCCCGCCGTCCATCTCTTTCGACCACGTCTGATTCGGGCCTCGTTGTTTCCCTCCCTCTGTATTCTGCCTGGGGTTGCTGCGCTTTCTCTTCACGACAACCCACACACCCCTGCTGGATTTTGCCCCAAACGGTAGTGGCCCATGCTCGCTCGTTCCTTCCCTCCTCTCGGAGTCTCTGGTCATTCATGCTTTTCTGTCGCATCGCGGGGGAAACAGCGACCGACCGCCCCAGTTTGTCACCTTCCTGACCACTTCCCCCCCAGGGAATAGCAGGGGCAGGCAGGCAGGCAGGCGCTGGGCAGAAAAAAGTCCTTCGTTGCGACTTCCGTCGTGGCGCGGATCTCCGCATCCAAAGTATCTGTGCCATAGTGCGACCATAGTATTGATACTTCCATGGCTTAATCACCAACAACATTCCACTCTGATTATATATCTACAGTACAATTTTAGTCCCACAGCCAAAATATCCACTCTCAACTTCACCAGGGTTTTTTTTTCTTCCCTTTTTTGTATTTTCTCTCTTCTCTTCTCACCCTCGCATTTTGTCCTCTCCCACAATCGTCCTTCATATTCTTGGAATCCTTGGTTTGGAACTCGTTCCTGGCTGCTCTCTCGATTCCGATATATCCTCTTCTCTGTTATCTATACATGTAACTGAATCTACGACCTTATTTCGCTCTGCTTATTCTCGCTTTTTCTCTCACCTCTTTGCTAGCACTTGTCGATAATCGATCAACGAACTTGTGACTATCACCACGAACACGCCATTATCTCCGATATAAAATACCCTCTTTTCTGATATTTCCCAAACGACCTTGAGTCTCCTGATACGACCTTCTTTTGCTCGGTCACTCCTGTATATTCATCTTCTCCTTGAATCAACTGTGTCGCTCTCGGCCACTCGCATTTGCCTTCCGCCGTCTCGTTGTTCTTGCCCGCTTTTGCCTCTCCGTCGTGTTCTTTTTTCGCCTCTTGTGTCCGCTCTTTCCCATCGGTTTTCCCCGGCCCATTATTCTCATACGCAACGGCGACGACTGTGGCTCCAACACACGGCTACAGACTTATCCCCAAACCTTGAGAATCTGAGTGTATTTACGAAAATCTGTGGTTTTTTTTTCTCTCTGCGTCGACGCTCCTAGTATTTCTATCATTCCGTCTCGATCCCTTGCTTTCGCGGACCGAGTCCGTTTCCAATCAATAAATTCCTCGCTATCTGTTATAATTGTCGCAGGCCAGCTGACCTCGACTTTCTCCATTCCTGACGATCTCACGACACACAAACACCATATCTTCCTTTGAGTACGGCCTTGTCGCTGTAGATGCATTCATTTCAATATACCGTCCCTCACTACAACCTATCTCTTCTCTACGTCTCCCAATAACAGCTTTTCAGCTCCATTCATCGTCCAACACGGGACGAAACTCGAATCACGCAACCTACGCCCCTCCAGCCCAGCGTATCACGTGAAGATCGCTTGGCTTCCCTTTCTCTATCTGCCGTGCTCAACTCTTATCCCCCTTTCAGACCCATCCTCATTCTTTCTTTTCAACGACATCTTCTGTAGCGTTCTCTTTTTCTGTCTTGGGATATGTTCTCCTTATTCAGCAAAGGGAAAACCATGGGCCAGGATCAGCAGCGACCTGATGCCAACCTCCCATTTGGCTGTAAGACTCTCTTCCCTCACTATGTTTTCCTTCCAGACCGAAAGGACACTGTTGCCGTGAAACTTTGGGTATTCTTCTACGCACAAACAAGTTCTAACCCTTTCTTTCCCAACACTCAGACTCGATCGATGTTCCCCCAGATGCCCTGAATGAACCGCCTCCCGAGCCGGCCCCGGGCCCGTCTCTCCTTTCCGATCATGAATCCAGAATGCTTAGCAGCTTTTTCGAGACTTGGGACTCGGACCACATCACGTCTTGGGGTGAGGGCCTCAACTTCAGCGACCAATGGCTCTTCAACTCTCCCCAGATGATGGGCACCGGCGATCACCACTTCTCGCAACAACATGCTCCCTCAACCTTGAGCCCGCCATCCCCCGGATTCCCACAACCACCCCCCGGAGGACCCCACCGATCACATTCTAGCCACCAGCACCCGCTGAACTCGCCCCACTTCCCCACACCTGCCGAGTATCACATCGCCATGGAACAGCCATCGCCAGACGTGCTCGCTGCTGCCACTCTACTACAGAACGGTGCTGCTGGCAAGCGCGGCGGTGGATTCCCAGGGAACCTCTTCGGTGGATCGAGATTCCAGCCGAAACCCCAACCATCCCCCACTCGTTCCAACAACCTTTCGACAAACCCACACGCAGCACCCACTAGCACCCAGCGCGCTCACGGCGCCATCGCGGATGCCCTCCACCGAGAACATCATATTGCTGATGTGTATTTTGGCGTGTCGGGCCGCCAGCAGGTAACCAGCGGGGTTGCTGGCACTGACTTGTGGGATGTCCAGTGGGGATCGGATTCTAGCTTCAGCCATGGCCGCAACTTCGTGCCTGCGTCTGAGAAGGAGTCGTACGAGGCCTTGGAGAAGGAAACTACGGCCTTCATCCAGTGCCTCCAGCCAAACGAAAGTGCCGCGAACACTGGACCACCCAGCCCCGTTGCGGCGAACCAGAACCTTTCCACCCCCCTCGACACTGCCTCGGTGAGAGGCAGCATCAACAACTCCACCAAGGCCGCCTCGACTGTTGTGGATACCGACGACGAATCCGATCCCGACGCCCCGCAGCGCAAACGCCGCAAGAGCGAAGCTGTGCGCCCTCGCCACGGCGTCTCTGCAGATGCCGACGAAGAAACCGAGGATGAGAAGTCTGCCGCTCGAAAGCAGTCTTCTGGCCGTGGCCGCAAGGCAGCAGCGGCGCGGGCATCGGGCTCTGCATCTGCAGCATCCGCAACCCCTACGCAGGCGAAGGGCAAACGGCGGCCCAAGGGCGTCGTCGAGGAGGAAGCCGAAGACACCGCCCACCAGATGCAAGACCAGGACGACGACGAAGACGAGGACGACGACGACGCGACCACGCCGGCGAAATCGCGCCGCGGCGGCAAGAAGTCTCAACCGAAGCCCTCGCGCAAGAACCTCTCGGAAACGCAGAAGCGCGAGAACCATATTGTCAGCGAGCAAAAGCGGCGCACGGCCATCAAGGTCGGCTTCGACGAGCTGGGCGAGGTCATCCCGGCCCTGCGCGGCAAGACCTTCAGCAAGAGCGTGGTGCTGACGATTGCGTCCGAGTGGTTGTCGGATCTGCTGGAGGGCAACGAGCGGCTGGAGAACCAGCTGGCGGAGCTGCGGGCGGGCAAGTCGTCGTGAGGCTGACTACCTCGACCTTGGTTGTTGTTTGGTTTTGAGGATGCCGGGACTTGATGTTGTTTCCACCTGGCATGTTCTCAGTTTTTTTTATGTATACGCAGACAGACGTACCCCCTCGCCCCCCCCCAACCCTTTTTGGATTATGAATTTTCTTATTATACCCGGGTATTAATTGATGGACGCGAGAAGCAGAAGGCATGGACGGGCGCTTTTCTTTTCATTCTTTTTACTGTACGAGAAGGAGAATCACACTCTTGAAAAAAAAGTTTTTACAGCTAGCTAGCCTCTAGAAAATGGCCAAAGTTTCTTCCTTTTTTTCCCTCAACCCAATCCGGCCCATGGTGCTTCAAGCCTGCCTACCAAGTTTGTCACTGTCCCGCACTCCGTGATTGTGTATCGACAGAAGGATATGGGCGAAGTGAAGAGGGGGGGGGCACAAGGAAGGAGCGACTGACTGACTGACTAACCACTTCGACTGTTTCACGCGCAACACGCACCTTCCGTACCAAGTTCTCTTCTTAAGAGGGCCGTTGCATCCCCAGACCACGACCAGAACCCTACTACTACTACTACTACTACTACTACTACTACTACTACTACTACTACTACTACTACTACTACTACTACTACTACTACTACTACTACTACGAATACATCCAAATCACGGGCATAGGGAACAATTCAAGGTTCATTCATCAGATTAAATGTGTATTGAAAGAAGAAGGGAAAAAACCACAAAAACTCATCAAAAAAATCGAGCCCCACTTTCCGCTCCGAGCCCTGTCAACTCTGGGGCAAAAAGCGGCTCATGTGTTCGTTCAAGGGAAAGAATTCCTTTCTCTCTTTTTTGTAGAAGTACAGATTTACTTGCTGGCATCAACCTTGGCAACGTAGGCAAGGAGATCGAGCACGCGGCGGGAGTAGCCCCACTCGTTGTCGTACCAGCTGACAAGCTTGACGAAGTTCTTGTTCAGCGAGATACCGGCCTTGGCATCGAAGATGGACGAGTTGGGGTTGCCGTTCATGTCGCTGGAGACGACATCGTCCTCGGTGTAAGCCAAAATGCCTGGAGAGAGATTATTCGTTAGTTATCTTATTATCCAAAAGAACTTGGCGTGTGGCTTGGGGGACTAGTGACGGGGGGAGGGGGGACATACCCTTGAGGGGACCATCGGCAGCCTCCTTGACGGCGGCCTTGATCTCGTCGTAGGTGGCGGGGGTCTCGATGCGGACAGTCAGGTCAACAACGGAGACGTTGGAGGTGGGCACACGCATGGACATGCCGGTCAGCTTGCCGTTCAGGGCGGGGATGACCTTGCCGACAGCCTTGGCGGCGCCGGTGCTGCTGGGGATGATGTTCTGAGCAGCGGTACGGCCACCACGCCAGTCCTTGGCCGAGGGGCCGTCGACGGTCTTCTGGGTGGCGGTGTAGGAGTGGACGGTGGTCATGAGACCCTCGATGATGGTGAACTTGTCGTTGATGACCTTGGCGAGGGGAGCCAGGCAGTTGGTGGTGCACGAGGCGTTGGAGATGACGGGCGAGGTGCCGTCGTACGTGGACTCGTTGACACCCATCACGTACATGGGGGCATCGGCCGAGGGGGCCGAGATGATGACGCGCTTGGCGCCACCGGCCAGATGGGCCTTGGCCTTGTCGATGGTGGTGAAGACACCGGTCGACTCGACAACGTACTCAGCGCCCGACTCCTTCCAGGGGATGGCAGCGGGGTCACGCTCGGTGTAGAAGACAACCTTCTTGCCGTTGACGATCAGGTTCTGGCCATCGACGGCAATCTCACCGTTGAAAACACCGTGGGTGGTATCATACTTGAGCATGTAGGCCTATTTGCGGGGGAGAGTGGAAGTGGGTTAGTTGGTCTATTGGTCCATGAAGATGGTATGATGCCGAGGACATTGCCCCGGATCGATAGATCGGAAAAATCGGGATATGAAATAGAAAGAAAAATGAGGCACGGCCGGCTTGACGAAAAAGAGAAGGGACGACCACGACAATGAACAGGTAAGAAAAGAGAGAGTGAAGCCGAAGAGCAAGGCCAAAAGGGAGCTCGGGAAAAGCCGCGGACAAGTTGCAAGCCCAGAAAGCAAGCTGGGCCGAAAGCTGAGAGCTCGACCCTGGTCAAAAACGCAGAGTGCAAGCCCGGCCTATCGGACAAGTCGGGACACCGGGAGGTGCAGGCTTGGGGATTCCCGGGACGACAGGCTGGGAAAGAGGCAACTAGGCCACAAATGACTTGCATGAATGTATGCAGTCATGAGTTGGCGAAAGCACTGTTCCGTAAGACTGTCCGGGCTTCGGCGGGCTTTTCCTCTTTCTCGTTTTCAACTTCACTGTATCTTTGGTTCTGTAGGCCCGTAGAGAAGGTAGTGACCAGCATTTCCCTTCATCCCAAGTCCCCATTGGATGGTGGAAGTGGAATGCAAAGATACGCCAGCCATCGAGAGGAAGGGATAGTGACCATAGCGGGGCGGGGGCGGGGTTTTTTGATGGGCTTGTTTAGGCAAGGGTGCATCGAGCAGCAATCAGGGTAGCGTCACAGAGGCAAAAAAAGAAAAGAAAAAAAACGCGCTGATGCACGTCTCAAAAAAAACCCCCCCCCCAGAAAGAAATTGAAGGAGGGGTAGCAATTGCTGAACCAAACAACACCACACAGGAGCAGCACAGCCAATCCCTCCAGTATAGAGGGGCAAAGTGTGCAGAGCAGAACAACCAAAGCAGCTTGGTTTTCCGGAAACAGCAGAAAGAGTTAGGTGCGACATTTTTGGGTAGTACTTACAGCATACTTGGGCTCGATGAACGGATCGTTGACGGCAACAATCTCAACATCGGGGTGCTCCAGCGAGTTGCGGAAGACGATACGGCCAATACGGCCGAATCCGTTGATGCCAACCTTGATAACCATGGTTATGGAATTTGGAGTTTGGAGAAGGGATTTGAAGTTGAGAATAGACGGGTATTAAAAATCTGCGGAAACAGGAGAGAAAACCAGTGTTAGCGCTCTGAGCTGTCTGGACCAGCAATGGTGGGGATATGTGGACTGAAGAGGAGTTAGAAGCTTCTGAAGTGAAGCTTGTGAAGTGAAGCTTATGCAGAGGGCCAATTGTCCCTAGAAGCTACTATCCAGAGATGCAGTGGCTGATTCATGTCATGTCACCGAACGAGCTTCTGAAGCAATAGCAAAGCTTCATGAAGAGTAGTGGGAGACAAAAAGAGGAAGAAGGTGAGATGAAGAAGATGCAGACCCAAAGAGCCTGAAGAGGGATAAAGGAGGCCAAGAGGGAAAGGAGATATTAGGAAGAGAGAGTGGATGGGAAGAATGCAGAACGTACCAATTCTTTGGGTGTAAGTGGTGGTGATGGATGATGATGAAAGACGAGTATGAAGAAGGGAAGAAAAGAGAAGGAGAAGAAGAGAAGAGAAAAAAAAGGAGGAAGAAGAAATAGCTAGAGCAGATTACACAGTCAGGGAAGGAGCAGCGGCAAGATATAAGAAAAAATAAAGAAAAAATAAAATAAAATAAAAACTGTTGAGGGGAGGAGCGAGCTTGCGGAAAAGCGAGGCCGGACGGGGCAACACAGAGAGAGGCAGGAAAGAGCAAGAGAGCTTGGCACAGTGGACGCAGCACTGTGTACAAGAGCGCGTCATTGGCTAGGCGTTTGTAATAGCAAAGGCGTGTGTATGTGTTGTTTTTCAAATGTGCAGCTTTTTAAGAGAGAGAAGGGTGGTCATTTAGCTTTGCTAGTATTGTGGGTTCGCCCTCGCAGCAGGTGGCCGGTGGCGTTTGGGTTGTCCGGGCCCTGCTTGATTGCCTGAGCTGTTTTTTATCATTATTTTATTATTTGTTTTTTTAACGAAAATGGGAGCAGGAGAAGCTCTGATGCGAAAGGAAGAGAAAAAATTGGCTTGGATGTCGTAAGTGTGCATTGTACCCCCCACTACGGTGATGTTGTTCCATTCTCCGGTTGCTCCTTCCTCATCACGCTGTCCGCCCCCCCCCCGTGTGGTTGTTGTTGTTGGCGGAGTGCGTGCCTTCCGTGTTAGAACTTTGTGAGGCCGGATTGGCGGTTTGTTGTGCGCAAGTTACTGGAAATTGAAGAAGGAGCGACCGCCGCTTGTTGATTTAAAGGCGTGTGTTCCTGCTGTGAAAACGAGCTTGCCACATTATTTGGATTCTTGCTAGTGCGGGGCAATTTGTTAGTCATTTCCTGCTCGTATATGAAATCCCACGTAGCCTGCCATTGGTAGTGAACGCTTTAGGCCTTAAGGCAGAGATGATGATGGGCAGGATTATTATATGCGACCTCACCTTTCAACTGCGAGGGTCTGGTTTGGCTGTGTGTGTGTGTGTGTGTGTGTGTGTGTGTGTGATGTGTTGTTGTGAGACCGAGCCCGAAGGGTGTCAGTCAGGGACTTGAGAGGGAGCTTCAGCCAACGCATGCTCGCACAGGAGAACGAGCCCAGGCAGGGTTGAGAGGGGCAAAATGCATCTCCTGTCTCTCCGGACTGTTCGTGTCGGGCCGCCGGTACTGGCGATACGGATGCCGCGAGATACAAACACTGTAAAAGGTCTGGCGTTTGGCAACATGCGGTGGCAGATTTCACGTTGTTGGGCGAAAAACCGCATGCATTGCAACGCCCCGGGGGGGGGGGAACTTCACGAGATGCTGGCGATATATGTCTCAAGCTTCTGGCGAAATGTCTCTCTCTCTCTCTCTCTGTCTCTCTCTCTCGTTATCACCAAACCATGCGAGAGCTGTTGCGGACATGCACTCTCGATCCTTCGCAGCCAAGCTGTTTGTTGCTTTCTTGTCCCAGACATCCCGCCGTGGCCGGCCGGAGAACCCAGATTCAGAAACATCAACAACAGCAACAGACACGGCCACTTGTTCGCACCTAGCGCTTTCATTGGACGGGCCGGGCGTGCGTCTTTTTTATACTCATTTTGATATAATGGATATTTTTATATATTTCCCCGTGTCATAAGAATCTCTGTGGGTGACTCCATCATACATGTATCAAACGGCCATAGAGGTGTGTAGGTATGCATATAACGGAGACGCAATGGACGAAATCCGCGGTGGGATCCTCCGCAAACGACGGGGGTCAACGAGGGGGAAGAGAAGACCACACCATAAAGCAAAACCCCCGGTCGAAGGAATATACTGGAACAGCTTCATGGACTTCCACGGTGGCCCGACACACTGTGAATAGTGAGTGAGTGGGTAGCGACATATGCAGGAAACCTCGAAAAGGGCGATAAAGCTGAATGTCACGGTGGAGACACGACCAGAAAACGACGACATATCAGACGAGGGGCAGAGATCATGCCATCGCCGAGCATCACCAGAGTAATAAGGCCATCGGCATGAGTGCGGTGATGATGCCGGTTTTCATGTTCAATGCATGTCTCTCCTATCTTTTTTCTCGCTCTGGAGATCTCTACCGAGAGAACACGTTCCTCGGACCCATTGTCAAGTATCGCCATTCACATTGAAGAAAAATTCTCTTGAAGCCTTCTGCCTATCTCGTATCAACCCCTCCATTGGAAACACCAGGATTTATCGCTCAAAAAGAAAAAGAAAAAAAAAGGAAAAAAAGCTTGGGCCATGCCATGCCATGCCACCAACCACTCTGATATGCCCCTCCCCGTTGCTGTCTCTGGTGTGGATGTATGTGTGTGTGTGTGTGTGTGCGTCTACGTGTGAATCCATCCACTCACGTCGGAAGCGCACTCGTTTATATCGCAGGTTCCCTGGCCCTTCTTATGTCCCTCACTCCTGGAGCGACAAGGAGTGAGGGGCTTCCATGCCGCCCTGGAGAGTTGAGCCCAGATATAGATTCCCACTTATATCTGGCAGCCGGCCTTCTCGCACTGTGGCTGGACTTTCTGGTCAAGAATGAGGTCCGGATAGCCTGCATTGTCTCACAGCCGGATTCACGGTTGCCAGATCCACAACCCCTGAACGAGAGAGAGGAGGATCTGATGAGGCTCTTGGGAGAGAACGTGAAGTGCAGTCGGTGTCAGCACTGACGTCTCCGCCACTGGAGACAGTCCACAGTAACAGGCAGTGGCACCTTCCGATGCTGAATCCAGTCTGCGTGGTGCGTGGTGCGTGGTGGTGAGAGAAGTCCGGGATCATCACCCCGCCTGTAACCCTAAGCGAGGATGGTCTTCGAGAGATCTGCGAAAGTCCACTCCGAGAAAGAAGGGCATGCGAAAGTCTGGCGGAAACGAGGCAATTACAGTCAAAATCTCGCAAATACACCAACCAACCATCTGTCGTTCCAGCCAGCCCCGGAATTCCCTCAAAAAAGACTGGCCAAGGCATCAAAACCACCCCCGCGCCGACGCAATATCCCATATCTGGCTTGCTGACTTGACTACGTGGGGTCAAAAAAGTCTGCGCCGGCTTTTCGAACAGGCCGGCGGTGCTTGGGGTTTTTTTTTTTTTTTCAGTTGCTCTTACGGAACAGTAACTGTCGAGTGCTCCTGCATGTAATCCGGATATCGGGCTCACCTCCGTTTTGGGGTGCTCCCGGTTGCTCCGTGGACAGTCCAGGGCTGTCGGGCTGGTGCAAAAGATAAAAAATAAAAATAAAAATAAAAATAAACGAAGAAAAGGAATTCTCTGGCCGGGCAGCCTGGCGGAGTGGGGTTGGAACCAAAGTCGACGATGTCATTCACAGGCAGCGATGGGAGCCGGAGGGCTGGCAAGGGCGAAAACTGAGACATGTTCGTTGATATAAAAGATATTTCGGTCTTCAGTTATTGATATATTCAACATCATCCGTGACGATCCGCCGGATAGACCGCCACTGCACATTCTTCGTTCTCAGGAGCCGGATCCGCGTTGGAGCCACCGCCGGCGTGATACTCCCCGGCAGCGCATTCGCTAGCGCTACTTCCAAGACCGGAGCCATGGCCTGACTCAACCTCCGAGCTTTAGGAGCCACCAGCGCCGCCCTCAGGGCCGGAGGCGCCGGCAGCGGCGGGGCAGGTTGAGCAGCGGTGGGGCGGGCCAGGCCGGACGGGTTGAAGTAGTCGGAAACGACGAATTCCGGCATGGATTCCGCTCCTGCGCGCGGGTACTGGGCCGATGAGCTGAAAATAACGCGCGGCGCGTGCTGGGCGCCGGCGGACACGCTCTGCAGGTCGGCCGGCCGGATGTCCATGATGATGATCTGCGAGGTCTGCGCGTCGATGACGGATTCGAGCGGGATGATGCCGCCGCGGATCAGCGTGCTGCCCTGGATCGGCACGTTGATGGAGAAGCCGGCCGACCCGTCGGCACGGCACCGGAATAACGTGTTGTACGGGCCCGACATCCTCATGACTCTTGAAGTCTCGAATTCGAGCAGGTTGGCGAGGATCTCCTGGCTGTCGACCCCCGTTACGGTGTGCAGCTCCGACACACTGCGGCACAGCACCCGGCCGCGCAGGAACTCGCTCCATGGCCACTCCCGCACTCGTAGGCTTTTGGCTATCAGCACGACAAAACCGGCGATCGGCCACGAGAACACGGCAATGTTGAATGGGTCAACGCCCTTGATCCGGGTCCCCACCAGGAGACCGCAGAGAAGGCCCCCGATGACTAGGATGGCGGCGACTGAAAAGATCACAAACACATATCCAATGCATGAAACCCGCACTCCGGCTTCCTCGAAGATCCAGTGACCAAAGGGGCTGACTGGGTGTGAGTTCGGTGCCGGACTCTGTGTCTGAGCCTCTTCCTTGCTGGCATCGTAAAACGTGCTGGTGTCAGATAGATCTGTCCCACAGATCAGTAACGTTCCTGGCGGCCATGTGGTGCTGGACGATAGAGAGCATGCCACCATGTACGGCCGGACAGCCGAGAAGGAAACCTCGGTATAGATGCTTCTGGAAGAGACAAATTCCTCCACGGCCGACAAGACCCTTGGGCGGGTGAGCGCCGTGAGGATGATAAGCACCCAGAGTTCCTCCATCGATGATATGAACTGTGTAAATTTGATCGGCGGTCTCTTACTATACTGGGCAGAGATATCCAGCTTAGCCAGGGCGTCCCCCCGGACACGGATCGCGTTCCGTATCAACTCCTCCTCAAAGATGCGGGGCTCTTTGAAGAACGACGTGGCCGCAACCAGCATCTGCAGCGCCACGTGCGCGAACAGCATGACCTCGGACGCGACATTGCCCTCCTGCACGACGCCGGTGAACCCGCAGATCATCTTATCGGGCTTGCCAGCCGGCGAGTAGTACGCCACCGACCAGAAGTCGATGCCGTAGATGTCATACTTGCTCGGCCGCAGATGGGCTGGCGTGGCCGTGGGGCTGAGAATCATTTCACGCAGGATGGCGAATACCGCGGCCTGGTCGTGCCACCACGCCTGTTCCGCGGTGCGCGGGGACTCGAGGCGTGCGGTGTTGGCGCTGCGGTCCTTGAACTCGTCCTTGCCGACGAACTTGTCCGCATTGTTGATGTATGTGTTCACGGCCTGCTCACCCTGGCGGTGCAGAAACTTCAGTTTGGCCGCCAGGGGAACCAGGTGCGAGACCACAGAGTCGATGAACAACGTCTTCTTAGATACGGTCGACGTGCCCAGCATGATCAGCGTGGCCGCAGTAACGAGGTCAACCAGCGCCTCGAACTGGGCGGTGGTGAAGTTGGCCACTACCAAGCCGTTGCGCCTGTTCACCTCCTTCTTGAAGGTATTCTGGGCCTTGGAGAACTGCGTGGCCCAGTTGGGCTTCGCCCCGTTGCCCTGCACGAATGCCATGTCAAAGTCCCCGGCGCAGATCGTGATCAGGTCGGACAGCTTCCTGAACACCGGGGCAATGGTATCCGGATTGGCCTTGGTCTGCTCGCGGGGGTGAGGATCTCCCGGCAACGCCAGCCCATGGTTCGGCTCTTCCAGCACCCTTTGGAGCCGTTGTAGCTCGGGTTCCCAGCGTTCAATGTGCCGTTGAGCGCAAAGCCCATACTGCTTGCAGTCGTAGAGGCTGGCGAGATCGAGGCTGACGGGCTTGAGCAGGCCGTCAAGTTCCTGGTCTATCTTCCTGCCGACGATCTTGTTTTTCGCCGCCGACCAATCGGCGTCGATTTTCTTTAGTCGTAGAGGCGCTAAAGCGGCATTTACCGGGTGTGGGGCCGCGCCTCCCGCTCCTTCATTGGCGGTTTCCGGCCCCACAGCGCCGCTTCCCGAGGCTACCGCGCCAGTTCCGGGTTCTGGGATTTCCTGATTCATTGTATAGTATAGAGGTAGATCTGTTCCACCCATCGTGAAGTCAAGTATATGTATATATAGATAGATATCTATACAAAGGTGATAATTCTAGATGCGAGTGTCAGTGGTGGGTGTCTGGGGCTTAGAGAATCCGGAAAGTCAAGATGGGGAAACCAATATGAGTTGCGGTATGATCTGAGAGCAGAGTGTACCCGTTATATGGTAGAACATCTCCTTGTCCTTTCATTTCTCCTCATTTCCCCTCATTTTCTAAACCCGCGGTTGTCTAGCCCTGCCTCTCATAGTGGCGATCATGGTGGTTCAGCTGGCGAATACTAACAACAGTTGATGCCATCTAACTAGAAATAAGGAGGAAATTGGCCAGTCAGACATTTCGCGGGAAACCTATTTCGTGGGAAAGTGCTGTGCATACATGCTAGCTGTCTTTCATGTCTGCGTCCGGCAATTCCATAGGTTGTCTAGACCTGTGTATTGGGTTACAGTGGAAAATGTAACGCCCGCCGGAAAGTGATGATGTTATATACACCGGAAGAGTGCGCGCTGGTAGATACATATATATATATATGGCTGAAGGAAAAGGAGAGAGTAGACGTGAAAGAAGAGCAAGCATTGCCCGGTCGCGCACTGGTCTAGCTGGTCTAGGATATGCGAAGTCCTCCAACATGCATCAAAGCTGAAACTGCGGACAAGAACGTCCTCGTAAGGGTGTTCGGAATTGCCGACATTGAGTACCCTCCCTGCATAATGGACAACTGGCCAACATACAAGAACAGCCAGCCGCAATGCGCGTACAGTCAGTCAATTCCATCTCGGCATCACCCGCTCATTTGTTATCCCGTCTTCGGTGCCGGCTCTGTCGTAACCAGGGTTGTTGGAGCAACCCTGGGTAACCCTGGGCCACATAACATCACCAGATCCAGGGTTTGCCGGCCCGGAGGTTCCCAACACGCCGTATTCCGACCGGGCCCCGTATTTCTTGGGGGTTTCGCCCCCGGTTTGCCACCACAGTGCACCGTGTACATGCATCCCCCTCACTTGTGTTGCGTGGGAGGAAACATAAAAACAGGGCTGTTGAGTTTATCCGGACACTTTGTTCAACATCAGCCCTGGTTTTCCCTCCTGGCACACTAACACGCCTCCCCACCCTGAAGGGCCTCACCGCCGTTGTTGGCCCTACGCAACGATTGCAGTGTATATGCTCGAAGGAGCACTCGATCTTGATTCGCCATTCTTGAACGAATCGATTATCTTCATCTTGGTTCATTGATCAATACAGCTCAAGTTTCTGCATCGCGGGCTGGCGGCTTGTACTTCTCACCATTCCCGGGACTTTGACAAGGGGTTGCGTGCCTTCGAGTTTCTCCAAGATCCTGAAAATCCGGACTATCTGCCAGACGCCTTCTTGGCCCTGTCAAACCTCGGCCTAGCAAGTAGCCATCTCCCATTTGATTCCTCCAGTGCAGTCAAGAAAAAAAGTCCAAATATCATCATTCTCTCTCACACTGGGGACAATCTGGCCACACCATAACGATTTGCACTGGAAAGAATGCAGCGTAATTCACTCCGCATACAGCGCCTGTGACAGCATCGGCGAGCCCGGAACCTCATCGGCTAGGATGGGACTATCAGCCCAGCTCGGGAACGGCTATGCAGACACGTTAGTTGAAATAGCCTGTCCAGCATCAATAGTCTAGAGACAACACCGGAGTTGCGAGGCTCAGGAACTACAAGACGACATGGTAGCTATGGCCACCAGTGCGCTTGGGGCGGGACATCTATGCACGATACAGGCCACAACTACCCGTGTGAAGATGTATGAGGATCGGGGTCTATGGGATAAAGCTGAACGGCTGGGTGTACAGGTCGTGCAGACTTGTGAGTCCCACCTCAGAGACCATCCCGATACACAGGATGACATGTTGCGTCTAGCATGTGTATATCGGGGCCGGGACCGGCTAGAAAAGGCTGAAGCACTAGAGGTCCCGGTGATAGAAGCTCGCAAGGCTACCCTTGGGGCTGGCCACCCCGAACCTTGAAGGCCATGGTTGACCTGGCACTTGTGTATGAGGACCAGAAAAGATTACCTGAGGCGGAAAGGATCATGGTCCAGGTAGTAGAAGCTCTCAACACTACATCAGAACCCGGCAATTCCGAAACCTTGCAAGCCATGACATTCATGGCGACAACATACGGCAACCAAGGCCCCAGTGGGCCGAGGGGGAGAGGATACAGACACAGGTCGTTGAGCGTTACAGGGCCAACCTAGGAGCCGACCACCTAGAAACTATGACGAGGACGTCGTGCCTCGCCGCCCTAATCTAGGGCCAGGGCCGACTGGAGGAAGCCATGGCGTTACAGAAGCAGGTTGTGGAGGCCTTCTGCAGTAGCCTTGGATCCGAGCACCGACAGACCGTAAGCAAGATGGGCACCCTGGAGTCGATGCTGCGAGTGCTGGGCCGATTCTCGGAGGCTGAGGAGATAGTTTTGCATGTGTTCAGCCCTGATACGGCTACCCTTGGAGCCGACCACCCGGATACAGGAGCCAGTATGACCGATGGGGCTATTATTTGGTATAATACCGGGGCGAGAGAAGGACACGATGCACCTCATGCAGGCCTCCGCCGGCCTTCATCGAAGTGTGTTCGGTGCCGACCTCCCGCTTACCCAAACGGCGATCGTATACGTGACTGAACTGGAAATCGACATGGAAAGACGAAGGGAGCGTGATGCCAGGAGGGAAGTAGTGGAAGATTCACGAGGCGTTTCTATATTTGCTATTGCTAAACTTTTCGTACGTCTACTAGTCTTAGTGTTTTCTAGCTAGGACGGTTAGAACATCGGAACTGCTTACGCCCAATTTAACGTATAGAATGTTCGTCTTTATTCAGGGTCATGTTAAAAAGAAATAATAAGTATATGCTTACTTTTTCGGGTGTCAAGAATA